>MNCI01026019.1:308714-337326 GCA_015680685.1 Gnetum montanum
CCGTTTGAGTCTGAGCATCGCTTTAAAGAAGCGGGGGAGGTTGACGGGGGTGCCCAACTTGAGGCAATGCAGGAACGCAAAGTGAAGGCCTTGCAACTTAGAAGCGTTGCCAGACTGAACGAAGTAGCGCTCAATCAGATCAGTTCCCTTGGCCCATAAGCGCAGCAAAGAGGACCTGGGGACCTGGCGACTCTGGGTCCGGGGGACGGGCCCAACAAAAAACAGCTCCGCGTCCTCTAACCCTCGGGTAGAGGGCAAGAGGACCTCCCTAGCGATCGGGGTCCCCAGACAGCTGGCAATCGAGGATTCGGTGATCCAGATTTCGCGCCCGCGAAAGAAAGTACGGTCGTTGACCCAGTTGGAGAAAAACGCATCATCCGCCAGGTTAGGGTCCCCCACCAGCCGCTGCAGCGGTTCTGACCAGCCGCACTGGGTCACTAACCGCCAAAGCGTCTCGTTATCCTGAAAATAAGATTTGAAGTACAATGAGAACTTACAAAATAGAACTTTGATGATTGTATTGAAAATGTTCCATACCATAAAAGTGGAAATTAATCATTGGATGCTAATTCACAATTTAGATGTGAAAACTGAAAACTGGTTTACGTTTGGAAACAACCAGGTCAATTTTTTTTAAAAAAATTAAAAGATCTGGAAATTTTGAGATATTCAACCCTGCAAAAGAAGACAGCTTTTCAACCTGTTTTTTCTTCCCACCAGTATAAAATTACTGATGACAGGACTAGGATGACAAGTAGCTGTCCTCTTGCTTCTTTTTACTCCAATTTGTTGTGACAGGACTAGGATGATAATGTCAATGATGACAATGACTCTTGCTTCTTTTTGTTGGTATATATCTCATCAATTTGGTGTCAGCACCGGTAGTTACAGTTTATAAGCATGTAGATGGCAATATATTAGGTTCGTGCCTTTGTAAATTACAGTTAGTTGGCCAATTACGATTTTTGAGTGGAAGACTTCTAAAATTTAATAAAACATTTTGGGATAAATAATGAAAATGAGGCAAAACTATGAAACTTCAGGTAAAACATGTAAAAATGAGGAAAACTTGAACCAAATTTTTACGCACAGAACTAGGAGTTTTTTTTTTCTCCCTAAATTGAGAATTGTATTAATTCTCCAACCATGAGTTGTACATCTTTGCATTTTGCACATTTTTAAACTTATAACATCGTCAGTTTAATCAATACACAGTTCTGATTGCATTGTTATGTTTACCATCTTTATGAATATCATCTTCATGGGGTGAATTCTCTTTTCATCATTCTTGTCATTCATGTGTTGAATATTTATTTATAATACCATCTAATGTTCCTCTTCCCATATCTTCTTTGGTCTACCTATTCTTCTAGTTACTTTTACATGAATAAATTTTTTTATGTTATAATTGTTATTTAAAGCATTTTTAGGCAATTCGATGTTATAGGTTTGAGATAAATATTATTAAGTTCATACTAGATGCATGTGTTTTTATTCTACATTATTTTCAGTAGACTTCTCATGGTAAATCTGTTATAAGATACCTACTCTCAGCAAAGTTCAGCTCATCTTTATGAAATTAAAACTGAATTTTTTTACTTATGTTTACTAAGAGCCCTTGGATCCATTGGACCAATTTCCTAATTCCTTTCAATGGAATTTTTTAAAAAGTTTATAACTCAATACTGGCCAGTGGAATTGGACCTGTGACTTTGTCTTACCAAGCCAAGACTCTTACGACTAAGCTAACACTTCATTGTTGCGTATTTGACACTCTTCACTCTTTACGCATTTGTGTCATAAACATGCAATGGGGCATTGATTAGCCTTTAGATGATATGTTACTGTTGTTACAATTTGTCTTAGGTGTGGGAAATTGATGAAGAAAAACACAAACCTGGATTTGTGCTTCATACAATTGGATGGCCATTAAATATGAAGACATATGGAGGCTCATTTCTTTATCACATGGAAAATCGTCAGGTAAGTAAATGAGATCCTTTTGTTTCACTTTCTCTGCTCAAAATTTTTCATATATTTTTATAATTTTTCTTAGTATATTTGCATTGCTGTTCTTTTCCATGTTTCTAAAATGACAAATTTTAATTAATTAAGCCTTCAGAGTTTGCAAAGCCATGGAGACCATGGAGTTCATACTTATTTGAATAGAGAAAATAAGAAAATGTGCTTTAAGGAATGAGAGCAAAGTGGAAACCAAGAAGAAAGGTTGATGTATAGAATGACAAAGGAGGAGGCACAATTAGTAGTAGCCCAAGCTAAATATAATGCCTTGATTGTTTTTATAATAGTACAGAAACCATGAAGGGAGAAAAATTTATATACAAACTGAAAAAAATCAGAAACAAAAAATGTAAAAATATTGACCATATCAAATGCATCAAAGGAAGCAGATGAAAATATTTCGGTCAAAGATAATGAAATTTAGATAGGTGGAGAACTTTTTCAAAACTTATTACGTGATGAATTTTCAGAAGAGGACATCCAAGAAGAAGAACTAGAGTTTGGATTGATCAATGAATTTTCCTTTTTTGAGGTAAAGACAACCTTATCGAAGATGAAAAATGACATAGTTACTGGATTGGATAGCATTTCTATAGAAGCTTAGAAGGCAACAAGAGATACATTAGTCATATGGCTAACACAGTTATTTAACAAAATTTTAAAGCATGGAAAAACATTCCAAAGCTAGAGAAAAAGCATTTTTGTTCCCATATATAAGAACAAAGGAGATGTGCAAAATTGTGTAAATTATAAAGGAGTCAAGTCTATGAGTTCTACTATAAATGTATAGGGGAGAGTTATAGAGCGGTGTTTTAGACTTGAATCAGCATTATCAAAAAATCAATTTGGATTTATGCTTGGGAGATCAATGGGAAAGGGTGTTTCCTTGATACCACAATTAATGGATAAGCTTAGGAGGCATGTAAAAATCTTCACATGATCCTCATAATCTTAGAAAATACATATGATAGAATGCTTGGATATATTATTTGGTGGGTCTTATGAAGTAAAAACAACTCTAATAGATATATTAAAGTGATTAAAGTGATTCAAGATATGTATGAATCAGCTACTACTAGAATTAGAGCAACGAGGAATATTTACTATTGTTATGGATGAACTAAGTAAAGAAACATAAGATGAAATCACCTAGTGTATGCTGCTTGTAGATGGTATTTTGTTAGTGGATACATCTAAAGCAAATGTAGTTTTTAAAGTGGAAAAGTGGATATAAGCTTCTGAATTAAGAGATTAAAAAATTAGTAGAAACAAGATAGACTAATTAAGCTAAGAGAATGAATAAGAAAAATAACAGTGAAAAGTCAAATAACTCAAGGCTCGAAGGAAATTCAAGATGAACCACATGTGGTTGATTTTAATACCTTCACCGTGTTTAATGAAAAATCCAACGGTTTTGTGTATATTGATTCTGGTGCCTTCCGTCATTTTACTTGTGATTTGCTCTTCTTGTTTGATGTTAAAAATGTAATAAGACCTTATTATGTAAGCAAGCATCAAGGATGGTTGGTTGATAAAAATCACAATGCGTGGGGAAATGAACATTTCCGGTCTTAAACTGAAAGATATTTGTTATGGTGCAGAATTAGCCATGACACTAATTCCTGTGTGTCAACTTGCTAATGATGGTTTTCATGTTAAGTTTAAGAAAAATTGTTATAGGCACCCATATTGCACAGTACACCATGGCGATGATTTTTCTGTCTACAGTGTACTTTGTAATGGGATTTCAAATTAATTGATCACCATGTGAAAAAAATGTATCTAACCACTGACCAAGATGAAATGTTAGAATGCCATCTGACCGAAGGACACACAAATGTTAAAGCATTAAGATGCATCAATTTTACCAAGATTGGAAAGAATTATCTGCAGAAGTTTATATAAATTGCACTTTTGATGGTATGAAATTTTTTCAGCAAAAATGTCCCGGTAGATAGTTGAAAGATAAGTGTTGTAATATTGAATTTTTAATAGTTCTGTTCTTAAGGAGTGATCTATGTATGTTTTCTTTTTTGAGCAAAATTTCAGGGACTATATTAAAAAAGAAAACAGTAATATTTACAACTGAAGGGTAAACCCTTCCTAGCACAATCACCATAGACTGCAGGGGCACATTGGCCCCACACCACAAAAAAGGGGAGGGGAGAACACACTCCCTCATCGAAATGGGGTTAAGCAAGAATCCCACAGATATTTGATGCCAAACAACAAAGACACAAAAATTGATGTCCCCTTGAGCTAACACCCTTCGGTATCCCCAGGGCCAACGACCAGTAAAAGCAAAATGTGCAGAACACTAAATTGACAGAGAACAAACAGAGAAAACACCCCCCCTCTTGGAGGGTGGTACCCACAATGACCCAACCCGCATCACTCATCCCCCATTTTGTGGGGATGACAAGGAAGCTGAGCGCAACTACAATGTAGCCGAATCTAGACATGTAATAGGGCCAGCTGCTTACGAAGCTCCAGCGATTCCACAAAAGTAGTGGCTTGTTGGAAATTTTTAAAGGCCTAAGCTTTCCATGCTTGCTCTTCTTTAGAGCCTGTTCCATCTGGGTGCAACCTCATAGAAGCAAGCTTGATATGTCGCCATAGGTTTGACCAAGTTGTGATCTAGTTGATATGCAACTTCACATAAGGGCAGCTTCCCATGTTGAGCCACTTGGTGGCATTCTGTTTATGCGCTTCCTTCAGTTGCTCCTTCTGCTCCTCTTCCTCCTGGTGCTCTTGCTCCTTCTGTGCTTCCACCGCCCTCTCGGCCTCTTTTCGTTGCACCTCCTCTTGTTCCATTTCGTCCCTCACTACTTGCTTGATTCGCTCTTCCATCTCCGCCATCGCTGCCTACGCTTTCTCTAGTTAGCACATCTCTTCTTGATGATAGGCAAAAAGTTCTTCTAGTTGCTGCCTAAAGGTGACCTCTTGGGTTTCCCATTTGGCCTCCCAAACATGGTGCTTGTTTGATTTGGCCTCCTCGGCCACCTCTTGTATCTTCCTTTTTGTCTATTTTGTCGAGTTTTCATGTGGTTGACCATCCTACGGCACATCCCTAGCTTGCCTGTATTGTTTCGTAGCCATAAGTGCCAAAACGACACATCCCTTCGGTGTATTTGTCTACTGAACACCAGGTAGCCTTTAGCGTTACCTGTACACAGTATGGTAAGTCACCATACCCATCAGGTCCATATCTTGCACTTTAGGAACAGGGTGAGCCACATGCCATAGGGCAAGGATGAGCCCAAAGTGTCGCCTAGGTCTTCTTCTACGTAACGAAGCTAGAAAAAACTTGGGGATATTCACATGTTGCCCCATTTTGAGGCACTTCAGTAGTGTGAAATGAACCCCTTGGAGTTTCCAGACATTGCCCGTCTGTGCAAAAAACCTTTTAACCAATTTAGCCTCTTGTTGCCATAACGGTGGTAGCTTGGACTTAGGGGTTTATCCACTAACTATCCTTGGTATGGCCCAAAAAGGAAATGTTGGGCATCCCCCAGCCCTTGTACAGTTGGGTCCACTGTCTAACTTGTTGGTGGCACCCCCAAAGCCCTAGCCACAACTTCCTCTGTCAACTTGATGGTAAGCCCTCCTGCTAATTTGCGAAGAATTCATCATTTGGCAGGTGGGGATTCCTTGCCAGACATGGCAAGAACTTCATCCACCCAACCCATTCCACCAAGTCCCACAATTCTGTATTCTCCTGAAAATGGTGGCAAGAAGGTTCAAAGGTCGGTGTCATACCCATTGCAGTAGCTGCTTCTCTCCATAGTCTAAACCCTTTTGCAGCCACTTGTGCTAGCAATGGAAGCGGCACTTGTTTGAAAACCAGCCGATTATGTGCCTTCCACACGTAGTAGAGGATAGCAATTGTGGTTGAGTCTTCGGTTAAAATAATTGGCGGTTCAATCCCAACAGTGCGCCACATTGCACCACATTGTAGTATTGAACTCACATTGGAATGCCAGGTGTTGCCAAGTTTCTGGAGCTTGTCCACATGTTGGACAAGTGTCCTCAATTTGTAGGCCTCGTCGTCTTAATTCAAACCTAACTGGAATGGCCGTGTGGTTAATGAGCCACAGAAAAGTCTTGATTTTTTTTGTTACACATCCCATCTACACCTGCTGCTAGCTAGGCACCGTAGGGGATTGCCTCGATATTATATCTTTTGACTCGACATGGATCCACCCCCTCTACATCATAGCATGGTTGTGGTGGTAGATGGAATGCCAACGTCTCGAATCTGTGCATTGGCAGTCCATAGCTGATATGTCTGTCGTACGACCTGTATCCATGGAACCGTCTACATGTCAGGGCTCATTATGCGGTGCACCAGCTGTTGCTTTCTTGCCATCACCAAAGCGGCAAATTTTAAAATCCCCAGACCACCTGCCATGTTTTCTTTTAATTGGAAGCCTCACCTGGTAAAGTTTGTTCATTGTTCACTTTGCATGTTAGTTCTCTTGGTGTATATATCTTGCATGGTTATGTAGTTCTCTTGATGCTTATTTTTTTTTCTAAGTAGAAGAGAATTCTCTTGATGTGTTTGTTTTGCATTATGTTCATCAATTATACTGTTTGTGTTTACACCTTTTCTTTGCATATAAATCTCATTGCAGGTCTCTGTTGGTCTAGTGGTGGCTTTGAATTATAAAAACCCTTACTTGAGTCCGTATGAAGAGTTCCAGGTAATCACAATAATTGTTAAACCATGACATCTTGAATTTTGTAAACTTAAAAACCATTGTTTGACAAACATTTTTGCTTTTATGTTCTTGTTTGCATTTTTATCTGTTTATTGTTTCTGGTAGAGGGCAATTAAAATCGTTAGAAGCCCCTTAAAATGAAGCTTTCCATTTAAAAATTGCTTCCCATATTCACTATTAGGTTATTTAAGTACCTTTCTACACTCAGTCTTTTTTTATTTGGCTTTGAAATTATCACTACCTATCTAGCCATATACAAATTCATTCTATTATTGTTATTCTAGCTTTGCATACCATGTATATTTCGTAAATATGGTTACTTTTTATTTTTTAATTTTTGAGTAACAATGGAAACTGCAACCTTAGTGGCCATTTCTGTATATTTCCTATCTTAAGTTTTACCATTTGTACACTATGTACCTCTCTTGAACAACCCTCTTAAAAACATCAATTTGAAGATAACGAAGACTTGCTACTATCTTATTTTCATCATGGAGTATGGACTTTCATCAGAAATTAAAAATATAGGATATCTTTAACATGGGAAATATTGATTCAAAATGGATGTTAGCCATCTAAGCAACATTATCAAAATGCTTAAAAATGTTCCAGGTGGTTTTAATTTTAAGGAAACATTAATCAAATTATTCCACTGTAAAACTGCATTTTTTTTGCAGAGTTTAGTTTCTTAAAAATGTATATTAAAATTTTAGGATTATGAAAAACTAATCAATTGTGAAAGCATATAGGTTTTGGGAAAAAAATTGCCAATCACTGTAATTCCACTGCAAAACTGCATTTTAATGGTATGCCTCAATAATTATATAGTTAGAAAACTTACAAGTTTTACTATTTTTCTTACTCTTATGGCATGCTGGCTCTATACTTAAATGTAGGTCTGTATATTATGTTCATATTTCACATAACTACCCCTTTTGTTTAATATCCACGTATTTGATAATTAGTGGTGTTTTTTGTGAAATCATATTTCTAACCTTTGTCAGTGAGTGATAGCTCACTTTCTTAAAGGAAGTGGTTTGTGGTTCTACAAGTCACAGGTTCAATTCCAAGGAGTATGCTGAGACATGTGCCACCTAGGGGCAAGGTAAAATTATATGTTTAGGGGACTCTGATATTAGGTAGACAGTCAGTCAGAAAAAATCTTTATCAAATCCTTCCTATACCTTAGCCCATGTTAGTGGGATAAAGGCACCAAGATGATGATATTTTTAACCTTTATCTATTTAGAGAGAGAATTAAAAATGGACATTTGCATTTGATTAAAATTTTAGCTGATTTTTTTTAATGTTGGGTTGTAGACACTAATAAATGCTGAATCCATTTATACGCAATTGCATGCCCCAAATAAGATAGGCTCCCAGCATTCATACTTGCTTCACACACACAAAAGTGCACACAGATATGTCATTATTTAGGATAAAAATGAATAAAGACTACAAACTATATATTGTTTAACTTAACTGCTAGATAGTATTTTACTTTTATTTTGATTACTATATATTCTTAATTTTCTGCAAATTGTTTAATTTATTATTCATGCTTCCTTATTATGTTTTGCTACATATTTCAGAAGTTTAAGCAACACTCAGCCATCAGGCATTTTTTGGAGGGTGGTAGAGTACTCCAGTATGGTGCTCGGAGCTTAAATGAAGGTGGATATCAGGTAATTTAGCATTCACATTTGATTTCTACAGTTACAGGAGTTACGTGCTTCAAAAGCTGCCTGATGTTTTCTGTATGCTAACCTTCATTTCAGTCAATTCCACGGCTTGTATTTCCTGGTGGTGCACTAATAGGATGTTCAGCTGGTTTTGTAAATGTCCCTAAGATCAAAGGTACCCATACAGCAATGAAATCAGGTAAATATTATTTTTTTGGTGCCCAACTTAAGTTGAAGAATAATGCCATTTGATGCCAATATTCCTCTCATTCTTCAATGTTTGGCTTTGTATGTATGCATTCCTTCGTTAAAAATATAATTGTAATGGTCTTCTTACTCGAAAATTTCCATATAAAATTACTGTTACTATTCCTGAAAAGGAATTCTAGAAACATATCTGTTTTTGTTTGTTTAATTTATTTCAAGGTGGGAAAATTATAGCTCAAATAATATGTTTTAAAAAATATTGTTTCTAGAGCAAATTAGCCAGTGTTACAAAAGCAGGTGTATTAAATGTCTGAGTTAGGTATAAATGCCAAAAATGTGGGTATTTGATTCTTTGGTGCTTTCATGGATGCATGATTAGAATCTTTGTCATTTTGAATGGTTAATTATAGGACATGTGACATTTATATTACAATTCTTACAAGCCAAGCTTGGCAAGATTTGCTGAAAAGTTCAGTCCATTAATTTGTGCAAAACTCTTATAAGTTTGCAGGAATTAGGATGCTAAACCAAATCCTAGCCCTACCGGCAATTGTATCATTTAACATTCTAAGAGACTTAAGAAGTGGGCATATATCAAAGGATTACTTATCTAAAATTTCCAAATTATATGACTCTTTTTTTTTTATTATTTGAGGGTTCTGCCATGTAATTCTTAGTGATCCTTATTGTCTTGTTTTTTTTTGAGAGAATGTTCGGGATTATATTGCTAGAAAGTAAAATACAAGAGAGAGAACAAAATTTGGGTCACCAGCGGTGGCCCACATAGGAGACCTTACGCTCCAACATTCGCAAAAATTGGAAATTTGGGGCGGGGAGAGAGCGACCTCCCAGAGAGAGAGGAGGGGGGACAACCCCAACAAAAAAGGAAGGGGGGTGGGGGGTAGGGCATCCCCCCAAGAGAGGGGGTGCCTAGACCCTGAAAACCAAACAACCAAAAATTACATCAACGAAAAACCTCGGCACAAGAGGCCAGAGCCGCTAGTCGGGGGACAACAAAAGTTGCAGCTAGGCTAAGGGTGCATTGGCAGTCGATGATGCGCAGTGTGGGCGCTTGAGGGCATGGAGGATATCCAACGTGTTACGGTGCAATTTAGAATCCACAAAGCTGGCGGCTTGTTGAATAGCTTGCATGGTTGCTTCTCGTCGATTCCGCTCTTCGATCGATGCCCCCTCGTCTAGGTGGAAACACATGGACATCTGACGGATGTGTCGCCAGAGCTCCCCACATGAGCAGTTGCAGCTGATGCCTAGAACAATGTATGAACAACGTCCATACCGAAGCCATTGGTGCGTGTTGTGTTCGTGTGCCCGATCCAGTTGCCTCTACCTCTGCCTTTCCTCGTCTTGTTCCTACTCTTGTTGTGCCTACTCGCGTTCTCTGCGAATAGCCTCTTGTTGAAGCAGCTCCTCCCGGATTTGGGCGTAGATTTCGTCAGCCAGTTGGGCTTGGGCAGCCTACGCCAGTAGGGTTTCTTGCTGGATTAGCTTTTGCTCCTGCTCTCGGAAACGGGTCTCCAACTTAGCTTGCGCGAGAGCGAGGGCTTCATCCCATTTGGCCTCCCATTCATGCCGCACATTAGCACGCACAGTGGCTACAGCCTCTGCTGCCACCCGGCGCAACTCTTTGTCATGTATAGCCTTGTGATTTGATGTCCCTCGCGGGGAATCATTTGGCACTGCCATGGGGTTGGAGGCACTCGGCCCCTGGTGGCCACCTCTCTTTCGGGAGTAAGTCATTGTAGGCCTAGTCCTTGACGGCCTAGGCAGATTTGAAAGGTAGGGTCCAGGTGATGATGACCCCGAGGGGTGGGAAATTGGTCCTAGCCCCGCCTGAGGCTACACCCCCATCACCCCTCGCCACAAGGCTAAAATAAGCCCAGAGTGGTGCCCCCTCTTCTGTTGTTGTAAAACAGCCAGAAAAAAGCAAGGCAAATTAACCCTAGTCCCTAGTTTTAGGCACTTGAAAAAGGCAAAGTGGATACCCTCGAGCTTGTACCCGTTTCTAGATTGTTCGAAGAACTGGTCCACCAAATCAACAGCCCGAGCCCAAATAGGTGGCAGGGTGGATTTGGGTACTTGTCTACTCTGTGTGCGTGGCATTGGCCCTGTGAAAAACAAGTTTGCATCTTATAGCCCATGAGTGGTGGGTAGGATGACTTTGCCTTCCTCCTGGGCCCCCAGACACCTAGCAATCGTAGATTCTATGATAATAATTTCAGTACCCCGAAAAAAGGTGTGGTCCTCTCGCCAGTTGGAGTAGAAAGTGTTGTCCGGGAGGGCCGGGTCGCCCACCAGCTGCGGCAGGGCATTACTTCAGCCGTAATGCTCCACCATTTCCCATAACTCTGCGTTGTCCTAGAATGCCGCATAGTCAAGCTCATAGGTCGGCATAACCCCCATTGCCGCATCAATTTCTCTCCGCGCAGCTGCAACCCGTGAAACCACCTGCATGGGGGGGGGGGTGCGCAATCAGTGCTATTGGAATTTAGAACATTCATTCTATTTGTTTGTTGTTGGCATTAGATGAAATTCACAATTTTGCTTCTCTTATTCATGGATTAAGTTTGTATAGATCCAGACATTGGTTCCATGTCTTGGATTGCTGGACATTGTGAGAGGCAGATCTTATTCATAATTCATGAGTTCATTCTTTTTTTTCTAGCATTTCATGAGTTCGTCCATTTTCAGGTTTCTGAGCACTAGTGATTTTTTTTGAAAGAATGTTTGGGATTAAATTCTTAAAAAGAAAATAAAAATAAAAAGTACAATTCAAGGCCACCAGCAAATGGCCAAACAGACCAACCTGTAGGGAGGGGGAAACTAGACATCCTTGACCCCACCTTGGCTGCCCCTAGGCTTAACCTAGATGGACCCCCACAGATAGAGTTTGCTGAAGGGCGACACCGACCCCCAAACCCCCACACCCAAATGCACCAAACATGCACCATGCAACAAAACAGAGGCCAACCTAGCTAAGAGGAACACCGACCAACACACACCCCCACCCACAAGGTGGAAACCAAACCACAAACAGGGCCTAGGAAACCCTAGAGCCACTATGGGTGCCTACGTAGAGCATGACATTTGCATTGCGGCCGCTTGAGAGCGTGGAGATATCCAAGGTATTATGATGCAACTTAGAACTCACAAAACTAGCCACTTGTTGGAACTCCTGCAAGGCGGCCTCACGATGACCCCACTCCCCAACCAACCCCCCACCGTCTAGGTGGAAACATGCGGAGGTATGGTAGATGTGCCGCTTGAGAGCCACCCAAGAGCACTTGCAATTTATGCCTAACACGACATATGGGCATCTCCCCTTATGAAGCCATTGTTGCACGCTTTGTTTGTGTGCCCTATCCAGCTACTGTTGTCGCTGTCTCTCCTCTTTCTGTTCTTGAGCCCACTGCATGCAATTTCCTCTTGTTGCAGCTCCTCTCGAACTTGGATGCGGAGCTCATCCACTAGCTGGGCACAGGATCCCTCCTTGAGCAGGGCCTACTGCCTAAGCAGCTCTTGCTCCCGCTCGTGAAAGTAGGTCTCTAGGTCGGCTTGTGCCTGCTAGAGGGTTTCCTCCCACTGGGCTTCCTAGGCCCACTGCTCCTCAGCTCGAGCGACTGCCACTGTCTCCTCTGTAACTTAGTTGAGCTCCGCAGCAAGCAGCACATCCCGACCAAACTCCGCTGGCAAAAATGCATTCGCCATAGGCCGGGCCACCACTGCTGCCTCCAAAATATTGCTTTTTCAAACATTAGTGATTTAAAAGTCAGCAAAATAATTTTTTGGGCTTCCATAAAAGGTCAGAAAATTTAATAAGTCAATAAACATTTGGGAAAAATTTGGCATGTTTGAAAAAGCAATATTTTGGAGGTTTCATATTGCACATTATATAAATATGCATAATAAACATAGACAAAACAGGAAGGATACATGGTGTTGGGAGGAGGAGGAATGCTAAAGGTAGGAACATGAGAAGATGTAGAGGTGCCTGAAGGAGCAACATGAGGAAAATGTCAAACACTAGTTCAAAAACAGGGAGTGACCCTATGTGATGCTGGGGATTAATTGCTACACCCCTTGGGATGACCTTAGAACTTTTGTTCGCTAGGTCTCTTGCAAGTACCATTCGGATAAACTAACCCGTACAAGTGATGCTAAAAAATAGAGGTGCTTGGAGAGATATTGGGCTTTTTGTCAGGTGGTAGACTTTTTTAACTCCAAGGAAGATAGGGATCTCCTAAATGTGGTTCACTATATTTTGCGGTGCCGATGTGGCTGTCTTCATCTTCCTCTCCCTAATGACGTCAGTTTTTGTTAGATTCCTAAAAGGGGTTTTGTTGAGGTTTTCACTTTTCTTAGGGGACAAGGGTTATGAGGTGGGGTCTAGTTGTTTTTCCATTGCAAAGCTCTGTTTTCTTTTCTGTTTTATATGTTATATGTTATCTTTTCTTTGCGGATGGGCGTTAGGGAGTTTTCTCCCCCATGTTTTGGTTTGTACTCTATACATTTTTGTATCATAATACTATCTTGATATTTTTTCCAAAAAGAAAAAGAAAAAGAAAAAGAAAAAGATGCAAAAACTAAAAAACATATCAACAAAGAATATAATTGATAAATAAAGTTGCAAATTATAGTATTATAAGCTTAAATACTATTAAGATTCATTTGCTCATGGAATCATAATTTAACAGTGTCTTAAAAAGATGAAGCATGTCACGTTAGTGTCTAGTTGTAAAATGTTCATAATCTTTTAAATGTAAAACATCTAATTAACTATGAATTAGATGTGTCTGTAATATCTTTGGTGTAACTTCATCTTTTCTTCCCTTCAATTTCCTATTATAAAGTTGAGCTTCTTGAATTGTTTCTTAGTATCTACTTTGGTAGCTCCAAATGCCTCTGCATCTTGCTCCTTTTTTATGTATTCATTCATGGTTATCAAAGGCTTTTTTTTTTTTCTAAATTTACATCAAAAGATATATTAGCTCCTTTATCCATATCATCCACATCTTCATTAGAGTGTAACTATCATCATTATTACTTTGACTGTTAGAGTCATCATCTTGTACAAGATCAACTGAAAAATCATCTTCATCATTAGTTTGTATGTTATAAGTTCTTTGAGGCGTAGGAGTAGAAGAGGAAGCTTGTTAATTAATTTTTATTAAAAATATTTACTCTAATTAAGATTGAGGAACTTTGAATTTAAATTTCTTTCAATTGAAGTAAATTATAAATATTTTATTATCTCTGAAATATTTTTTTAAAAAAGTATCATTTTTTCACTGCATTTTTGAAAAAGTCAGGCTGAAAAAGTCATGCTGAATTGGCAACTCTTTCGTCATGAAAAAGTTGGTAATTTTTTCCCATAGTGGCTGAAAGTCGCCGACTTTTTAATCACTACCCAACATCAGTTTGATCACTTAGATCGTTGGATATTGTGAGAGGTGGATCAGCTTTATAGCTCGTGAGTTCTTTCTTTATTCCCTAGCATTTCGTGAGTTCATTCATTTTTGGGTTTTCTTGAACTGGTCAGTAGAACTTGTTAACTTCCTAAATTTGTGAGTTGATTGATGTTCTAGTGTCTTGGATAATTATGTATTGCTCTTGTTTCTCTGTTTCATGGGTTCAGTTGTTCTTGCTTTGCGTGAGTTCCACCTTTTCTCTGTCTTCTTGGATTCTGTTGTTTCAAGGGTTTGTGAGAAGCCGATCAAGACTTAAGGAAACAGGTAGAAGAGAAAGAACACTGAATGAATTCGTACGAATGCAGGTTCTCATTTGCATCTTACTTGTCCTAGGAGTTAAGGATTCAATGCAATAACGTGCCTGAGGAGGTCAGAAAGCAATGTCAAGATACTGATGTTTTAAACAATCTCTGTAAACATTTTGTTCGATTAGGTAGACAACATCTTCCGGGGATTGGTGCATTGAGTTTGGAATGCCATAGGTTATAGACCAAGCTCCATCAGTGAGAAAGAATTAAAATTGGAGATGATATAAACAATGCAACAGATAATGTTAGATGTTATTACTGAGGTTTCCCAGGGTTCATTTGTTACTGATCCATTGGCCTCATCTTCCACCCAAGTGCCTTCCAAAAATCCTCCGTTTCTCCTAGACGCTACGGCTGCATCTTCAGAAGACCCAGATTTTTCTAATTTATTTGTTGAAAAATGGAAAAACCTATTCTTAGATTGACATATTCGATTTTTGAATGTTTTTAAGAAATTATTATAATGGATGGTTATCTATTCAATGTGTTGATTTTCCCCTCTTCAATTTTATATGATGCCTCATGAGTGAAGTGGAGGTGTGTGATGAATTTGATTTGCTTGTGTTTGAAGTCCCCACTTCATCACAAACTGGAATCAGCTTCAAGAGATATCCATTATGAAATCATTTCATAAAATCACATAAAACCATCTCAAATTTCATAAAATTACATAAAACCATCTTTGAGATCAAAATGGAGTGTAAAATATACTATCCGTGTAACATGGCTAATCTCAAAGAAGCTCTGATGTGATGTAACGAATTCACGGGGGATGTAACATAAGCATCTAATTATGTAAAGACATAATTGTATCTTCAATGGATACACCGTTTCAAGAGGTTGATAAGTTTTTGGAAAGATATAACCTAGAGTACACGAAGATATAAGTGAGAATCTATGAATAAACGATATAACCTAGAGTATGTGACTGACATTGAATAGGAAAAAGTTCCTACCCATAGGAGATCTGTCTTAACCCATAAGCATTTTAGATAAAGTACAACACTTCTGCCCACAAAGTAGCGGGGAAAGAATCGTTCATTGGGTATGGACAAATGAACAAAGAACATCCATCTAAAGTGGAACGGAGCGACCATTTGTATATTCACATCATCACTCCAATAGAAAATTTGGAGACCAAACCTGACTCCAACAAAGAACTATGTTGGAAACAAGTTCATAGAATCAAAGTAATTGTGATGAGGCAACTCTCATATAGATTGAACTTGGTAGAGCAAGTCATAGGTTTGATCCCTAGGGGTATGCTAAGACACATACCACCTAAGGGCATAGGAAAAATGTATGTTCAAAACTGTGGTATTAACAAGACAGCTACTCATAGTAAATCATCATCAGATCTTTCATTTATCTTAATGGGTTATCTTGTGTTGATGGGATAAAGACACTAAGATGATGATTGAGCAATTTGCCCATAGACAGAGAAGATCAATCTACATATATCTTATTCAAATACAGTACTTGTATACAATGCTTACTTGCATGTAATGCTTATGTAAGCATTTGTGAGAACTCAACGGAGGCATTGATCATCTGTAAAATAAGGATACAGTGGTCATTCGTAAGATGAATGGATGAACTCATTTGTGTAATACTGCTGTGAGAGAATTTTGATAAACATAATTTAAATGATCCTGGTGATAGTGAAATTACCTAGTAGCTATTTCTTGGTAATTTCCTTCAGAAGTAGCACCAATAGGTGATAAAAATGAAGGAAAGCTGTTTTAGATAGTTTGACCATGTTTACCAATGACTAGAAAAAGCACTTATCGGTAGAGGTTTCTTGGTTAAAGTTGAAGAAAAACAACAAAGAGGAAAACACATGGGGAGAACTAGTAAGAAGAGCTTCAAAAAAACTTGAAATAACGATTTGTATGGCTCTAGATAGACATAAATCATAAAAGAGAACTGATAAAGTGGACCTCATATTGTTGGGATAAGCGTTGGATGATGATGATAAAATGCTGTTAAACCTTTTCCATGAAAGTTATGTAAATAATGTTTCTATCTACATGAAAAATGATGTTTATGCCTATGAATAGGAGAATACAAATAACTACAGTTGAGCTACTTATTATAAAATTATTCTTAAGAAGGAATTGAATGGTTTCTATAGGTATTAAGAAAATAGTAACTTATCAAATTTAAGCTATGGATATCTTTCAAAGATAGTATTTAGATTACAAAATCATTGAATGGATAAGTAGTTTGTCTCCTAATGCACTCTGGAGGCATAATGGCTCTATGCAAATCTGAATATAGCGGTCCTTAGGCATATTACTAATGTAATACTATTTTTTCCTTTGATGGTTCTTAGATAAGTTCATCTGCCCTCATCTATTTCCTCACTTGGTTTTGATACTACCAGAGACGTTTTCATATCAGCAGTATTCATTCTACTTTTATTTCATTATGATTAATTCATCATTTAAAAAAATTGTCTACTGGAAACCTTCTAAAACTGCGTTGCTGCCACTATAAAGTGGAACTTGAGCCTGCAATCTGCAACTTGGCAGGCATGTGCTACTAAGTGACAATGTAATCGGTCATTATTAATCAGTAATAGTGAGAGTTGACTATGAAATTAAAACTGTTTTTAGTTTCTTCCCACTATTGCCCTTTTCAAGGAGTTGTGAAACCATTGTTGAATTCTGATGACAATGTAATGTGATGCATGCTCTTGTATCCATGCTGTATATCAAAGAGGTGTAGCTTGTTGGTTGGTAGGGCTTTCGTTTCAATGCTAGTCAGTAACGCTGAAATATGCAAACATTGCACAAAGAATCATGCTTGAAGCTGAATTGGTGCAACAGATCCCTAGTGTCTACGGTTTTATTTTATTTTTTAAACAGCTCCATTCAGTTTCAATGGTTAATTTTGTGAAAGGTTGATGGTTTTTCTTGTATTATTACATGCTTATTTTGCTCATCAATAGTTGGGTAGATTCACTGCTTTCACACTGTTAACAAATTTGACACTAGCGCACTGAGTATGATTTCAAATGTTTGAAACTTGAATACTACTAATATTTTGAATTGGTTGAAAGTCGATCACTTGTGGATGCATGGCTAGCAAAAATATTTTTCAGTTCATGGTTTTTGAAGTTTGATGTATACAAGAAAGATTATCTGTTCATTCATTTAATACCTTATTCAACTTTTCAGGTATGCTTGCAGCAGAGGCTGCATTTGATGTCTTATATAAAGGAGCTGATATGGAAGCATATGGTGAAAACATAAGGAAGTCATGGTTATGGGATGAACTTTATCGTGTTCGAAATTATCGTCCAGTATGGATATTTTTTCATTTGAATTTCTAAATAGAGATACTTAGCATGCATGCGTAATCTCTCTTATTGAAGTAATTTCCTTCCCGTGTTTTTCTCTTTATGAGTATATGGAAGACTACCATTTCTGATTTTCTTTTCAACTGATATTTGTAGGCTTTCAACTACGGACTGGTTCCAGGATTGGGTATTTCTGCCTTGGAACAGTAACTTCAATTCCTACAACTTTTTGGGAATGCACAATATGTATTATCTGTTCGAATAGATAGTTTGAAATGCGATTTGTAATGCTGGTGTTTTAATGTGAAAATGAATAAAATGAGTAAATAGAAGCTAAACTGAGTAGGGACTAGTACAAAAAAGCATATGAAGTGTCTATGAAAGCATATCTTTTTAAAATTGATGATTGCTCATAAAAATGCATTCCAAATAGCAAAAAATAAAGAATGTATACCTGTAACACCCACTCCTAAGGAGCAAGGGCCTATACCTGAAGCCCCCAAAACGTCAGCCCAAAAATGCAAGGGTGATTTTTTCAAATAGTTTATCAATTATTAGAAATTCAGCTTGTATTCAGATCAACATTGACAACAATCAGTTGAGCATAAAAAGTAAACTATAAACACAGAAAATTATATAATACAAACAGTGGCCAAATGATCTAGCTAGAAAAAAGTGTCAATATGATAACTAACATCTTTTGATATTCACTATGTAGCCAAGGTACAATACAAATGTAAAGACAACTAAACTTAGAATCATATCCATAGCCTTCAAGTTTAGCTACAAGCGAATTAATTCAGCCAATTCACCTTGGCAATTTTAAATTTTGCACAGTCAACCATAATCAGTCATATGGAGAGTCAAACTGTAGGAAACATATTATTCATGAAATAGATAAATTGTGATTTGCAATAGAAGAAAACTATAGTAGTTGTGATACCATCTCTACATGTATTCATAATCTTGTTACTAATGATGCAATGTTCATGCTTCAGCAAAAAAGAAAAATAAAAAACTAGATAGTTCACATTAATAAACTTGTTTAAATAAACAACTAGCTGACTAGGCCAGCAACCATCAGCAAACCATAATCAATAATGGTATAAAATAATTTAATGACATTTTTTTTCTATTTAGTTCCTATATTATCATGTATGCTCTCCCTGTTTTTTTTTTCGGAAAACTTTGGGCTTAAATTAAAAGTAACAAAATATGTACAATCGGATCAAAATAGACAAGAGGGGAGACATCCTCTCCCCTTACCCCCAAAACTGGGGAGGACATTAACCCTTCCCCCAATCCATCAGATTCCCCATCGAAGGGTCAAGAGCACAACAAAAGACCATAGACAAGAAACAAGAAACAAAAATCCAAACACTGACTAGCACCAACCCGCATCATCGAAACAACAAATCCCCCTCCCCCCCTCAGAGACACAAAGGGAGGGTCGAGCACCAGCAGTAGGGCCTCATCTGACTGTGGAGGTCATCCAGCACCTCCCGGTATCTCTCTGTTGTGACCAAAGCTGCAGCTTCTTGTAATTCTTTTAGGCGTTCTTGCTTGCGTGCATGCTCCTGGTCCCCCTTTCACTAGGGTGCAACGTTTGACTCTTCCGATGGATATGGTGTTGGAGTACCCCCCACAGTGTTGCACATCTAATGTTCATGATTACGTAAGGGCATTTGCCCTCCCCCAGCCACATTTGCATCCTTTGCTCATGCACACGCTCCAGCCTCTCTTGCATCTCCACCTCTTCCTTTTCCTCCTCCTCATGGCACCATTGCTTCTCTTGCTCCTTGTTCTCCTGGAGCCTGGCCTCCGCTTGAAGCTCCTCCTGAATTTGTTGGTGAAGCTCCTCCTGAATTTGTTGGCGAAGCTCCTCCTCCAGTTGCATTCTGGCCGTTGCGTACGCTAGCTCCCATTGCATGCGCTCCTCCTTGACTTCTTCCCTCAATCGCTAGAGTTCTTGTTGGGACTCTTCCTCCCTACGTTGCAGGGCTTCTAGCTCATGTAGGAGTTTCTCCTCTCGTTGCCTTAGTCTCTCTGCCCTGGCGGCCTGCTCCTCCTCACTAGCCTGATCCACTTTGCCCACCTTCAACCATAGGCCCAACATTTCTGTTTGTCCTCCCCATTCCTTTGACCTCCCCTACAATGTGAGGGCTCCACCTCTCCCCTGGGGCTCATCCATCCTCCCCTGTGGTTGCGATGACTCCCCCATCATCCCCCAGTCCTTGCTCCCCCCAGGGGCCTCCTCTTCTGATTGGCTTTTGTTTGAAGAAACGTCCACCACCAATGGTGGGATGCATCGCCTTCGTTTGCGATCGTAGACTGCCCACACCGTTGGCAGCCTAGGCTATCTTGGGATTGCCCTCGTAGATCCTTGGCCTTGTGTTGCTTGCTAGAGCGCGAAAATTAGCCCCAAGTGTGTCCCTTGCCTTTTTCGGTGGAATGCCCTTAAGAAAAAGTGAGGGAGGTTGATCCCAATTCCCCTCCGGAGGGATCGTAAGAACTCAAAATGGATTCCCAACAGCTTCCAGGCATTACTGGAGTGAACGAAAAACTTGTCCACTAGCACCACTGCATCTTGCCACATGGGCTCTAGGCACGACTTGGGGACTTGCCCATTGGCTATCTTGGGCACCCTCCCGAGGAAGAATTCACAAGCGTCCTGCAGCCCTCTCCCCACAACCCCCACCTCCTCCCCTTCCACCAGAGTATGCAGATACCCAACGATTGTCGCCTCGGTGAGCATAATGGTCATCCCCTAGAAACGAGTAACGTCACCCAGCTAGTTAGAATAGAAAGGACCATCCTCAAGCTTTGGGTTCCCCTCAGTGAGTGTAATGGTCACCCCTCGGAAACGAGTAATGTCACCCAGCTAGTTAGAATAGAGAGGACCGTCCTCAAGCTTTGGGTTCCCCTTGAGTTGTGTCAACACCAGAGTCCAGTCGATACGATCTACTAGGTGGCCAAGAACCAGATTTGACCCATACTCCTCCCACTGCGGCTCAAAAGTAGGGGTCACCCCCATTGCAACCTACACCTCCTTCCACGTACAGATTCCAATAGCCGCCACTTGCATCGGCAATGGCAGATCAACACTCCTAAAAACCTTAATGTTTTTGGCCCGCCACACTTGCCAAAGGATACTAGTTGTCGGCGAGTCTCTGGTGAATGTAGGCGGTAGTGGAATGCATGCAACCCTCCATACGCCCCGCAAACATGTACACTGCAATGTAGAGTGGACATGTGGCACTAACTTGCATTCCCCTTTTTCGCAACATGTGTCTCATGGGCAAAGCACCATGCTCCAGCAACCAAATGAAATATTTGACCTTTTCGAGGAGTTGACCCTTCCATAGTTGCTGCCACCCCCTGATAGTAGGGAATTTATGTTGAATCAATTGTGCAGGTTGTGCATTTATTAGCCCCTTTTGCAAAATAGTTCACACATGCAAAACCAATGCATGCTAGAAATTTGAATCGTTGTTGTTTTCCTCCCTTTGCCTATACTTCTGGTGCACAATTTGCACCCACTAGGTAGGACAAGGATCTTGTGAGATTCGTTGGAGCAACCCCTAAGGTCCCAGTGCTCATGGGTCATTAAACCCAAGCAATCCCAAAGCCCTCGCATGCTTTGGTCTGGCAACCTTATCCCATGCCACAAGATGCATTTTACCATCCCCTTTGCCCCCTGGCCAAACAAATTCCCGCACAATACAATCAATTCTCTCTGTCATTCTAGTTTTCTTTTTTCCGGGGGGGGGGGGGGGGGGGNCATAGCCTGCAAGACCAACCCCACCAACACCAGCCTCCCTGCCTTGGTCAAGAAATGATTGGTCCAATGACCAACTCAATGCTACATCTTCTTGATTAGGAACTCCCACACTTGGTTTCTATTCCAATCGAAAAGAGGCAACCCCAAGTAATGATCTTTGTGAGACCCAAATAATACCCCAGCAATTGAACACATCTCCCTTTAACCATTTGATCGACATTAAGCATATGCACCAAGGACTTACCTCGGTTAACTTCCAAACCAATCTCCTCGTTCATTCTTTGCAGTGCCTTGTTAATAGCTTGCACCTAGGGAACAACAGCTCTAGTGAATAAAAATGTGTCATCAACATAATGCTTGACAAGATAGTGTGTCCCCTCAACCATCAGCCCTTTGACCCCCTCTGACCTACAATAAGTTCTCATGATATCCATCACAAGAATGAACAAGTATGGAGATAAGGGGTCTCCCTGTCTTAACCTCCTTCTTGGGGACTCAAACCCCCATAACATCCTACCCAAATCAAGCGAGAATGCACCTGATTGTTGAATATGCAGGCACAATTTAACAAAATGTGGGTGGAATGCTTTGCTTAGCATGATCTCCCTCAGCGCAGCCCAGGAAATAGTGTCATACGCCTTTGTGATATCTAGTTTCAGACACAACCCTGGAAACCTCGTCCTTCAAAGCAAGTGCATCACCTCTTGCACCAGAAAAATTTGATCCTGTAGGAATCTACCTTGGATGAAACTGGCCTGATGTTTGCCCACCAAGTGCCGCATCATGGGTCCCATCTGTGCCACCAACATTTTTGAAAAAAGCCGAATTAGCATCTTACATACCCCAATGGGTTGAAAGTGTGTAGGGCTCGATGGATTGGACGACTTTGAGATCAACACCAGCCATGAGCAATTGATCTCCCTCCTCACCTGGCCCTAGACCAACATCTCGTGAAAAGCATCTAGGATATTGCCCCCTAGCTCCTTGACAAAAGCTTGGAAGAATTCCACAGGCCAGCCATCAGGGCTCGGCGCCATACCTCCCTTCATGGAGGTCAACACCCCTTCTAACTCTCTCCAAGTAAGGGCACCATCAACTGACAATTGGCCTCCTCAAGATTCTCAGAATATCAATTGAGATTGGCTTAGTCTCCCTCCGCTGCCAAATGTCTGACCAGTACGTCAAGAGTGCTTTCACAATCTCCTGCTTCCCAATCACAGCATGCTCTTCATCTTGAATGGAAGGAATCATCTTGGCCAAATGAGCTGACCAAGCCATCGCAAAGAAGAACTGCATGTTCCTATCCTCATCTCTCAACCAGTGCACCCTCCCTCTCTGTCTCCAATATGTTTCCAACTCCCACAGGACCACCCCCTCTGCGTCCTTCTGTTCCTGATTCAGCTCTTGAACTCACTGTATCTGCTCCAGACATTGCATGAGCTCACCTCGACTGTACCGAAAGGAGAATTTATCTTCAGACCTGATCCTATGGATATGTTTCTTGAGCGAAGCTTTTGGTTTGCATATGCCAAAGAATAAATGAATTATTATTTGCTAATCAATAACTGCAAGTTTTGAACAAAATCCTAGAATAAATTTTAATGTTCCTCATTCTTACTCTCTGATCCTCTAATATTCCAACAGGAATGAAAGTGTAGGACCCTAATAACTAACCTCTAAATTTTCACTACATTTTTTCCCTCCAACTAATCGGAACATGGGGCTAGACTTACACTAGCCACTGATAAGAATGACTGAATATAATGATGAGTTGATTATAGAGCCTGCATACCTCCTACCTTCATTGACTCAATACAATGATGGGTTGATTACAGAGCCTCACACCACTGATCCTAGCTGAACGTTAACATAAGCTCATGAAGGAATAGAAATAACCAATGTTTCCTCCACTTCAAGGTATCTTAATTCTGGCAAACAGACTCTGAGTGTAAGGCAATGTGGGCCTAAAATAAATGTGAAATTATAAATATCAACATAGTTCAGAATAGGTAGCAGGGATTGATTTTTTTTTTTGCTTCATCCTAAAGCACCTCCAATCTCTGAAATTTATTTAAACATGAAGGCAGAAGCATGGGAAATTATGTACCAGCTATTCTTTCTAGAACAAACTTTGTTTTCATTTCCTTTCTATCATGCATATAGAACCTAACATAGACCCTATACGTGCAGAAAAAAAGAAGTGGATAATCTGAACGATTTATTGAATTCTGTTATTTTTCTATCTGATTTTTCTTCTCCGAGATTTTTTAAAATATAATAGAGAGCAGATTTTATGGGTGACTGTTTATAGATTTTTTATTTTTGGAATCAGAGACAGAAAACAGTGAATATCAGCCCTAAATTAAAAGTAGCAATCTTAAACTAGGAAATGCCATAATAAAAAGACTGAATTCTGATTTTAAGCAAACAGAATAAGTAAATTGTATGAACTGAAATGCCAAATGGAAAGGAGAGAAATAAAATCTGAAATGTACCAAGCTTGGCCACCATGATTGACTGAGATTGCACCAAATATTTGCAATGTTTTATGTTTTCACAGTGAGAGAAATGTGGGTTTAAACAAAGTACCATTTAACATTGAATTGGAACTTATAAACTCTCTTGACAAATCCTTTCCCCTAAATTAAAAAATTGAAAAAAAAAAAAAACTGATAAGGAAAATGCTTAACAAAATAAAACATCTGCCTTCCATTTTCCATTATGCAAAAGACACAATCAATCATTAATATGCATAGTTCTTTTTATTTTAACGAGTACTCAATGGACCCTTTGGCCATCTAGCTGTCACACACCAATTGCCTGCAACCCTACAATATCTTGTAGCTCACACAAGAGGAACACTGGGGTTGCGTAAAATGGTGAGTGTTAACACCATCAAGCACCTCCAAACAGTAAGCCCATGTATCCCACACAAGAGATCACTAGTGTTGGATAGAATGGAGGACATTCATTACTAGTGTTTACAAAGTCATGAAATACAACGCACATGACACAGAAAATACTAACCCAAAAGCCCAACACATGTATGCCAAAAATTAGATTCATGACTCATGAAAGATCCCATGCACGATTCACAATGAGATGCTAGCCTAGTGGTAAGACTCTTGATATGGAAACTTCAAGTTATGGGTTTGATTATGGGGGGAAATACTGAGTTATAAAGTTCTAATTGGACTATATGTCTTGGGGGTAAGTATTGTTAAAAATTGTTTCAGGTTCCAACACCCCACCAAAATCCTACATACCCTATGAAATAATCCTGCACTTGCCCAAGTGAAACAACAAATAGTCATCAATAATTTAGGTACAACAAAAGTTTGGAATACACCTCTAGGATTGGGTTGATCAATTTGTGGAAGAATAACACACTTCAAGCTTGGGTGGTTGTCAAGTTGGCGGTCTTAAGAATTAGGCCAAAACCACAACCCCAAGGTTCAGCTAGAGTCCTCCAAGAAAATCAGACTATGACAGTTCCTCCAGTCAACCCAATAAGTCTCCAAAATCAGCCACAAATAGCCTCCATCAGTAGCAGCAAGGTTAGCCTCCCAAGTGTCCACAAGATCCAACAAGACAACTTAAAACAGTACAAATGATAGGCTGGGAACAAGCAAGGAACAGTCACACACCTTTTCCTTTCTTCCTTTTCCTCCCTTCTCACACTAGCATAATCTCCCCTTACTTGGTACAAGGATGAAAACAAGAGAAAAGCCTTTCTATTTTTAGGATGAAGGAAATCCCAAAGCTTGGATAAAGACTTGTGTACAAAAGTTTACACAATGGACAAGGATAAGACATCCCATGCTCCAGAAATATCTTTTTTATTCATGACATGATGACTACTTGACTTGAACAAGAAAGCTTACAAGAGAGTAGACATGTGAGAGTGAGAACACCAAAGAGAGCTACATGTTCCTATTAAATGAGTCATTTGTCATTTTTAGCTATATAATATGAAATAGACAATATGCATCTTAAGAATAGATTTTATCATAAACATGTCAAAAAGGTAACATCAAACATACATTACTATCCTACTTTTTGACATTGACTTTTCTCTTGTGGCCAAGCTTTTAACCTTTTTATAAGTCACTATAGCTTCACAAAGCTAAGAGGGTTTCTAATTTTATTTTGGCCCTCGTCTATTTTTTACTATTCCTATATTTTAGTTAGCAAAAGTCATTGATATTAAACTTTTTGTATATCCAACATTTTACACATGTTGAGCCTATTAAAACAAGCACCAATATGCCATAGTTACGTAATTAAAAATTAATATGTTAATCAAACTTAAGAAAATATGGGCTCACAAGGTACTTTTTAAATTGTTTAACATTAAAATCTCAACATTATAGGGCAATTCAAAAACTTTGAAAAATCTCTGCTCTCCATGTAAAATCAACTTAGTCCACCAAATTTGAGCACAATTGACAACTTTGAATTTTTGATGTATTTTTATTAATTACTGAAACTGAAATTTTAGCGTACATCCACTAAGACAGATTGGATCTATTGGACCAATTTTAGAATTCCTTTTATGGAATTTTTTTAATTTGTAACTCAACGCTTCCTAGTAGAATTGAACCTGTGATATGTGGTTATGAGGCCAAGACCCTTACCACTAGGTCAACACCTCATTGTTAAAATTACATTCTTCAATAAATTAAAAATTTTAGCAAAATGTTACAATAAATCTTAGATCCTATTTTCATTAATTTTAAAGTATTATTTTAAAATAATGTTAAAACTTTGCCATGCTCATTTGTTAATAAAAATATATTTGTCTATCTCAAAATAATAAATAATAAGAAAGAAAATATGAATAAATAGTATTTTTTTAAAAAAATTCACCTAATCAAAAAATTTCACATTAATTTGTGGGATCCCTAATAATCACCTTTTAAAAATTAGTACAATTGTTTTCTTCAATCCCCTTAAAATATGGGGCTCTGCTTATACTAGATATGAATAATATAATAATGGATTGATTATAAGGCCTATATACCTCCTTTCTTTATTAGAATTAACAAGTTGTTGATGAGATATGTTAAAGACTAGCATCGACAAGGGTGATGATGGCTAACACTTCCCATCACTTAGGAAGTTAGAAACCATGAAATGTTTGTGTAGCTCACTTATTTCAAGTTTCATTTTACAAGGAGCACCAACGGATGTGGTTGGATGTACTCCTAATCTTCCACTATGTTTTTGTTAGACAAGGCCATTTAATCTATAGTAGGGCTTCAAATAATGGCTGAGAATAAAAGATGTATGGGTTGCAACAACTTTACCCATGCAATGTGTTGCATTCTCACATTGAGGGCCATCCAACTCGAAGAATTTAGTCATCATTCAACTATGAGTTGGGTTATCATTAGGTTCTAAACTACACACACAAGGCTTGGCTCAACCATCATTTTTGGACTACACCTTGATATACCCCCAAGATAGGTGATAGGGGATCGTATGTGAGGTGAATACACATTTACAAATGGTGCCTGCATTATTGAAAACCTTTAGGTGTTGTGCAACTCAAACCCCTTGGGCCCAATGGTTCATGATATTAAGCTGAAGTAAGCATATGTATGGGTAGGGTTGGATAGTGGTGTTTATCTCCATATTTGGATAGGGTATATGCAAAATAATTAAAAAATGCAGCCTATCCATTCAAGGTATGGGGATGAATATATTATTATTATTATGATTAGTTGATAATCCCTAAAAATACTATATGCTTCACACAATGCAGTATCCACCTAATTACTAGCCATGAGTTTAGGTGAATTTCTTAATCTAGGGCCTAAAGTGCTTCTAATCATAATTTATGTGGGTTCATGATCACACATAAAATTTATGTGGGTTTATGGAAAGCAAATAAATATACATGATCACACATATTTTCTTTCTTTTCTTTGCACAAATAAAAGAATATAATTCCTAATAAATAAATGGGGTTAGCATATTTAAGCAACAATCCTGCAGGCATGGTGCATCAACGTTGCTTTGTCCCGCCTGGCGGCCGAATTGGGGCTGGAAATCAATAGAACCAAATCCTCAGCCCACTTCATTAATGTGGATGAACAAGTTAAAAACCGGGTGATACAAGTCTTGAATATCCTGCCAGGGACATATAGTGACACATATTTGGGTATCCCCCTCAGGTGGGGACGGACCACGGCGTGGGGCCCGTTGCTAGAAAAAATCGAAAGAAGAATGAGCCATTGGGCGAATAGATTCCTTAGCCGCAAAGGTCACCTGCTTGTGGCTACTGGAATCCTCACGGCAGTCGCTCGTTTCGTGGTTGTCGTGGCCACCCCCCAAACGCGGTCATCAATGTAGTTAACACACTGATCCGTAGCTTCGTTTGGGAGGGGGCAAGGGGTGGGGCACAAAATCCATTTGGTCCGTTGGGAGTGGGTGGCGCGCCCCCGAAGCACGGGTGGCTTGGGCATCGCGTCATTCAAGGATGAGTTGATGATGGGATAGCAACGGTTAGTGCTCCGGTTTTCGTGCCCGCATAGAGAACTGATCCCATGGATCCGCATCATGAATGCCAAATATCTGCGTTGGGAATCGGGGCGCGGGATTCTAGGCCTTGGTAGGCGCTGTGCTTGCACGCACGTGCGATGCAGACCTTGGGCTGGGGGGCCTCGAGCCACGGGCCCTTCTGACGGCCAAATACCCCCGACTGGACGGTTGGCTACGGATCTGGTAGGGGCGGCTGCCCAAAAAAATAAAAATCTTCCTGTGGCTGCTCAAGAACGATGCGCTGCTCGTACGGGCCTTGCTGCGGTGGTGCGGAATTCTAAACAGTGATATGTGTCCTACATGCAGTGCTGCTACTGAAACGGCACATCACTTCGTTGTTGAGTGCCCTTGCATGCGCGCCATGTGGCGCACGGTGGCAATGCCCCCTGAGGCGCCCCACGGGTGACTCCCGGGCCATGCTACTTTTATGGGTAGCGTGGAAGGCACAGAATAACGCAGTTTTCCTGCAGCAACAGTGCCCCCCTCCGCAGCGGCTGGTCTCCCAGGCTCTCACCGCGTGGAAGGAAATCGAGACGACAATGGGAATCACGCCCAC
>MNCI01026019.1:338789-353143 GCA_015680685.1 Gnetum montanum
GGTTTGGGGGTCATCCCCTCTCTCGGAGGGGCCATTCCTGATGGCCCACCGCTTGTAATCCCTTGTAACATACTTTGAATTTTTTATTAATATAATCCCGACTACTTTCTCAAAAGAAAAAAAAAACAATAAATAAATAATACTTTACTTTGCATGAAAGGCAAATTTAACTATGACAAAATCTACCAAATATTTATTATGCAATAAAAGGCTTACCCCAAGGAGGCTTCCAAGCTTCCAAGATCTACTATCCTTAACATACAATTAAAAGAAGATAACTATGCATCTCAAGTATGTTTTAAATGCCATATAAGAATTAGCTCACATCATATGGTGAAGAGAGTTATGTAGGTTTTCTTCTCATGTGAAAATCAACCAATGTTTTCCTCCATTTTCAAGCATCCAAAATTGGGCAAAGTAAGTCTGAACATAGGGCTTGAATTTTTGGCAATCAAATCTTAGTATAGGGGAAAATGAGAGCCTAGAGAAAATCTGAAATTCTAACTATCATCATGCTTATGAGAGTTGGAAATTCACAGTGTTCTCTTTCAGCCTAAGGCAAATTTTGGTCTCTGGAATTTCTTAAATTGAAGAGCAGAATCTTGGGAAATAAATTACCAGCCATTAAAAAGATAATAACAGTAATAATTCTTTTTACTTTCAGGTTAAAACAAAGGGTAGACAGTCTCTAATATCTGTTACCAAAAAAAAAAAAAAAAAAAAAAAAAAAAAAAAAAAAAAAAANAAAAAAGAAAAGAAAAGGCAGAGGATAGACTTCAAAGGGTGACTGTTTTTCATTAGCATTCTTATTTTATGAGATCAGAAAAATAGTAAACAGTAGACAATAACTGTAAAAAAGGTTAACAGTGTCTATACTATAAACTATCATCATTACAGAACTACAAATCTGATTTTTGAAGCAGACAAGTAGTAAAATTCCATTTGCTCTCATGCTAAATGGAAAGGAAAGGAAACAATAAAATCTGATATGTATTCCATTTGCTCTCATGCTAAATGGAAAGGAAAGGAAACAATAAAATCTGATATGTATTAAGCTTGAACGACATGATGGATTAACATGGTGCCAAACCTTGAAATCTTTATCATTAAATTTTCCAGCCTCATGTTTTCACATTGAGAGAAATGTGGGCAAGAACAAAGGTCTATCTAACAATGAATTGGGACATTGCAACTCCCTTGAAAACCCCTAAAAAACTGACTCAAAAATCCTCAACAAAAACACTAACAAAGCATGTGCACTTCACAAAAGACACTAAAAATCATCAGTATGCATAGCTTCTCTTTATATTTAAATAAGTATTCAATGAAACCTTTGGCCATCTAGCTATGATACACCAAGTCCCTCCATCCCTATAGCATTTTGTAGCCTATACAAGAACATCAGGGTTTGATAAAATGGTGGGAGTTAACACCATCAAGCACCTTCAAGAACTAAGCCCTTGTAGCCTACATAAGAGATCATCGGCCTTGGATACAATGATGGGGGCCATTTCTTAAAAAAAAAATGATCACAAAAGCATAAAATACCAAATGCACATGATGCAAAGTAAATGCTAACTCAGGAGCCTAATATATGCATGCCAAAAATCAGAGACAAGACAAAAGATTCCAGGAAATAATCTTCACAACTTACCAGACCCACATGCGCTCATGAAATAATCTTCCCTTGTCCAAGCCAATATAACAAACACATACTAAAAGTTTTCTATATAGCAAAGGTTTGGAGTACACACCTCTAAAGTTGAGTTTGGCCAATTTGGGGAGGGGGAGGACACTTCAAGCTTGGGTTGTTGTCCAACTGGTAACCTCAAGAAATCAACTTCAAATTGCAAGTTCAAGGTGCTGTCAATATCCTCTCACAAAAATCAAAGAAAACTGTCCTTTGGATCAACCAAACAATCCCCAGAAGTTAGTGACAAAAGCCTACAATAGCAGTAGCAATATCAGCCTTCCAAGAGCCCACAAGACCACTCAAGATAGTCCAAAATATGGTCTCCTCAATTCCTCACACCTCAAATTAGCATAGTCTTCCTTTCTTTGGCAAAGGTGAAAATGAGAGCAGACCCACCCCCATTGATAGGATGGAGGAGGCCCTAAGGCTTAGACAAAGACTTGTGCACAAAAGTTTACACAATGGTCAAAGACTAGACAACCCATTTTCCAAATGTCCTTTTTTTATTTATGACATTATTGCTACTTGACTTGGATAAGCAAGCTTTCATAAGGAAGTGGACATGTGATATTGACAATACTTAAGAGAGTGACATGGTCCTATTAAATGGGTCCATGTCCTTTTTCTAGCCATTAATATGAAGTGGACAATTAGCATAAAAAATTAGATGTCCTCATAAGCATGTCATAGGGCATACATCACCATCCCACATTAATTTTTTTATGGCCCCATCTTCTTCTCTTTGTTTTATGTCATTTTTTACTTTATAAGCTATGAAGGGTTTTAATTTATATTTGGCCTTTTATCTATTTTCCACATTTTCTATAATTTATTTAGTAAAAATCAATGATATTAAACTTTTGTACATCCAACATTTTACACATGTCAAACCAGTTCTAATAAGCACAAACATGCCATAGCTACCATGCTAGAAATTAATATTTTAATTGAATCAAATAAAATAAGGTTCCACAATGTACTTTTTTATTTTTTTAACATTAAAATATTAAAATCTAGGATTCAAATTGAAAAATTAATTGCAGATCTATACTATAAGCGTAAAATTAAGTTAGTTTAGCAAATTTGAGCATGATTCGATAACTTTGAATTTTTGATGTATTCTAATTAATTAATTATTCAATAAATTAAAAATTTTAACTAGATGTCAAAATAAACCATAGATCCATGTTATATTAATTTCATAGTATTATTCTAAAATAATGCTAGACTTTGTCATGCTTATTCTTATATATATATAATTAGACAGAAATTAGAAATAAATAGTAATCTTGCGTATGTTGCCCAAACAAAAGTCCTCATTTTACTGAGAAGCATTAGGCACATTGACAAATATATTTAAGCTTTAAAATAAGTTAAAGTCTAAGTATTTAATAGAGTACTACAGTCACAAGTACAAATGTGGGCCACTACATAATTTAAAAGCAGTAGGGACTTCTGCAAATATATATAACCTTTTAAAAATTTTTTGTCAACAATCCAAGATTTCATCAATAAATGTTGTTAAAGTTAATACATGCATAAAAAGATGTTCAGCTAAATAAGAAGAAAAGGTGAGAAATTGAGATAGTAAATGAATAGTATCCATCACTAAGCATAGCAAGACAAAAATTTTCATAACTTTTTACTTACCAAGAGCAATTTCTTTCTTTTGCTGTCTGTGTTATACTGGCCAGAGCTTTTTGTTGTTGCTGTCTTTTTTTTTTCAGCCACACTCCTTTGTGCTCTTTTTCTCCCTTCACATGTACACCTTTCACTCTCCCTCTCTTCCTGTTTTTCTCCATTATCTTCTCTCTTTTTATAACTAATACTGGAATTGAAGAGATAATGGGTTTTTTCTATAACATATTCTTTCTTACTATTTTTTCTTCTTTTTAAATCTTTTTTCATATAACTAAGTCATGCGTTCAATTCTTTCCATGATAACTTAAACAATTATTAAAAATATATTCAAATAGGTTGTAGGTTCAATTCTCACGTCTATAACTTTCTACAGAATTTTGATTTTGTCAGATCATAAAATCAATTTCCCTGGATCCAACATAACAGAACATTGACAATTATAAAACATTCAAACATAATGTCTATCTCTATTCTTTCTTTTTGTGTTAACAATATATCGATTCAAAGTTTACTTGTAACAAATATGTAGTTGTGCTTCATTTCCAGCAGCATTCCTTTCTAGAAATCAAGTCAGAAGGTGCAAAGAAACAGGTTTCAAAATGAGAATATGATAAGGTAAAAGTCTAAGTCATAAACTGAAATAAAACACCTTCTCCTTTAGGTATTTAATGATATGAACTTTTTCCTTTCACGTAGGTGACTTTTTTATTGCATTGTCTTATAACCATGGAGGAGGTAGTTATATTCTATTACCTCTGAAAAAAAAAGTGGATAAAAAACATATGACATTCCACATGTTCATACGTAATATTCTTGATTCATAGGTCAGGTTCTTTACACTTGAATCATTGATCAAGTTCCTGAACAATGATTTTTGAGTATATTTTAGAAGAATTATTCATGCCAAACAAAACATACCATTTAAGCCCTTGAGGCATAACATAAAAAATCCTTTTCTTTTCTCTTTAGGTCTGATGACTTAATAGTTAGTATCTGCACAGTAACTCCTAGAGATAACAAACCCAAAACTTTGTATGAACAGCCAACAAAGCATGTAAATGAGATACCAGCATTGATATAGTTGGTTCATAAATACATTATAATCAGTTTAAGAAATCATTCCAATGCACATAGGTCATGCAACACATGAACAACTAAAGCATAGTAGCAACGTCATAAACAATACAACATTTCAGCTCCATCTCTACTCAACATTTCTTTCATTCCTTCCATTAATAGATTCTAAATTAGTGGACAATATGTACTTAATACATTCATCCATAGCAATACACAAAGCACACATCAACACAACTCAGATTTATCACAAACAAGAATCGTAGGTCATTCAAGCAATCATCAACACATTATTTAATTAATCACCATTACATAGAAGATTCTAAGCGAACAATGAATTTGCAGGAATCCAACCATTGCCAACCATTGCCTCATGCATTGAATTGTAGTTTTATGCTACCACTGCTCATGGCCCAGATACCAATGCACATCAACAATTCTCAAATCCATCACAATTATGAAATGATAGATATATTGATAAGTCAACATCAAATCATACAAATCATGGACACAAACACATCAACAATGCTTAAATCCATCACAATCATCAAATCATAGATAATTGCTAAATTAACACCAAATCATACAAATTGTGAACACAAGTACATTAATAACACTCAAATCCATCACCATTATTAAATCATAGATAAATCTACAAATCAATATCAAACCACACACATTATTAGAACAAAGCACAATCACAAGTGCTGTCACAAATATCAAGAAGAAAATCTAAGAAAAAATTGTCATTACAATATTGTAATGCATGTTTGGCTCTTAATAGAAGTGAACAACATAGCAGAATTCATAGAGCTGACCCTATGTAGTTGGGATAAGGCTAGAATGATGATCATGATTAGTTGATTACAATATCCTCTCTCTTAACTATTGAATTCTAAGCCTGGTATAAAAATGAGTTGACAAAATAATGTCCAAGGTCAAATCAAATTGCATTACCAAAAAAATTGGAATCCACTGTAGTGTCTGAACTGTGAGAGCATCCATCCATCAGAATCACTTCTTAAACAGTTTTTCTTTGTATGTGATAAAAGCAAGGTGTAATAAGCAATATATGAATATGGTTTTCTATATGCTTATAATTTGCAGCAAGGTAGTATTTCAATGGAAATGGACAGTAACCCAGCATATTTAGACATCAAACAATTGTAATCAATATTTAATAAATCAGTTTAGCAGGTTGTAAGAGAACATCCAAGTTATATTTTGTATGTGCATGCATAATTTGTGGTGCAGATCTCATGACCTACGTAATATTAGGCCGTGGCACTAAGCACTTAAGCTACTGCATCGTAAATCTAGTTTCTGATCCTTTATAGTTCTGTTAACTTCTTATATAGAAAATGACCATTATATTTGCAAAGCAACTTTGGAGGCTTTTCAAAATGTATTTTTTTGAAGTACGTATTTAATACAATGTCGACTTGCTTAGAGAGGTTTTAAATATTATTACTTGTACCAACGAATTTAGAACCGAACCTTTTTTACGTTTTCCTTTTATGGCAAGAGAGTTTCACAAGATTGTTTGTTTGACAGTTATATTACAAAAGGAAGGGTTCCTTTCACACTTAAACATGGAAAACCTGATCATAAGGAAACTGAGGTGAGTATATTATGTTTTCTCTGTTTTCCTCATGAGCAGTTGATCCTCTACAAGTTTAAAATTAATACAAAGTGTTTCTAATATGGCAATGCAGACTGCACAGATGCATACGCCAATTCATTATCCTAAAGCTGATGGTTTGATTTCATTTGATTTGTTGACATCTGTATACAGGTTAGCTTTCATTTTAAAGAATGCCCAAATTTGTTTAAAAAATGATTTAGTTATTTTAAATGAAAAGAAATTTTTTGTTACCCTGGTTAATCCTTAATACAAAACATCTGCTGTATCCTTACATTATTTTCATATGTGTTTTATTTTTAGGTGGCTGAACAGGTAATAAGAACTTTCATTAAATTGTACAATATAGATTTGGATTACAATAAGGGATTCATGGGATCCTAGAGATTCAACTAACATGAACCAGGTTACATTACGTAAGTAATCATTCTAAGAAGAAAGGTCATAAAAGGAAATAGTTACCTTTATGGCGCCAACCCCATTCCTAGCCTTATATAAATTTTAATCTTCCTATTCTCAGAGACTCAGGCAGTGAAATCTCATTCTTTATTTCATATTCCATGGGTGAGTCAGTGAATGTCATATTGAAACAAGCAGGATTATAAGGCGTAATCTGAACATATGACAACGCCTAAGGCCATCTACCAACAATGAAAAATGAATAATGGTAACTTTCAAGTAACTTGGCTTTAATTATCCTGGCACATCCTTTCGTAAACCGTAATAACAAAAATGTATATTTCAAAATTGTAATTTTATCGTCTCAACTCTCCTAATTCCCTATTAGGAAACATTGATCTGATGGCATGAAGAAAATTATGCTAGAACAATTCTTTAAAATCATTAAATCATCATCATTATCCTCCTAGACTTGCACCAGCAAATTGCATTGGCTTCAGGAGTTCTTTTATTATTCATGTCTGTCTAGCTTGAAGATAATAAGTTATAATCGTTTGGCATAGCACTAATTCTAACATATGCATCTGTTGGTGTATTTGTGGGTCCGCTCCCTTAGTGGAGATGTTTTGAAATGACAGCAAAATATTGCCATTTGCACAATGCTGGCGAATAAGAATATATATCATCAACATAAATGTCAAGTGAAGATGCCAATTCAGATGTGCAATCAATACATATACTTTATTCCAACATTAAAATGAATACCTATCCAAGAGTGTTGTCATAATTTTGAGACATCCAAGACATCTATAAGACTCATTTGAGAATGCACTGGGGATTGAAGGGTACATAGGTATCTACCTTTGACAACCTTAATATCTTACAAATTGGCAGTAGACAATTTGATAATTTTTCCAACTTTTAAGATATTTTTCAGTGATATCTAGGACAAACTTTAAACATACTAGTTAAAAGCTCTAGCGCTACATTTTAAAGTACCAGAACCTGTTAAAAATGTTGCAATCAGAATTACAGAGATGTAATTGTTGCACCTTTTATAATTTCCAAAGTTTTTGCATTAGAGATTGTTCATATTGATAATCATCACTCTTAGTGATCATTGCTAGTTTATTAATCATTGACATTGAGATATTGTATATGCAAGAGTTTTAAAGCTGGCAGTAATTACTATTTTAGCATACTAGTAAACTGTTGCAAAGGTATTTTTTTTTCTTTTGGGGAATTGAACAGTACGTCAATGGCAATGATTAAAGTAGCAACAAATAAAAATTTAGGGTAGCTTAAAACATTGAATATAATCTTGATCTTTTCTGTAAAAAAAAATTGAATTAATGTAGTTCTCTCATTTCAATATGAGAACCAATGACAAATCTCAAATACATAATTACAAGATTATTTTTTTTGTTTTGTTGGAAGTCCCTATAGAATTATGTATAGAATAAGTAAATAAATGAATAGGAATAGTCAAGAAATGAATGGGCTGATGAATAGGAATAGTAAAGAAATAAATGCGCTGATGAATCATGTCCATGTTTCAAAATGTGTTGTAATGTGTGATGCCATCTGAGATTCTTGTGTGTTGGCATCTAAGGCTCTCGATGTTCCTAGATGTAAATACAAAATAGTCCATCTTCTTAGATGTCCGTGCACCCGAATCTTGGCCATGGTCCATGGTCAAGTATCAGCAACCGAATCATGGCCATCGTCCATGCCATGGTCAAGGATAAGCTGCAAGACGTTCTTGACCATGGTAAAGGCCATGGTCAAGGATAAGCTGCAATAGCTTCTTGGCCATGGTGTAACAGGTAATCTAAGTTGCTCGACGGTGCTATAAGTAACTTACAGTGCCTAGAAGCACCAAGCCCACCCCATGTGTAACGGTAGTGGTTTCACGTTTGCCTTACCCGTGAACTCATATGTGTGTGAGAAAGTTTTGAGTGATGTTTGCCCTCTCCAACTTTGTGAGGTAGTGAGCCCACTACAACAGGAGATCATTCTCATCAGAGTCCCATTCTGCTCACCTAGCGTTGGGTCTCTGGCCAACACCTTCAGGTTAGCCTTGGCAGACCGTGTGTGGAGAGGGACTGGCATAGGGAAATATAAATTTGGAGGAGCAATACTTGACCTTAACCTCTTGAGATCATTTAATGTTTTGCACTAAAGACATAGAGATTGAAGCTGAAACAATAGTTTAAGTACATCTGTATAGATCCAAGAGATCTAATAGAGGAATTGGTTTGTACAAAATATATGAGTAACAATATTCATATAGCTTAAACACTTCTATATAATGACCTGGAACCAACACAAGTAGATTAAATAACTCATACAAAGTTTTACTTGATATTTGTCATTTCTTATGAAGAAATCTTTTTTGCAACATTCCAACAATGTATATTAGTCTTCTTCTATCACTTGTAGTACATACAATTAATATATTCTATCTTGATGCTGGACATTATGCCATCTTCTAATTTGAACTTAAAGGTGGTGTGATCCTATTCTTACTCAACTAATTACTAAATCTTAAACCTAAACACATGAGGGGAAAGCAAATGTCGAGCCACTTCCTAAGCATAAAATCAATGTTTTAACATCTCATCAGCTGGTACCCTACTTTAAGAGGAAAGAAACCATGATTAAATGCATTTTAGCAGCAAATGTGAGGGGCTTTAGCTAGGGAAGTTCATATAGATATAGGAATAGTTGCATGCAGATATTATGCTTTATCATCCATGTCACCTTGAATTTTTTTCCAATAAAAACTTGAAGCTTCGTTTGTTTTTGTGCTTCATTTTTCCATTTCTCTAAAACATCTCTTTTAATAATTTTCCAACTATGTTTTAATCTTATTATTGCATTTAGATTTTCAAAATCCCATTTTTGTAACTATAGTTTTTGTTCATGATTCAATCCTTGTTACTAAGGTTTTTGGATATTCTCTCTTGAGATCTTCTTGCTATATTTATTGTTCAACTAGAACATTAAGAATTAGCACATTGCCTTAGCTTTCAAAAATAACATATTAACTTTTAATAAAAGGATTGCACATGGGATTTGATTTTTGACGTTGAATTCATCTAACAAAAAATGTTTTTGAAGTTTCTTAATTTTCTTTTAAGAGTCTCAATCAAGTCCTGGACCCCAATCTGCAAATCCATAGAGTAGGCTACATAATTGTTTGAAATAGATCTTTTTCAATTCACAAGTTCAAATACTGTGATATTAAGCTGCTTAAAATGATCTCGAGGTGTCAAGTTGATCTCAAACATGTTATATAAGCGATGGCTTAACCGAGGACAAGTACTACAGTCATCTTAATAAAATGCCGTAGTTTTATTTTATCCCGTTCTTTCCACTATTTGAAATCTTGTCATTGACTTTTGAATTGACATGCATAGAAATTTTATACATCTTTATGAATGTTGCGGAATTTGAACATCACACAAACTGTACATAGTGTTCCCTGCTTGTATATTTACTGTGGTATATTTTTACCTCGGATGCTAAAAAATTATGCTACTTATATAGTTCACCTGGTCAAGATGTTAGGTAAAACGTATAAATGCCGAATTCGCTTTCACTTTTCTGGTATGTTCTTATGCTGACAATTACTTTATTAATTTTGAGATTTTCAGGAGTAATACAAATCATGATCACAATCAACCTTGTCATTTGCGTTTACGCAATCCCAAAAAACCTTTTGAAGTTAACCTACCAAAATATGCAGGACCAGAATCACGATACTGCCCAGCACGCGTATACGAGTATGTCATAAGGAATATTATTAAATTTCTCTCTTGGACATACTTTTGATATTAATTTATAAAGACACCTGCCTGAAGTTTCAATATCATTTCTTGATTATAAATATTTTATTAAAATGACTATTAATATCATTCACTGAAACAAATGCCCTCTATGTAATTTAGGTATGTGTCAGATGACTCTGGTAAGATGCAGCTTCACATCAATGCTCAGAATTGTTTGCATTGTAAGGTTAGCACTAGACATACAACTTACTGGGGAGATTTTCTTTTCAATTGTTTATTGAAACTAGTTTAGCTATATATTTATGATATGTATATATTATTTGGCCCAGAGAATCTTTTTCTTTTTCAAATTAATGAAATCCCAAAATAGAATTTCATGTTAAAAAAATCAAATTCTGTGTTAACTCTTGCAATGGTAGTTGTTTAGCCTGAAATTTTGTGTTGGTAATTGGTAGAGCCATTACATAGCCATAATAATTTCCATGAAAAGTTAATCTCTTGGCCCAATGTTATGATGATAATTATTTATTTTCTGTAACAAAGTCTGACCACTTGGTAGTTGTCCTCTTGGTCAAAACTAAAACTGAAACTAAATTTTTACAACTTGCTAGGGAGATTTTATTTTTAACTGTTTTATGAAACTGAAACTAAATTTTTACTTATGTCCTCTAAGACTATCTTGAATCTATCGGACCACATGAGTTTTAGAACTCTTTTTATGTAAACATTTTTTGTCCATAAATCAATATTACCCATTCGAATTGAACTTGTTACATGGGTTTTTCATGCTAACGTTCTTATTGTGAAGCTACAATGATATTATTCTGGGGTTTTAGTAATCAACTAAAATAAGAGGATCAGATCTTTTCATACTTATGAAGATTGGATTGGATTGTAGATTGTTTTTTATTTGTGATATTAAAAAATATTTAAAAACATTGTATTTTTAATCATTTTCAAAAGTAAATGTAATTAAGAAAACAAAAAATTTGAAAATCTATTAAAAAAATAATATATTTAACTTTAAAGTAGAAATTTCTAAACATATTAATATAACTACATTGTAAAACATGAACATCAACATAAATTCATTGTTTATACTCCCATATACATTACATAATATTTCAAATGTAAGCTATATTGCAGTATTCATTCACTATCAACTAAAATAAATAAGCTGAAGAATGTCTGAAATTAGCTACTAAAGTGATTCAAAATAAGTTGAAGAATGCATTGTTGAGCTCTTGAAGAATGTGCTGTTGAGCTCCTCAAGAATGTGTTACTCCTTGCAGGAAAATGTACTCAAGTGCTGAAAACCTTGAAACTACTGATGACACATATTCAGAATGCTCTATGCTCATTCTTTCTACTTTTATAGCTGTATTGAGTCATAAATTTTGTTACTGGGATGGTGTTTAATGTTTAGTGAAATGTTTACATTTAAAAAGTGTAAACTTCTAATTGGTGTTTTTAAAGATTTTAAAATCATTTGGAATCCCCTAGAATTGTGATTCCAAACTGGATCACGATCTAGAACAGATCTGGATGGCAATTGTTTGGATCGTGATCTGGAATTGCCTGGATTGCAATCCTGATCTGATCTTCATAAGTATGGATCCTCTTATTGTAACAAAATAAGATTTGAAGTACAGTAAGATTATTTTTGGGATCTTAATAATCAACTAAAATGAGACGATGAGATTTCTAAAAAATAAAATAATCATATCAAGGTACTAATCTAATCCTTGGAAAACTCCACAAACATCCCGATGCTCATTTTGATTCAATTTTTATCCAATGGTTTAGGAGATAAGGGACTCAAAAAACATATTCAGGGCAATGGGCTAGTACTTCATGTGGCTATAGATGAAAATTAAAATTTCAGTTGAATTATCTCCTCCATAAATAGAAAACTTGCAATATACATACCATTCAAGTTACCTACCTTTTAAGAAAATGGAGAGATAACTGATTTTGTAATAGCTGAAGGCCTTTCGACATATTTTTCTTCAGATTATGCACAAGAAATTAAGTTTTTAGTTAAAAATTGGATCAAAATCTGGAATTAGCTTGGTGTAGTGTTTATCAAAATCAAATTGCTTGTATGTAAAGTAGCCCAACATTTTATGAAAATCAAACTGTCCATACTAATTGCATTATGAGTATCATAAACGTTTAATGTCTCATCTCTTTTCAGTTTGCATGCTGTCTGGTTCATTGTCCAATCTGTTTTGGGATCCAAAAAGATTTATGTTGTGCATAACTAATTTCAGGCTTGTGATATAAAAGATCCAGAACAAAACATTCAGTGGACTGTTCCAGAAGGAGGTGGGGGACCCAGCTATACAATTATGTAACACACACAGTCATAATCCGTTTAAACCATGTAAAAGGTTTTAAATTGAACTTCTTATTGTTATCCATGGTACGATTTCTTAAAGTTTAATGAATGCATTTCCATGAATTCTCATATGGTGGCACTGCTTTTCATAGTAATTGAAGGCAAAATGATTGAGACTTTTCTATGAGAGCTTATGTGAACATTTGAATACTGATAATATTTTCAAACTGCATAGAACATTTTAGATCTTGAAATGCAAGAAATTGGTTCATTTCACAATGCTGTTTTCTATAGATGGGACTGTTAATTATTTAAACAACATATCACCAGAAAAGTAGCGCTACATGCTTAAATATGACGGCATGGGGCAAAGCAAGCGTCACCTCAGAGATTTACATAATATGTTATCAAATGGAAATATATTTTCTTTATCCTCATTATTCTAGCCTTGTCCGAATATATTTTATCTTTTGGAAATATTTTTAAAATGTAAAGTGCAATGTTTTCTCATTGTCATCGTTGTTATGTTGTAGATATATACCTTCTGGGCCACAAATTCATTCTTAATTCTATGAGGGTAAAATTTGCACTATTGATTAGTCCTTGCAGATAGATTGGAAAATCTGCCACAGAAAAGTTGTATATTTCTTTCAAGGTCTTCCTTCACATTGGATATTAATTCTTTGAAATGTTTAAATTCTTACGTAATGGGGATTCATCTGTTCTTTTCTGATTTCTAATACTGAACCTGTAAGTGGAAACTGTATTTGGTATTATGCCTAGACGCGAAGGATCTTTTGCGCATAGAAATTGTATATCCAATACATTTGAAATTATCTTCCATATAATTTGGTAGTAACAAGTTTCCATTGGTTTCAGATGGGCTTTATAATAAAACATTTAAGGAATATGTAGGATTGACCCTTAATTGCTTGTCTTAGCTTTATCTTTTTTCATTATAAGGCAACCGCAAGTGTAACAACGTTGCCCCAACGTTGCCCGGCACCCCAAGGAATTCACAAAGATCCAACGGATCTAGGGCAAAAGACCTGGGGAATACGCCTCAAACAAGCAAGCATCTCACGAGTGCAAACAGAAGAGAACCAAGCAAACAAGCACACACACAACCTTGTAGACCACATCGATGGAAAGGGAGACGATGCACCTACAAGAGAAGGTACCTCACCCCCAGATCCCTCACGATCTGGTACAAGGTGTGGCATGGCACCGTACCAAAACTATCCAGTCTTGGTTGCCTACATATCTACGACCGCCGTAGAATTAGGGCCATGTAGTTCTCCACGGAGAAGAGGGAAGGAAGAGGACTTAGAGAAGAGAGTTGCAACAGGAGTGTGTCCTATTGCTAGCTTGGTACCACCAAGCCGGGGTGGGTTTTGTAACACTTTAGAGCCACCCGAGGGCGCCTCAGAGTGTTCCATGGCCCCCGAACCATGGGGAGAGCCCAAGAGAACCACCACTTGGGACATCTCTCACAATCCTCCCCCACCTAATGAAGCGACGTCCTCGGCGCGGAGCCTAGGATAGCTTCAAGTGTACACTTCACATGGGTTCGGAACTCCGTCAATTCCGGGGATCCATCAACTCCTTAGACGCCAGGCTTGAAGGAAGGTACCAACCCCAATACCTGATACGTCCTTCCATCCAATGCCTTGCATGAAACGCAAGGGCAACTGGAGGAAGCCCAAGACTTCCCTTCTCTATACGAGCGGGAGAGTCCAACCCAAAGGGCCAACGTCTCTAAGGCGTCCC
>MNCI01026019.1:372998-411294 GCA_015680685.1 Gnetum montanum
AGGGAGAGCCGTCTCTTATTTATAGACATGGCGGCTGACTGCAATATCGCGTACCCGATATCGCAGGGTAGGACGCGATATCGCAGCCGACGCAGACCGCGTCTCATCACTATTAAGTAAAGAGTGACTTTAAATAAGAAATAAAATGTAACGCTATAAGAAAAGTTAATGTAGGATGGTGACATATGTTCTAGGACATGCTTATGATGATATCTATTTTTTTTAATATGATAATTATCCACTTCATATTAATGGAAAAAGAGACAAAGGACTTACTTAATAGGGACTATGTGACTCTCTTGAGTGTTATCAATCTCACATGTCCACTTCCTCAAGAAAGCTTACTTGTCTAAGTCAAGTAGCAATAATGTTATGAATAAAAAAAAAGGATTTTTGAAAATGGATTGTTTAGTCTTTGCCTATTGTATAAACTTTTGTGCATAAGTCTGTGTCTAAGTCTTAGGGTTTACTCCATCTTATAAATAGAGGAGGGATTTGCTCTCATTTTCACTTTGCCAAGGAAGTGGAGACTTTGCTATTTTGAGGTGTGAGAAGTTGAGAAGATGAAAAGGAAAGTGACTATTCTTTGCTTGTTCTCAACCATCTCGTAGACTATTAAGTCTTGTGGGCTTTTGGAAGGCTAATTTTGCTACTGCTGCTGTAGGCTTGTCTCACTAATTTTTGGGCATTGATTGGTTGATCCAAAGGATTGTTTTTTTTTTCTTTTTTCTTTTTGGTTTTTGATGAGTGGAGGGTACCCCCTATACCCAACCATACAAATCCCAAGTGTTCATTCACGATCCAATTGAATTTCGTGGATGGGACTAGTTGTGGCATCTAGATTGTTAAACATTGATCGCAGGACATTGTCTACCCACTTGGATTAGCAGTACCTTGGTCACGTATGGTTTAGTGCAAACTAAGGCATATGATAATTGATGTTGTTAGGCTCATTTTACTCCTAGCGATAAACATAATTGAGAATGAAATTTAATTCTAAGTTTAAGTGATGGTGGTAATGTAAATCAACTCTAGCCTAGAGTGATGAGCATATGATCTTGGCTTACTGTATACATCTTGGGCTCATGTAACTGTTACTAGGTTACCAAGCATTATGTTACTAAGCAAACCAAGCTATAACACTATTGGGATTACCAAAAGATTACACTTAAATGCTTGAAACCAGTTGATGAATCATTGTTGTGTCGAGTCGATGGGCCCTTGTTGACATGGCCTTGTTGACGAGGCCCCATCAAGACGGCCCTATCTATGTGGTGTTGCCTTATCGACGGGGCTACATCGACATAGCACTACAATAAAATTTATAAATACGTGCTCACTAGCCATGTTTAAAGGAGGTCAAGTCATAGTTGTAGCAGAGCTCTTGTAGTTTTGTCATTTGAAAGTTAGAATATTTCTTTGAGTGCCCGTGGCAGGAGTTAGAAGGTGTACAGATCTTTAGTTGAGCACTGATATACTTGAACACACCAATGTGAATGACAATAAAGATGAGCCTTTTGATGAAACCTTGTAGCACTTGGAATAGATTAATGATTCATTTGTGCATTTACTGTTTTCATTAATTATGCAATTAATTAAGCTAAATTAGAATTCAAGTAATTAGTTAATTAATTAAGTTAAATAGATTAAACACATAAGTACAACTGCTTCTAGTGTAAACATGTATTCACTTGGTAATCCTAGCAGTGCTATTGTTTGGTTTGCCTAGTAGCATAATGCTTGGTATTCTCAGTAGTGGATACGTGGGTTTAGGATGTGTACGAAAAGTGGGACTAGATGCTTGTGTTAGGACTAGTTAGAGATTAGTTGATTAGTTAAGTTAAATTAGTTATTAAATTACTTCATTTCTCTATTTCAAGCACTAGGAACATAAAACATAAAATAATAAAAATCAAATGCCTTGATTACAGTTAACCATACCTTTGTGCATCACAAGTGTAATTGGAAAGACAAGAATGATTATTAGGGTAAAGTTCACTTCCTAGAAGACTAGTGTACTGAAAGACATAGAGTTTGCAGAATTCGATTTGATTGCGCGTGAACACTTTGTAATTCATATGGTTGGACGTAGGAGTAGCTTGACTGCTCATCATTAACATTATTGCTGAAAATGTTTTTTATTGAAACGTGTGTTATCTAGGTTTAGTGAACATCATTAACATTTTGGACGAACCTTAATGTCAAAATATTTCTCAGAAATAATATAATCACATAAGCACACTGATATCCTATTTGTATTACAAAATGTCTTCTTCTCACAGGCATGATGATACTAAACCACCAGTCCCTCAAGAATGCAAGGTGGTGTATACTCATCTAGATGATTATGTGCTTGATTTCACCTTCATCTTGCATGAGGATGAACAACTATGATGGCATGATATGAAAGGTAACATTTTAATGCCTCCTGATCGATCTATGCTTGTGATGTTGCTTCAAACTCTTAGGAGGTTGATCATCCAAGATCTTCAAGAGGAGTATGTTGTGCATGATTATGACTATCGAGACTATTATCCCACTGAGTTTGTGAAGGGAAAATAGTTTATCAATCCCTTGTTCCTACTTAACCAAGATGACAATGAGGACCCTTCCTCTGGGGGCTCTCAACATGAAGATTCTCCCCCCTTGTTATTGGTGATGGGGATGGATCCCTGAATTTGCACTCCACTATCAATAATCTAGGTTCAGGTAAGAATGGTAGTCAAGGCAAGGTCTTGGAGAAGTGTCAAGAAGATAAAATATTGACAAATGTGGTCATGACAACCAAAGAGGAGTTGGCATGCACCATGATTGTGGTAGTCCTTCTCCCTCTTTGCCCTCTTCATTTGCATATTTTTCTTCCTCTTTTGGTTCTAATAAACATTGTAAAAGGAACAACTGTGATGGAGGTGAATAGCGGGACAATAATGATGATTGCTAGGCCCACCATGATCCAAGGGGTAGTAGAGGTTGCCATCAATGTCATTGAAATAATGATGATGATGAGTCTTTTCTAGCAACTTGAAGCATGGTAAATATTGTAGAGGTTGTAAAAATTCCAACTAGGCATGTGAAAGATAGTAGGATCAGATGACTTGATATGAACAACATTCTTAGATTAGAGGGGGATATATTCAAGCTTTTCACAATGCCCGTGCCTTAGAAAATATTGAAAATGATTGGCAGAAATTAAAGCTATTTCCCAAGACACTCATCAAGGAGGTAAAAAGTTGGTACTGGTCCTTGGAGCCAAAATTCATCCGCAGGTGGAGTACAGTGCCAGAGATATTTAATGATAAGTATCAGATATACTCTAGAGTATCTAATCTAAGAAGGTAGATCCAAGGATGAAATTAAGAAAACAATGAACCCTTGGATGCTTCCATGGGCAGATACTATTCTCTCACACACCGATGTCATGGTTATGGTTATTCTCAGTGAGAACAACTTCACCATATCATAGATGGACTTAGATGAAAAATGAGGAGAACTCTTGGGGTCTATGCCCAAGGGAGAATATTTGAACTCATAGCCCATTAGATTCAAATACTAATTGATCAAGTAGCAAAAGAAGAAGGAGAGTTTAGGAAATGTGAAAGTGCAGAGGAATACAATAGGGATCCTTCCATAAGAAAGAGGGAGGTTCAATTTTGTGACAGTGAGGAGGAATCACCACTTGATGAGGTGGTAAATAGGAAGACCTTGCCAATCCAAAAATCTACGTCTAAAACTTTGGCTAAAGTGGATAAAATGTAGGATTCGTTGGATGAAAAATTTCAAACTGCTTTGAAAATTACCAAAGAATCAAGAGAGTAGAGTAGTAATTGTAACCATAGGACACAAAAAGAGAAGTTGAGCATGCCTCCCAAAGGGGTAAGGGTAAGATTGCTGTAGTAGAAGAAGTTGTGGAAATTGAATTAGATGATGATGGTGGGTGTGACATCTGCCAATATGAACATCCTGAGGGATGTTGTCCCATCGTGTCACACTTATAGGAGTTTTGGGTGTATGCTCTAAATCCACAACTAGCCAAAAGGAAAACACCTAGAAGACTAGCCACAAAACAAGAGGGCACTTAGTGGCTGACTGCGAATTTTGATAGTAGCACAATATGCATGGAACTTACTGAGAGCCTAACATGTGCTTATGTTGCAGGCATGGATAAACTAGAGCAAGTTCATCATTGACTCTTTGATGATGAAAATGCCGATACCAATTGGAAAGAGTTGGAGATCCCTAAGAATTTTAAATAGGAGCCCCTATAGTTAAAAAATCTATATGATGGCCTAGAATATGCATTCTTGAAAAATGACAAGTTGGTCATACTCAATGCCAAACTTTCTCTTGAAAAGAAAGCAAAACTATTGAAAGTGGTAAACAAATGATCAATAGCCTTTGCTTAGTCATTTCCTAAAATCATTGGAATTGATCCATAGATATGCTAGCACTACATTTACACTAATCCATCCATGAAGCCAAGGAGGCAACCACAATGACGGTTGAATCCAAAATTGAAGCAAATTTTCAAAGAGGAGATTCAGCAACTCCTTAAGGTAGGGTTCATCTACCCCATTGCAGATAGTAAGTAGGTCAGATCATTCATGATAGTGTCAAAGAGAGGTGGAAAATGGTGGGTTTGTATCGACTTTAGGTTGTTAAACATGGCAACATTCAAAGATCATTTTTCATTGCCATTCAGTGATTAGGTGTTGGACACTGTATTTTGGCATTACTATTATAGTTTTCTAGATGGTTATAGTGGCTATAACCAAATCCATATTGCATCCACTGCGTATTCCAAATCCATATTGCATCAAGTGACCAAAAGGCATCTTGCAATATGCAAAGATCCATATTGCATCCACTTGTGGTTATAGATGATAAAATATCCATATTACATCCACTGCGTAAGTTAAAGCATTGTAGGTGCACAACTAAATTACACAACCAAAGAAAAAGAATTGATGGTGGTGTATTATATTTTGGAAATGTTCAGGCAGGCACTGTGTGCTTGGATCTAAAGTGTTTGTGCACATTAATCATAGTGCCATCTGCTTCTTCATGAATAAGCCAATGGTGAGCTCTCATGTCATATGGTGGCTGGTGATCTCGTAGGAATTTGATCTTACAATGGTAGATCAAAAGGGGACTAAGAATGTGGTCGTTGATCACTTGTCTTGGTTAAGATGGGATAACAAAGAGGACGAAAGTCCATTATCTAATCTATTTCCTGATGAACACCTCTTTACTGGTGCAATAAAAAAGCACATGCTCATAGAACCAAAATATTATGATGGCATCCTTACTTATCTTTTCACTTAGGAAATGCCACAAGATCTGGACCACAAGAAAAAACAACAATTTCTTCATTGGTCTAAGAACTTCATGGAAATCAATGGACATATTTACAAGGTGTGTGTTGAATGCCTTGTTTGTTGGTGTGTACCTGATGTAGATCAATTGCATGTTCTCTAGGATGCTCATGAGGGTCCTTGTGGAGGCCACTATGCTAGGATACACACGATCATAAAAATCATGATGGTAGGATACTATCGGCCCAAAATTTTCAGGGATGCCCACCAATTTGTCCAATCTTGTGAGCGTTGCCAATGAGATGGTGGGATGATTGCACGAATGGAGGATCCTCAATAGTGGATTCAACCATTGGAATCCTTTGACATATGAGGCATAGATTTCATGGGTCCCATCACACCCATGTCCAATGGGAAGGCATATATAATTGTCTCTGTTGACTATTGTACCAGATGAGCAGAAGTAGCAATCGTGACCAACTGTACATCATTCACTACTACTTAATTTATACAACAAAATGTTGTGAACAAATTTGGGGGTGCCATGTGCATTGATTTTTGACAATAAAACCCATTTTACAGGTGCCACTTTTCGAAAACTCACACAATGCTTGGGGGTTGAACATAACTTAACAACACCCTATCATCCCCAAGCTAGCAGTCAAGTAGAGGTGACTAACAAGGAGATCACAAAGATTTTAAAAAGAACTATAAGCAAATATAGGAGATACTAGAGCACAAAACTCAATGATGCCCTTTTGGCCTACCACTCAACATGAAAACTCCCTATTGACTACTCTCCCTATGAGTTAGTGTATGAAAAACTTCCAATGCTCCTAATTCAATTTGAGCTTCATATACTCTTAATAGCCTATGACCTGGATCCTAACTTAAGTCTAGCATAAAAAGAAAGATTGATCAACATCAATTTTTGAGAAAAAAAATCGATTGGTAGCCTTATCTTTGAATGAAGTACATAAAACATTCAAAAAACAAAGTCATGATCTTAGAATATGGAAAGTAAAATTTCAACTGGGAGATAAGGTTTTCTATTAGAATCCCACACATACTATAAAAAACCAAGTTCCAAACATTGTGAGAGGGGCCTTATATGATTGATGAAATGTTTCCTTTTGGGGCCATGATCATATGCAAACCTGAAAGCCTAAATAAAAAGTAGTTGATCAACATCCATTACATAAAGTCTTTCCACAAGCCAAAAAAAGCCAGTGCAACAAATACTTCAAAAAATGGGCAATCATGCTCAATTTTTTGGATCTCCTCCTTCCAAATCAGTCATGGAGGAGATGGCCATTTGTCCTAATCATATATATGACCCCTCAGTTTTTCTATTTTTTGTTTTACACATTTTTGTCTTTGCAAACTATTTATTTTATGCCTTTTTGATCTAAATTTTTTTCCCTATTTTACATCATTTTTATTTTACACCATCGTTAGTACATTTAAATCTTTCTTGAGTATTTTACAATTTCTTATATATTTTACTTTATTTTTAGTGTTATTTTCTAATTTTTGTTAATAAACGTGCTTTGCGCCAATAGGACACAGTAGTGCTATAGTTGTTACTAATGGTGGGTTGTGCTTAATGTTTTGTTTGCTAATTTTTGGTTTCTATTTTTGAATTTTTGTACCAATGGCTAAGACATGGTTTCTTTTTTATGGAATAGGTAGTGAGTCCACAACATCTACCCATCCACAAACTCTATGGTTTTCCTTGTTTTGGAAGTTTGAGGTCCCTTTTCATTAAATAAACTTTTAATAAATTTGTAACCTTGGTAGTTTCTAGAATTGGGAAGGATTCAAAAGTTTGCATAGGGTGTGACTTCAAGGGAACTCAATACTCTTTGTACTCTTTTACTTGCTTGAGTGCATGAGTGTTTTCATAGAATTCTTACCATTTTGTGTTGACAAATAATAGGAAGTTGAATAAAGTCTTTGCATGGTGTGGTTCCCATCCAAAAAGAAAAAAAAATTAAAAATAAAAAAAAAGAAAAAAATTGAGAAAAAACGTGATGGAAACTCAAAGTACACCCTTTAGATAAATAAACGAGCTACAAGTATTAGTTATGGGACTAGAAAAATATGTTGCCCATGCTTGAAGGTCCTCTCTCATTTCTTGCTTCTCTTTTCTTTTGTTTATGGAATGGTGGTTGTTTTGTGGGAACACTCTTGTGTCTTGAGGGGGTGGATCAGTCTTAGAGTGGTGATGCAAAGTCATTGAAAGTGGTTGATTTTGGTTTGGACTAAGGATAGATCTTCTTAGGTCATTTAAATAAAAATCCACAAGGGACTTCTTATGACATCAATTCAAAATTCCATTTCACCTTCTTCATCATTCGTCTATGCTACCCATAACTCACCTCACTACTAGTGTCCATGTTTTTGATTCAGTGTCTTTGTTTGACGTACTTGAATTCTTTTGTGGAATCTTTTGGATTTTGGTCCTTAACTTCCATCATCCATGAATCACCTATGGGGCCCACAAACTCCTTAGGTTGAGGGTATGCAAGGGCAAACAAGGCATGTGCCTACTATAGGGAGGATCCACTTGCATATCACCTAGTTGGGTTCATTAAGCACCTTATCCTTAGGCATTCTTCTAATCAGAATCTTTCATGCATCCATCTTCTACATCCAACCATGTGCTCCTTTACATAATCTATTTAATGCACACATTCTCCATCAAATTTTTCAATTTTTTAGCTTTCAAATACCCTCTTCAATGATTTCATCATATTTTGGCTTTTCTAGGACTCCATGGACTCCAAATTCATTCAAAAATTCATTGTATTTTTCAATATATTCACATTTTAAAATTTTGTTAATGGACCCTGTAAATGAGGCCCCATCGACGAAGCCCATGTGTATAGGAGGCCTTGTATACATATCCTTGTCGATGTAGCACAAAAATAGTATAAATATGCATGATCGCTTAGAAATTTTCACATTTTCTCACAAACGCCAAGGAATTTTTTCAAATTTTTAGAGCCCAGAACCTTCCAGAGCCCATAACTTCCTAATCTTTTATCCAAATCACTTTGTTCTTTAACCCTATAGCTACCAGAGGTAAGCTCTTAGTCATGGGGCCACGAATGTGCCATTTTTGATCAAAAATTTTTCATCATTTTTGTAAATCCCACAAACATTTAACTAAGAAATCAACATTTAGACACCAAATTATAGAAGTTAAACTCTTCCAATGAGTTTTGGTGACACTTATAATGAAAATTAATTAATAAAATAAGAATAAAATAATCAATTTGCCATGGTCTAACCTTAGCCAAGTTTAACTACTGATGAGATAAGATATTCAAATATTTAAAGTTACATGTTATATCCACTAATCCATGGATGTGTTGTGACTGCAGATGGCATTGAAAGGCAAACACACGTAGGAAGGAGGACCATCTTAACTAAGAGATAAATGGCCAAGAACAGGAAGGGGCCAAGAACAAGCTTAGGAAGAGCTACTTACAACCCACACCATAGGTCCTCTTAGGGAAGAGGGCTGAGGTGAAATCTATTCGTGAGATTCTAGAACCACTAGCAGCAACAAAGCATTCGCATCGAGAGGAGGCACTAGCTTAGCAAGCAAACCTTGAGGTGACCTTGAAAAAAACCTACCTAAATCAAATTAGAACAAGGGAGATCCAAAAAATAGTGCTCCAGGAGTTAAACTTTGGCTCTTTCTTAGAGCAAGCACCTAAAGAAGCACAGGACCAACTGAAGACCTATGCTGGGGAGTGCTATATGGAAGAGAAATTCTTATTCTAGAAAAATAGGTAGGCTAGATTAACAATTAAAATTGAGGACATCTATAGGAAATTGTTGAAGTGCTTGGGTTGCTAAAAACTAGGGCAAATCTTACTAAGATTCTGATGTAGGCAGACCCCAGCATCAAAAAAGAATGGATTCGATAGTGCTATGGTGTTGATTGCAAGAAGTATGGTGTGCTTACACTAGCCAAAAGGATCCACTACTAGATTATGACCTTTCACCTAAATCCCATGGTGAGGCCTAGTAAGATCACTACCTTTTCTACCTATGTGTGTGTTGCTCTTAATGGGAGATTCTCCATCAACCTTCCACAGTTGATCTATCTAGAGATAAAGAAGCAATTTAAAGAGAATGAATGTGGAAGGAAGAAACATCCCTTCTCATGCCTCATTAGAAAAATTTGTTGGAGGGGAGGGATAGTTTGTTATACAAATGATGCTATCAAGCATGCTTTGACCACTAATTAGATAGAGATGATGAAGGATAAAAAACCTGTAGTGATCATTCAATAAGAGGATTAGCAACCACCACCTCCACCTACCACTCAAAAAACTATGTCGAGCATCACTACAATAGCTAAATAGTTGAGCAAATACCAAGAATGGCTCTTGAGTAAATAAGAGCAGCAAGCAAGTAAGACTGGTAGGGATCCATTTGTGTATCAGAAAATGATGAGTAACCTAAATGAGATGGCCTGAATAGTTAGCATGTTGAGAGGAGGTGGATCCATTTTGTTTGTCCAATGAATGTAGTTATTTGCAAGGTTGAATCCTAGCACTAGAGAGGTCATGGTATCTCTCGTAGTATAGTAGCCACTCCCAAGAATTTTTGGAAATGTTGCAACCCTCTCGATGCACTTAGAGGAAGGCAAGGGGGCAATAATACTGGTGATGTAGCACCAATGATAGGAGACCGCAGTAGAGGTGGTTGTTAATAGAATTGCCAAAATACTCAATGCACCTACAGCGTTGGTACTAGATGTCATTACACTCAAAGATGTGCAGATGTCTATAGGAACCATAAGTGGTAGATTAAATATAGCACAATATGAAGAACTACTGGATCGACTGGTGGGAATTGGGAAACAACTTCTGGATGTCTTTGATCTTTCAAATAGTATTATTGCAATCCAGTTTTAGCTACTAGAGGCAAGGGGATAAAAAAAATCTTGGAAGGATGACTCAAAATAGCCAAGGAATTGAACAAACACTTGGTTGTTGAAGTTACTAAATTAAGAGCCCAAATTGCTGACCTTACATTTCTCAACTTGGCATTGAAAAGAGATGAAGCTTTTGAATAGCTTCACACTAGATTGAAAGGGGTTGAGGGTGTAATGGAAACGATGGTGTTCTACTGATCCTTGGTAGAGGCTACCTAGCACAAAATTCAAAAGGCCTTGGATCTAATCCACTAGGAGAATGTGTAATTAACTATAGAGAACCACTACCTATGAAATGTTGATGAGCATAAACAATAGTTGACCAACTTTATCCATCAATGGTGGGAGTAACTAACTAGAGCAAACATAGAGCTAAGGGGATTGGTAGTTGAAAATAGAAACCTCTCCATGGAGGAGGTCTGTGCCCTTTGCCAAAAGATTGCAATAGAGGTAGCTACTAGGAAATTAGAGGCTCTCAAATTTGAGAGAGTCAAGGATCATTACAGAGATCAGTTTAGTTTATAGAAAAAAGTAAATGAAAAACATATTCAAGTCGTGAAGGCAAAGATGAATGAGACCCTCTAGCAACTCAAATAAGGACGTGAATTGTGGCACTCCATCATTGATGGGTTTGATCAGTATAATAAAGTAGAAATTCACCTAAAAGAGTTGTACATTAAGAAGATGATAGAATATATAAAGCTTGCTAATCTTTGATATGCAAATCTAGTTATGTTGACTACTAGATGGCCATGGTTAGAATTGGAGAAGCAAGTGGTTAGCTTGTACATGTTGTACGAGGTCGAGTTCAAGCATCACAAGGATATCAAGCAAAAGATTGCGGTGAAAAACAAAAAACTCAAGGTTCTAAAAGGAAAATACACTAATCAGAGATTTTCTACAGAGAACCTAGCCAAAAGAATAAATGATTACTAGGATTGCAGAATGTAGTCAGGGTGTTCGATGTAAAACATAAACAATTCGCTACCTGGTTTGTCAATGTTAAGGAGTTGTTTCTAGTAATGTCCTATCCATGGGATATCCCCATTCTAGACCACATTGGTGATGCCATGTGGACTATGAATGATCCCTAGAGTAAGGAGGAGAAGAGAAAGGCATTACAGGATGCCTTTCTCCTTCCACTAGAGGTTGTAGCCATAGCAAGACAACCATAACCACCTCAGCCATTGCACATTCCCAAAGCTGGTGAATGTCCTTCAGAACCTCAGGAACCTCCACTACTTAGGACTGTTTAATCTTCTCAACCATCTTCATGTCATTAGAGGATGTGCTGTCTAGTTTTAAGTAGTCATGTCATGGCGTTTAATTTTGTGTCATAGACACCACAATTTTTGTAATGTTGTTGATTTGTACACTTCAACACTCATTTTTGTCAAGTTAGTTTGTTATGTCAAGAGTCAATCAATAATCCCATACCTTTCCAATTTTGTAAAAGAACTCAAGAACAAGTTTTCATTCAATTGTGAGGGTATGATGAATTTTTGTTATGTCGCATCGATGGATCCCTATTGATGTGGCCTTGTCGACGAGGGCTTGTCAATGTGACCCTATCTATGTGGTGTTGCCCTATCGATAGGGCTGTGTTGATGTAGCTTTTTCTACATGTATGGGCCTCATTGATGTAGCACTATAATGAAATCTATAAATATGTGCTCACTAGCCATGTTTAGAGGAGGTCAAGTCATAGTTGTAGCAAAGCTCTTGCAATTTTATCATTTAAGAGTTAGAATATTTCTTTGAGTGCCCACAACATGAGTCAAAATGTGTACGAATCTTTATTTGAGCACTATTGTACCTAAACACACTAGTGTAAATGGCAATAAAGATAAGCATTTTGATCAAACCTTGCAACACCTAAAATAGATTAATGATTCATTTATGCATTTACTGTTTTCATTAATTATGTAATTACTTAAGCTAAATTAGAATTTAATTGATTAGTTAATTAATTAATTAAAATAGATTAAACACATAAGTATGACCGCTTTGAGCATAAACACATATTCACTTGGTAATCCGAGTAGCGTTATTACTTGGTTTACCCAGTAGCATGATGCTTGGTAATCCCAGTAGTGGATACATGGGTTTAGGATGTGTACAAAAAGTGGGACTAGATGCTTGTGTTAGGACTAGTTAGAGATTAGTTAATTAGTTGAATTAAATTAGTTATTAAATTACTTCATTTCTCTATTTCAAGCACCAGGAACATAAACCATAAAATAATAAAAATCAGATGCCTCAATTACACTTAACCATACCTTTGTGCAACACAAGTGTAATTGGGAAGACAACAAATGACTATTAGGATAAAGTTCACTACCTAGAATACTAGTGTATTGGAAGACATAGAATCCATGGAATTTGACCAGATCATGCATGAACACTTCGTGATTCATATGGTTGGGTGTAGGGGTACCTTGACCACTCACCACTAGTTGTAATCATTCCTCTTTAGTAATGAACAAGTAAAGTGAAATACCTGAAAATGCAAATGATTAAATTAAGAAAATAGTAAAAACTATGCTAAGTAAAATAATAAAACTTAGTGGATGTTACAATGATGAAAAGTAATCTTGATCTTTATTTTCAGACATGAAATGTGCCTAAGTACACTTCACTCAAGTAAAGATTATATACAATTTCTCTACACCACATTGTGGGTATTCACTCTATCGCTAAAGCTACGAAAAAAAACTGCAAGAGTCTACCCAAGAATGGAATGAAATTTAATTCAGATCATTCACCCAAGTGTCATATTTATAGGGATGCACACATCTCAAGATATGGTATCAACAATAATGTAACATGTGCTATGATATCATATCAACGACATCATAAATGCACTGTATGAGGGGATGCTACAACATCCATTCAAAATTGCAACTATGACATTGTAGATGTGATCTAGCATCTATGACATTATAGATGTGATGTATTAGCCATTTCATGTTGCATTAGTTTTTATGAGGATTTTGCCAACACCTTGGACTTGCAATTTGAAGCTAATTTGTTAAGGTTACTAGTTGGACAAAAACCTAAGCTTGAGGTGTCTTTTTCATTCCCAAATTGACCAAATTCAACATTAGAGGTGTGTATTTCAAACCCTTGTAGAAAAATTAGTAGGTATTTGAAGTTGTATTTTCTTGGACAAGTGAGTATTATTTTATGAGGGTTTGGGGGATAGTCTTGTGAGTCATGCATGTGGTCTTTCATAAGCCTTGGATATAATTTTTAACATTCATGTTTTGGACTTATGAGTTAGCATTTTCTTTGTTCTGTGCACTTGATATTTCATGTCTTTGTGAGCATTTTTTATTAAAAAAGGAATATGCTCCATCATTCTATCCAATGCTAGTGATCTCTTGTATGGGTTACAAGGGCTTAGTTCTTGGAGGTTCTTGATGGTGTTAGTCCTCACCATTTTATCCAACCTTGATGATCTTTTTGTGTGGGGTACAAGATGTTGTAAGGTTGGAGAGAGAGAGAGAGAGAGAGAGAGAGAGGCGGGGGGTTGGGGGAAAGGCGTGTTGAACCTAAAAAATATATATATTAAAAATAAATATCTAGAGTACAAAAGCAAAGGAGTACTACAACAAGGAGAAACTGCTAATCAATAAAAAGAAAAGGCGTACCTATTTTGGGGATGTCTTTTTAGATTTTCATCTTTAAAACCAATACTAGAAAAACTTCTCTTTAGGGTAGAAAGTTGGACATTCTATGAAAGGATTAACAATGGGTGAAGGAAGAGGAAGCCCCCACCTTATCAATAGAACCAATATTATCAAAAGATATTATCTCCATATCTTGACCAATAGTTGCAAACGAATTATTAGCTGTTAAATTATCTTGAACATGTTGTTCATTCTGAAGATTTGAAATGTAATCACTAATAGATAGAATTCCTTAACATTTTTTGATTATGAAGAACTAGTTGAAAATCATTTGAATCAAAAATAGGATTTTGTGAAATTTGAGGAACATATATTTGTTTCCCCTTAGTCATTGAAGAATTTTTTGAAATTGATTTCACTGGAACTTTCCTTGAAGATACATTCTGTTGAATAGTAGTAAAAGAAAGGGGTGGACTAACTATTAAAACATTAGTACAAGAAATCATTCTACGATTTGTATTATTTGTAAAAAAAACCTTAGTAGGATCTATAACATTTGTAGAAGAAACCTTAGTAGCAGTTATAGTAGCTTGTTGCTTACATGTTTGCATTGCTTTTTTTTTTTCTGGAACATAAAAGGACATGAATCAAACATGTGATTCTCTTGATGACAATAATGACATGACTTTGGAAGATTGTAATAAATAACCATCTGTGCATAATCAATTTTTCCAACATGCAAAATAATTTCTCACTTAAGCAAATCAAGATCTACTTCAATCATATATCAAATTCTGTGAAAACCAATAGTTGCAGTGAGGGTTTCAGAATGTTTGATTGGCCCAATACGAGAGACAATATCCCTTTGAAATTTTTCAAAAATTAATGAAAGATTTGACAATTTGAGAAAACAAGGAACCTTTCGAAATTTAGGAGATGTTAGATTAAAATAAGGAGTCCACTTTTGAATGATCAATAAAGCATGATGATGATTGAAAACACTGATAGTAAGGATCTTAGAAATCATCATTAAATCAACAAATTCTACTAGTAAAAATGAGTTTGACAACTAACAAGCATGGATAACATCTAAACCTTGATCTTTCCAAACCAAATTTAAATGATTCAAAAAACTTGATGAACAAGGTAGATAACCCAAAATTTATGAAAACATACTTTCTAGGAAGTTCCTGAGTAATAGATTTATATAAATCATTAGGCAATTCATAGAAAGACAAAGAAGTGGTGGTTCCACTTGAAGGATCAGCTACTAAATCTAGTGGCATTACATATAATATCAATGCTAGATCCCTTGTTATCTCAAATCAATGCTAAAACCTTCATTGCTAAAACCCTTGCCACTGAAACCCTTGGCCAAAGGGTCCATTAAGTACTCATTCAAAAATAAAAATAATCTATGCATATTAGGATTTTTGGTATCTTTTGTTAAGTGCACATGTTGTGTTTTGTTGAGAATTTTTAGGTTAGTTTTGAGGGGTTTTCAAGAGAGTTTTCATATCCCAATTCATTGTGAAATGGTCCTTTGTTCAAGCCTATTTCTCTTAATGTGAAAACATGAGAAGTTGGAAAAGTTAATGGTGATTAAGCTTGACATATTTGAGAATTTATTTTCCTCTTTTTTATTTAGCATTGTGTTCATATAATTTACTTATTCCATTAGTGTAGAAACAGAGATTGATTGCATTATTAGAATAAATAGTACATTTTTCTTTGGGTTGTCAATTTAAAGTTTCTGTTTTCTAGATAGTCACACATAAAGTTTGTCTTCTACTATATATTTTTTAATAAAAATCATAGATTTCTATCATTTGTTTAAAAAAATAAGTGATAAAAAATATTAGAGATTATATCTACCCTCTATTTCTCTTATTTGTTAGAGACTGCCCATTCTTTATTTTAGCATGGGAACATAAGGGATTTTTGTTATTATTATTATTATTTATGGCTACCAATTTGTAGTTTTTGTTTTATATTCTCAAAATAATCCTATAAAATTTATTTGTTATTTTATATATAAAAAGAAGAGACTCAAAGACTCTTATTTTTGTTACAATTTTACTTCAATTTATGTGCCTCATTTCTAGCATTATCCTTAAGTTTTGTGCTTTATTTGAAGTATGCTTATGCAAAATACTTGGTATCCCTTTCAAGTTATAAAGTATTTCAAATCTAGAAGGTCTTACTAGGATCTGTATGCATGTGAAAAGGAAACAAAAAGAAAGTTTGTCCAAAATAAATAGTTGGTACCTAAACATCACTTGTTTCAGCCATCACATTTAGAGAGATTACAAAGACTGAAACTGCCTTTAGCTAAAAGAAAACAACGTGAAATCCAACTTCCATGAACTACATTGATTATAATTTTAGATTTATTTTAGTTCCTTCATCTCTTCCAAACTTGGATTTGATTACTAAAAATTCAAGTCCTACTTTGAAGCTTTATTTGCCAAACTTAGGATGACTAAAATTGGAGGAAAACATTGGTTGAATTTTCCATGAGAAGTAAACCTAACAATTGTAACTCTCCATTGTATGATATGACCTAGTTCTCATATGGTATTTAAAATACATTTGAGATGCATAGTTACTTATTTTAATTGTATGATTGAAATATTAGATCTTGAAATCCTTGAAGTCACCTAAATGAAGATCATAGAAGATATGGAAAAAAAAAAACAATCAAAGATGATTTGAAGAAACTACAAATAAACAAGGATCTAGCTCTTCATAGAGGTAGATGACAAAAAAGAACTCATGTAGTTGACCCCGTTTTGTTGGGACAAGGTTAGCATGATGAAGATGAAGCCTTGAAGTCTCCTTAGAGTAATTCTTTTATTACATAATGAATGTTTTGTCAATTTATCATAGTTAAATTTTCCTTTCATGAAAAGTAAAATATTATTTATTTATTCTCATTTCAATATGCTAATCCCATTTTTTATTAGAAATTATATTCTTTTATTTGTGCAAAGAAAGAAAATAAAATATATGTATGACTATGTATGTTTATTTGTGATGAGTGGCGAGGTACCCCTACACTCAACCATACGAAACGAGCGTAGCACGCGTGATCCAATCGAACTTTGCAGACTAAATGCCTAAACGCCCCATGGAACACTTGGGGTTAATCATTCGTTGTCTTCCCAGACTTGTTGTTGTCACGGTGTATGGTTAAGTAAGTCCGAGGTATATGATTTTTTTGGTCTTTTTTGGTTTTATGTCTTCTATGCTAAGGGCAAAGGGTTGAGAAACTAACTAGCTCTAACTAATGTCCTAAGTCTAAATTAACTAGCGTTAGCATCCATTCCCACTTACCGTACACACCCTGAACCGATGCAACTATGGCTACCAAATGCTAATCGTTACTGGGATCACCACACGTAACGCACATGCTCGAAGTGGTCATACTGAGGCACTTAACTAGCCTAAATGTGATAAGTAGCTGATTCCTTGACTAGCCGTACACACCCGTGGGTGCTCATAGCCAAGTCGTACTTACCCCACGTTCTAGGAGAGAAGGGTGAGAGAACCTAACTAGCCTAAGTGCGATGAGCAGTTGATTCCTTGACTAGCCATACACACTGGGACTACCACTGGGATTACCAAGCGTAGATCCTGGAATATGCTACTGGGTTACCAAGTAGTCACAATGCTAGTAATCAAGTTGTACTCATATCGCATGTGACGAGCAGCCGATTCCTTGACTAGCCGTACACATCCTTAGATGCTCGTAATCAAGTCGTACTCGTACCGCATTCTAGGAAAGCAATAAATAACAATAAATAAAATCCTATCCATGCATTGCAAGGTTTATCCAATCAAGTTCATCTTTATTGCCATACACAACTTGTGTTCAAGTACAATGTTGCTTGAATAAAGAGCCATTCACTCTAGGACTCCTACTGCGAGCACATGGGAAATTAATCTAACTCTGGAGTGATCAAACTGCCAAAGCTTTGCTATTTCTAGCCAGGATTGGGAATGAAGGAAGTGCCGCCTCTTATTTATAGATTTGGCGATGGACCGCGATATCGCATACACAATATCGCAGGGGACGATGTGATATCGTGTACGCGATATTGCATGGGATGCGATATCACGGCGGCCGCGATATCGCATACGCGATATTGTAGCTTGTGCATATCGCGTCTCATCATACCCCCGTGACTGAATGAAAACTCGTCCTCGAGTTCCTTACAATAATATCGGGAAGATATGGAATTATTGAGGGGAATGGAACTAATGGGATGACATGTGAACAGATCATTATTACAAGACTTGACAAAACTAGTGTTCATAACAACAAAGGTGAACACCTTATTATAGTGACATCAAGCCCTTGTTGGCAGCTTGTGAGAAAGAGAGAGATAGAAAGAAGTGTTGCTGCTGCCAACACCAAGATTGCGCTTGTCGTTGTCCATCCATAAGCGCGCCATCGATCTTGCTCCTTGCATAGATGCTTCAGCGCTGCTCCATTCCAAGTGTTTGCTCCAACTCTAGATCCAATCTGTTGTTTGGATCGCCAATTGCACACACAACACGATCATATATTAGCAAGTGTAAATGAATCATCATGTAATTAATACCTTGCTTCGGTGTAAGTCCATTGGCTAGGTTGTGGTATGGCTGATATGGACCTAGGAAGATGTTACTAATGACTACTGAAGGTATAGGGGTTAGGAAGAAAATCAAAAAATTTCGGGGCTAGGAGAAAATCGAAAAAGCGGGCCCCGTACCCCCATGACTAATCGCGAACCTTCGGTAGCGTTAGAATGAAGAAGGGAAAGGAGTAAGAAAGATAGATAAAAAGGGACAACTGAAAACATTAGTGAAATGGATGTCAAGATGGGAATGAACAAAATAATAATTAATTGCAAAATGTTAAGGAAAAGAAGTTAACAAATGCACCAAACAGGAATGTCAATGGGTCCTCCCCAAAGCAGGCGCATGCCGTTAATGCCCTGACAGACCCACATTCAAAGAGTCTGTAGGCTCTGGGAATGTCTTTTGGAACAAGAGTTAAAGTCTTAACCGCAAGAATTTACCGAAAAGAAAACAATGCATCAACCAAAATATATACACTAATGATACAACCGGCAATGAGGTGAACAATGGAGAGAAGGATGGAGAGGAGAGAAGAGAATGGAATGGAATCTCAAGAACAAGGTGGTGTACAGCCCCTTGTGTGTTTGATGATTAATGTGACTTGGCAAGTCTCATTCCAACTCCGGCCTCAAACCAACCACTTCCAGCGGCTTCGCATCAATGCATTTGGCTAAACCATCCACTTGGATAATAAGGATGCATCTTCAAAGAGCCACCACCATTTCGATGAAACAAAGGAGGCAATGGGAAGCGAGAAGGGCCTTAGTTAGAGGGAAAAATTTTGGTTCCATAACCAGTGCTTGTAGTCCAAATTTTATTTTGTCTAAGGGGTGTGCTTTGAATTCTCACTTTTTTCGTTTTTTTTTGTTTTGTGTTTTTATGCATGAGAACCACACCATGCAAAGACCGCTTATTTTTATTGTCTCAGCTTCTGATAATTGGGTAACATCAGAACGGGAAGAAAACTCAAGAAGAAACATCTAAGCACCCAAGAGAATGACCAAAACAAAAGCATCAAGTTCCCTTGAAGTCACACCCTTTGCAATCCTTGAGTCCTTCCGTAGTTTGAGAAATACCTAGTCACTGATTCATTAAAGTTCTTATTAGAAGGGAACTGTACATTTCCAAGCCAAGAGAAACCATAGAAATTGGTGGATGGATGGGTGAAGTGATCTCATTGCGTGCTAGATCAAAAGAAACATACCTTAGTATCAACATTGTGACTTAAAGGTAAAATCAAACATTAGAAATCAATATGAAAACAGTTCATACCATCAATCCGAACACTTATTATGGGACAAACTTATAGGGTGGATACACACACAAACACAAAAAAAATGGAAAAGTGTAACGATGTTGTAAAAAAAAAATTAGAAAAGTTAAATAACTTTGTAAAAAAAAAATGTGTAAAACAAAAATGTTGTAAAATAAAAATGTGTAAAACAAAAACTTAAAAGAACTAAGGGCCCCATATGGTTAGCATAGGTGGCCATCTCCCCCATGACTGAGTTGTAAGGGAGAGATTCGAAATAATGAGCGTCTATTTGAATTTCTAAGAAGTGCCCAACTTCTTCCAATCGATGATCTTAGATTCAGGGGTGGAAGTTGGCGACGCTCATGTTCCAATGTATATATGATTTCATTGTTAGGATGAGTTTCCTCTATTCGTTCCATGCATGGTTTTATGCTCCTACAAGTAGCTGTCAACCACGGGTTGTCTACTACTTCTTGTGTGGTTGCTACATACAGGCATCTTTGTTGCAGAGTTTCGAGGGCACACCTACTGCATGGAGGAGATGAGCATCACTCCATGTCATCACCCGATGAATCACTATATGTGATACATGGAAATTTCCTCTTCTCAATCTTTCCACATATGTTTACCTTAGAGATTTCCAAGGAAAGATCTCGAATCCTAAGGCATGCATCTACTGTGCTTAGCCATGCCCTTCCCATTATAATTGGGAAGTCCCCTTCATTGTTGTTCACTTTAATCACCAGAAAGTTAGCTGGGTAGGACCAACCACACACAGTGGTAATAACGTCCTCCACCAATCCCAAGGGAATGGTGATGGACTGGTTTGCCAGCTCTAGTTGAATGTTGCTCTTCTTAAGTTTGGACGGGTTCCAGGCATGATACATCTTTTGTGAAATTAAGTTGACTCCAGAACCTGAGTCAAGAAGAGCCCTATGTGGTTTATTTCTAGTAATATGTAGATGGATTAAGGGACTCCCAGGGTCAGTTAGTTTCCTGGGATGTTGGCCTACCTTGATCCAGTCAGTTACGGTATGCGTTAACATAACCGTATGCATTATGCCCTGTTGGACTGAAGGGTGCTCCGAAGTGTTACAGGGCGGAGGCGTGTACATGGCCTCAACCGCTTGTTGTTGCGAGAGTTTATCTGGGCTTTTGGTTCTGAAGTAAGGTCTTCTCTTTTTACAGTTGTTAGAACCAGCAGCAGGTTGGATATTTACAACTCTCGCAGCGTGACGTTGCTGTGGTTGAGGAGGAAGTTCCCCTTGCATTATTGGAGAAGGAGGTGTTAGGGGAACTACTTGAGGTGGAAGAGGTGTAGATGGATTAGGAGGATGGTGTGGGTATGGAGTGTCTCCCGGATGAGAAGGAGTCCTTCTGAAGTACTCTCGAGCTTGGTAGTGACGATTGAGGGTTGCGTGACCCATAGAGTCACTTGGAGAAATCAGCTGCTGCACATAATATCCATAAGGATCAGGCTACTGGTAAGGGTACTGTTGTTTCGGCAATGGCATCCCCCATGACTGTGGGTATTGCCATTGTTGATGCTGTCCGATGGGCTGAGGTGGAGTTCCACTTGGATAATACATTAGTGGTTGGTGGAATTGCCTTGGGTTACCTTGTGGATAAGACAACCTTCAGGGTGTTTGCTGTTGATTGAGTCTTTGATTTAGTGCATACACCCCATACTCCTATAGATGTGAGATAATGGGGCAACATCCCTTAGGATGGTCATAGTAGCAGACCTCACATCCACCATCATCATCTGTGTCAGAATCTACAACCACATCGAAGTTAGTGATTTTTCCCTTACCCTTGTTATGTGCAGGGCTTAAATCTCTCCTCTTATTCTTACCTTTGTCACTACTTTGTTCTGCCTTAGACTCTTCTACAATTTTTAGGACAGTCTCAATTTTAGAGTCTAAGGAACTCCATACATCGTCTACCTTAGCCGCTATTTTTGTTGTTAACTTTTGGATCGGCAAGGTTTTTCGGTTCATCAACTCTTCGATTGGTGACTCATCCTCTTCATCACAAAATTTCACTCTCTTCTTTCGAAGGGAGGGATCATGGTTGTACTCCTCCACACTTTCCCTTTTACATGGCTCACCTTCTTTGTTTGCTACTTGCTCCAAAAAGCTTTGCACTTCATGGGCTCTAAGTTGTGATAGCCTCCCTTGGGCATAGGTTCCAAGGGTTCATCTCGTTTCATGCCTTATCCCATCCACGATGTGGCGCAGTTGATCCTGCTGTGCATACCCATGGCCTAGGCAATGATGTAACAATATGTAGTAGTGGGCCATGGCAGCATCCAAGGGTTCATGATGACCTTGCTTCTAGCCTTGGATCTGCTTACGCAAATTGGACACTCTGGAGTATGTTTGATACTTTTCGTTGAACAATTCTAGCATCGTACTCCACCTCCTGATGGTTTCCGATTCTAAGGACCGGTACCAACTCTCTGCTTCTTTAGTGAGTGTCCTTGGGAACAACTTAAGCTTCTGCCACTCACTGTCTATATTTTGCAAGGCACAGAAATCATGGAATGCCTGTAAATGATTTTCTAGATCCGCATTGTATCCCCCTTCAAATCGTGGGATATTGTTCNTAGAAATCATGGAATGCCTGTAAATGATTTTCTAGATCCGCATTGTATCCCCCTTCAAATCGTGGGATATTGTTCATGTCTAATTATTTGATCTGACTATCCTTTAAATGCCTTGTGGGAATCCTAACTGCCTTCGTAATGTCAAGCATACTTCGGGTTGCGAGTAGGGGTTCATCATGATCATCTTTTTCATGACGCCTGTGATGTCTGTGTGATTCCCTACTCTCCCTATGTCCTTGCCCTTGTCCTCTCTCTCGACTTTCCCATCGAGGTCTTTCATCCTTTTTACTTTTATCCTCACCTTTATGTTCATGGTGGCTGTGCCTAGATGTGGAAGAAGAGGGTGAGTGATGTGAAGAAGGGGAAGAAGAAGGGGAACCATCGCCATGATGATGTTTCTTGCCTTCTCTTCGGCTGCTACGGCCCCGATCGTGGTGACGATCAAAGTGCCCGTCCTTAGTGTAAGTGGTTGTTCCCTCTGTGAACAGTTGGTGTTCACGGGTATCAGAACCAGGGATATGGATCGTTGATCTTATGTTTTGATACCCTTCCTCCTCACCATCATTAGGAGGGGGAACATCCTTTGCTAAAGAACCCGTGATAAGGGGTTCCTCATCTCCTATTTCGCTAAGGACGTGCAGGGTCTTGCCCTTCAACAATGTATGTTGGATCTGCCGCCTTGCATCCCTCATACGTTGTAAATCTGTGGGATGATAATCCCTCATATTAGAATCTGTCGCAACGTATTCGGCGTAAAGTTTTGTCATGCTAGTCTGTGCCAAAGCACGGAGAAGCATGTTAGGGACAACACGATCTGGAGGTAACACTATGTTACCAAACAAATCTCTCCAGCGTAACTATTCATCTTGATGGAGAATAAAGGTAAGATCAGGCACATACTCATCAGGATGAGTATATGTCATCTTATATTATTGAGGCATTGGCTGATCTTGGTTATGTTTTTTATGTTGCCGACTGTCTCTAGTATGGTCCTTAGGTGGTGAGTTGCTCTTATGAGAAGAAGGCATTGTTATCGGTGTGCTAATTTACCGTTATATAATTTTTCTTTTGATTAACCCGAAGGTTCGTTAAGGCTCACAACGATGTGAGTGATATCCCTTATGTTCTATTAGGCACACAAACACTTAGTCCCTAGCAACGGTTCCAATGATGAGTGGAGAGGTACCCCTACACTCAACCATATGAAACGAGCATAGCACACGCAATCCGATTGAACTCCGCAGACTAAATGCCTAAACGCCCGATGGAACACTTGGGGTTAATCATTCGTTGTCTTCCCAGACTTACTTGATGTTTTCACGGTGTATGCTTAAGTAAGTCCAAGGTATATGATTTTTTTGGTCTTTTTTGGTTTTATGTCTTCTACGCTAACGGCAAAGGGTTGAGAAACTAACTAACTCTAACTAATGTCCTAAGTCTAAATTAACTAGCGCCAGCATCCGTTCCCACTTAACATACACATCCTGAACCGATGCAACTGTGGCTACCAAATGCTAATTGTTACTGGGATCACCACACGTAATGCACATGCTTGAAGTGATAGTACTGAGGCACTTAACTAGCCTACGTGTGATAAGCCTCCGATTCCTTGACTAGCCGTACACACTCATGGGTGCTCGTAGCCAAGTCGTACTTACCCCATGTTCTAGGAGAGAAGGGTGAGAGAACCTAACTAGCCTAAGTGCGATGAGTAGCTGATTCCTTGACTAGCCGTACACACTGGGACTACCACTGGGATTACCAAGCGTAGATCTTGGAATATGCTACTGGGTTACCAAGTAGTCACAATGCTCGTAATCAAGTCGTACTCATACCGCATGCGATGAGCAGCTGATTCCTTGACTAGTCGTACACATCCTTAGATGCTCATAATTAATTCGTACTTGTACCGCATTCTAGGAAAGCAATAAATAACAATAAATAAAATCCTATCCATGGACTGCAAGTTTTATCCAATCAAGTTCATCTTTATTGCTGTACACAACTTGTGTTCAGGTACAATGTTGCTCGAATAAAGAGCCGTTCACTCTAGGACTCCTACTGCGGGCACATGGGAAATTAATCTAACTCTGGAGTGATCAAATTGCCAGAGCTTTACTACTTCTAGCCAGGATTGGGAATGAAGGGAGTGCCACCTCTTATTTATAGATTTGGCGACGGACCGCGATATCGCATACGCGATATCGCAAGGGACGACGCGATATCACATACGTGATATCGCATGGGATGCGATATCACGGTGGCTGCGATATCGCGTACGCGATATTGCGGCTTGTGCATATCGTGTCTCATCAATTTTCCTTCCATAAAATGAACTCACAAAAATTATGATTAGAAGCCCTTTGGACCCTAGGATAAGGAATTCAATTAAACTCATAGCTAGTAATTAGGTGAATGATGCATTTGATTAGTGTGCATTGTGTGAATCATGTAGTATTTTTAGGGATCATTAAATAATCATTTTAATAATAATATGTATTCATCCCCATAGCTTAAATGTGTTAGAATGAGTGTAATGGATAGGATGAGAAGGAATGAAAGCTTTATGGTTAAAATTGAGAAATACTTATGATATTGTGAAATCTTGTGATGTTGTGTGAAATGTATTGTGAAATAATTGAGAAATTAAGAAATTGAAAAAGTAAGTTGTAAAAATCAAAACATTGGAAAGTTCACGGTGAAAAATTAAAATTGGAATAAAACTTGAAAAATATGAGAACTACTAACTTCTTTTATTATTTTAGAAAAAGCATTACAATAGGCTCTTAGCACCATAAGGTAGCTTTTCTAAATGCTTCTATAAGGAAACGAAAAAGAAAAAACACAAACTTAGTTAAGAGTACTCAACATGACTAAGTTAAACTCATCATAATTGATTAGAAATTTCTTGAAAAAATTTATTTATTTTAAATAAAACCTTATATGATAAAAAATTTTAATAATTAAAAAAGTTACTAACCCAAGCAACATTTTTTAAAAAGAAATTATTCAAAGCTGGAGAAAAAAATTTCTACACTACTTAATACTCAACATTCCCTTCTTTAGTGTTGAAATTGGTATGCAAATAGTTGAATTAGAAACTTGAAAATTTTTCTTCTCATCATCTACTTTGAACATACTAATCATGTTCAAAAGATAATCAATTCAATAAGACTCAATGGTTTAGTTAGTAAATCAGCCAATTGATCATTGCTTTGAACATGTGTGGGATTAATTGTGTCCTGCTTCACTTCATGCTTGATAAAGTAATATTTGATGTTAATGTGCTTGCTCTTCTTATGAATTATGTTCTCCTTAGATAACTAAATTGTTATTGTATTATCCACCAACAAGGAAATTGGAAGCTCAGCTTCAAACCCAATTGAGAAAATAACTTTTTTAACCATAAAACATGTTAAAGAAATTTAGCCATAATAATAAATTTTGCCTCACATGATGAGAGGATCACACTAGTTTGTTTCTTTGTCTTCCAATAAATAAGATTAGGATCATGAAAAATCAAGCAACTAGAAGTTGGCTTATGATCATGTACATCTCCTTTCCAATCAACATTAGAAAAAAACCACAAAACTTTCTGTATCCATTAATGAACTCAATGCAAAAATTGATTGTTCCTTTAACATACCTCAAAAGATGCTTCAAGGCATTAAGATGTGAATGCCTTGGCTCTTGCATAAACCATGATAAAACTGAAGTTGCATATTCTAAATTAGTCTTACTATGATACAAAAATCTTAATGAACCAATCATACCTCTATATAAGCAAGGGCTAATCAATGGAGTATCATCTTTCCTTGAAAGCTTCATATTTCAGAGAAGTGGAGTTGTAGCAATCTTAGCTTCTTCTATCCCATAATTTTCAATGATGGCATGTGCATACTTTGATTTATGCATCTTCAAACAATATTTTTCCTGATCAATTTGGATTTCTAAAAAATATTTGAGGACTCCCATGTCCTTCATCTCAAACTCACCTTTCATATCATGCTTGAATTGCTCATTTAGTTTTTTCAGATGTAGCCATAAAAACCAAGTCATCAACATAGAGTGAAATAATGATGAAATTAGAACCTGCATGTTTAAGCTACAAGGTAGACTCAAACATACAACTCTTATAACCATTCGTGAGAAAAAAATCATTAATTCTATGAAACCAAGCTCTTGGAGATAACTTTAGGCCATGCAAAGCTTTATTTAATTTGCACACCTTATTTTCTTATCCTTGAACCTCAAAACCTTTAGGCTGATAAATATAAACCTCCTTTTCTAATTTTCCATTAAGAAATATGGAATTAACATCCATTTGATAGAGTTTCATATCTTTATGAGCAAAAAGGAAGACCATAAGATTAATAGTCTCAAATCTAGTAACAAGAGCAAAAATCTTATCATAATTAACATGCTTCTTTTGAAAAAATCCTCTTGCTACAATTCCAGTCTTGTGTACAATAATTTTACCAACTTTTTTGTATTTGATTTTGAAGACCCATTTGGCGTCAATGACTTTCTTCCCTTTTGGCCTATCCACTAATGTTCAAGTTTCATTTCTCTTAATAGAACTCATTTCCTTCTTCATGGCTTCAATTGAAACTTGAGATTTGAGAACCTCAACATTTGAAGGTGTTGGTAACCATTTGGAACTACCAAATTTGGGGGCCTATGATCTCGTGACCTTAGGGATCATGGGAAATGAAAGTGTTCCTCAAAATAGGATTTAGGTTATTGCTGGTCTTTTGGTAACACCAAGGCCTAGATACCTTCAAATAAACTTAGTGGTTATGAAACAAACTAAACGTGAGTATGTGCTTGCTATTGTAAATTTTTAAATGCTTGGGCTCATGTGAGAAACTATAATTGGCTATCACAAAAGAAATTTGGCTAGCTTTGTCAAATATTGTGAGTTGTTTGAGATTCCTATTTTGTCAAATCACTTAGTCTATATAGTCCCTATAGTATGCTACTTGAAACACATAAAATTTCACAAAAATGGTTGAGCATAATTCTACCAATCTACTTCTAGTTTTTTCCAAAGGGAAAATTCCACAATAAAATTGAAATAGAGTGAGATTCAATGGATTTTAGAAAGAGAGAGAGAAAAAAAAGGAGAGAAAATTTGTGTAAATATCAAACATTTAGGAAAGATAAATTAAACATGATGAAACACTAGGTAATAAGGCTATTCCAATTCAATATATTACGAATTTTCCAAACCCTATGAGCTCAAAAAGAAATTTCATAAAAGAAACTTTAATTTAACTACCATAACGCTTTGTAAATGACAAAGTACAAGATTTTATTTGGCTAGTTAAATATTTGTCAAGAATTGCAAACATTAGAACTAACATAAAAATTTGAAAATTTTTTAAACTAGAATTCTAAGGTAATAAACCTTAGAAAAATGAAGCTATTTCAAACAAGCCAAAGTATCAAAGACTTTCTAGATCCTCTAAACTCAAATAGTCAATTTCTATAAGACATTACTATTAAATTACTCAATATTTTTTTCTATAACATAAGCTCTTATTTGAAAAACCTTAATAGAAGTCTAATATTGTGCAAAACGAAGCTCTAAGTACAATCTATAAAATCCAATAATTAAATGCCAAGCACATTACTATTTAAAGCATTAGCTAAGTAACTAAAAAAAATGGAAAGTAAGGAACTCATAGGATTAAAACCAAGTAGTCGAATTAATATCTTAAGCAATCCATGCTTTTACAATGTTCAATGTTGCTTTTACCAATTTGCCCCCAAATATCTTCTCTTACTCTTGAAGCCCTTTTATAGTAGCTTCATGGTAGTTACATTCATCATTTAAGGTTAAGGTAAATATTAAATATCTAGGGAATTTATTCATAACTACCTTAAGAAGTTATAACTTCTATAGGGAGTTATGAGAAAATCAAGCCATAGTTGGCAAGTGTCTTCTTAGCAATTACAACCTTACAAATATTAAGGAGATCTATTTATAACTTCCATGGAAGGTTATACCTTTCATTGGAAATTTTTAATTTCCAAAAAAATTAAAGTTATATTTAACAAATGATTATAAATTCCTCCCTTTTCAAATCATAAACCTCTCCTTTTAAAATTATTGGTTGTAATTGGAATAAACCATAAGTTTTTTTTAAATAAAATTTCTATTAAGGCCATGTGACCTTAATATATGTGGTTTCATATTTGGTGTGTCTCACAATTGGTGTTTGAGCTTCATGGTTGTCATGCCTGTTGCCATGCTGCCTTTCTTGTATGCGATTCTTGTGTGTCATGTATCCCCTACTTCCGCTCTTGGATCCTGTTGTTGCAGTTTTGTAGGTATGGCACTCTTGTCGATGTCTTCTTGGATCTTTGCACTCATAAGTCTGCTTGGTGTTGCTTCAAAATGGTCACCTCCATCATGAATAAGAAATTTTCAAATTCAGACCCTACTTTGGTTCTCACCATGTCGATGCCTTGCTATCGTGTGTCCCTATGTGAGGTGAAACTCATGCATAGGCAATTGGAGAGGAGCTTCCATTTAAATTTTTGGTACTGCTATGGAGAAATTTTCCATGACAAATACCCTTTGCTTAGGATTCTTCAACCTATGTTTTTCTTGAAATATATGATAGTTGTTGCTTTAGGGCTTCTTTTGATTTTGAATGTGGAGCCAAATTTCTAATTCTTGTAGGTTTGACATGCTCGTTTTTTCTCTGGAACATCAATTTTGTATAGATATTGTTATGAATTATAGGGCTTGTGTTTTTTTGCAAGTTTTTGAAATTCTATTTGCTTGTTGCACTTCATATTGCCATGTTTTCTTTTTGTGGCAAGGGTTTCTCTTTTAGAATAACAATAAAGGTTTTCTTTAGACAAATTTGTTGAATTTTTCAACCATTGTTTAACAAGAATATTGTTAATTTTGTTTACTTTATATTGAAATTATGATCTCGTTTTGCCAACATTCATTGAATGCTGCTAAGCCTTTGAACTAGATATTTTCTTCTTATTTGTTTGGAATTCATAACTTTGTGACTTAATTTTTTGGCATCATTATGAATTGCAATGATCACAACATAACAATGGATCTCTACATAATGTAATTACTTTTTAGTTTTCCTAAGAAGTTTTTGCGTAGTTTCAAGGAAAATGGATGCACAGGTTTATCCACCTTATTTTTTATCATTCTTTAAAACATCCAATTTACCACTAAAATTGATACAATGTAAGAACCAATGGTGATACGATTGCAATACACTATCTTGCAATTCCCAAATCATTTTCCAAATTTCACCTCCACTATTATACATATTTTTAAATGGGAAAATCAGAAATTCTTCATCCTTAATCTAGGAAGACCTTACTAAGCTTTCATTAATTCCATGCCTTTGGAATTATGAACACAAACTCAAAACATGCACACCCTGAATATAAAGATAAAATTTCAATTTTTTTTCCTTTAACACGTTTCTTCATCATGCTTCTCATTATTGCCCTTTTAAATAAATAATTTAACTTTTATCTTCCAATCACCATTGAAAAGCTAAATTGGGCAATTTAGTTCTGAACATTATCTCATGAAATCTATTCCATTAAAATGGTGCAAATGTGATAACATTTCTTATCCCCCATTTAAAATTCCTTAAGGATTTAAGGCATTTAAGATCATTCACCAACTAAATATCATTAAAATAATAATTTATTGAACACTTTTACAAAAACATAAATCTTTTTTTTTTTTGAGGAAAATTTTCATCAAACTTAAGGTTTGATGGTATAAAACCTCATTCCTAAAAAATTATAAATGAAAACTATACACATGAAGCCATAGCATAAGCTACTCAGCAGAAGGAAAGAGACTAGTCAAAGTGACCCTCCCAAGAATCCTCTTGTCTTGGATTCTATCATACTTAGTTTTCGATGTAACCCAAGCTGCCTTCTCTTCCTCTTGTTTTATCAGTGCTTCCACTTCTTCAATACTCATGTTATTCTTTACAACATTATTTCTAGAAAGTATCTCCTTTTAGTTCTCATATGTTGTTTTAATTCCAATACTCAAGGCTTCATATTCGACCTTGTTGTTAATGCAAGAAAAAGATAGAGGAATTGCCTTGAAATTTTTTTGGAAAATCATCATTTACTAAAAATACACTAGCTCTTGTACCTTTGGAGTTACAAGAATCATCAAAGCATAAATCCCACTTACTCTTATCTTGAGATACCTCTTTATCCAAGTTATAAACTTCTTAGAGTATGCAAATTTTGGATTCAAAAGCCTTTGTTTCGACAACTTTATTTTTCCTATTTAAAGTTATGTTTCCAATCATAAAAGGTTATCTATATATAAAAATATGATTTGGTTTCCCTTTCCAAGGTAGCCACATATGTGAATAATCTATTGATATGTATCCTAATAAATTATTACTCCAACTTTTGCTCAACAAAATACTATGTGAATCTGGGATATCTGCTACTTGAATAGTCACTCTACTTTTTATACAAGTTTTAGAAGTGATTTCTAATAGAAAATTGGGTAGTTAACCCACAATGCTTACTCTACTCTTGTCCACTTGAATAATCTTCTTATTGGATTTTTTGGGAGTTAAACCAAGCTTTTTGCATATAAACAATGGCATAATAGTAGGGGTAGCTTCAAAATCGACCAAACAATTATGAAGATATTTATCTCTTAACTTCATTGTCAAAAGAAAAGGAGGAGCTTCTTTATCAAGAGTACAATCATAGCTAGTTTTTGTTATCTTATCAATGTTAGACACATAGCCTGGTTTTGAATCTCCAACTCTCCTTTTACCTTTAATAAGCTGTAAATCTTTTCTTTGTCAATGTTCTATATGTAATAATTGATATATACTAATGTTGGCCTTGACATGTTTAAGATACCCAATTTGATTATATTCTCCATCTTCATAAAATCTTGGTTTCTTCATTAATTTATTAAAAGTTTGATTTTGAATACCTTTCTCTGCTTGATCTTCTTTATTTTGATTTTTCTCTCTTCTACTTGGTTCAAAAACCTTTCTCTTAATAGAAGGATCTGAAATAACATTTGGAGACCTGGAAGTAGTTAATCTTTATTTTTATCAAAGATTAAATCCATTTTCTTCATTGTTATTACACTCTTCATTTGACTACATATTCTCTTTAGAGCTTAATAGAGAAGAGGTATCGCTATATCCATTGTTAGAAGATTTACTTGCATAATGAACACTAAATAGCTCATTATCTGATTCAATATCAAGGAAGTTAGACATAACAAGATCATTTTCATCCTCATCTTTTACCAACTTAGTATTTTGATGCTTGTAATTTCTGTTCTTCTTACTTCCTTGATTTTAACTTTTGCCAATGCTTTTTTTTAGCTTTACTACTTTGTTGGATAAATCTTTCATTAATTTTCCCTTATCATATTCTTTTCTTTCTGACTCTTGCTCTATCTTAATATGAGTTAGACTCAATAATGTTTTAAGTTGAGCAAAATCTTGCATGTGATTCATCATCTTTTCTTCTCTTTTTTGAGTTATGACAATCTCTTCATTGTTCAAGTTCAATTGTTTTTCTAACTATATAGCCTCACTAAAGTAGTCATTCAATGTTAGCAAATTTTGAGTTCTCCTTAACTAGATTGAAGTATTGGGATTTACAACCTTAAGATAGGTGTCTCTAAACATTTCATTTGATGGTCTATACTATCTTTGAAAGAGCCCATAAATTTGTTGAAATTTAATGTTGAAATCTCTAATTGACTCTTTAACACTTTTCTTAGCTTGTACCAACCCATAGTATAGTTGCTATTGATCCAATTAATTGTTAAATTGGGCCAAGAAAATACTTTTCATATTATCCTAACTTGTGATATCATTGCTTGGCAAGTTTGAATACCAAATCTGAGCCATATCCTTTAAATTTGCCACAAACAACCTACAAGCTTGATCTTGATGTTGAATATTTGCATGAGCTAAAGCTAACTCAAATAAGAGGATGTATTTTTTAGCTATGTAAGATTTTTTAGGAATAAAAGGCTTAGGAAAATATTTATAAACTACCTTTGAAATATCATTGTAGTTTTAAAATTCTAATGGTGTAACTCTTTGCCATGGATTTGCCATCCTATTAGGATTCCTTTTGATTATTGAACTCTTATATTTCTTTGACTTTCTCTTATAGACTAATAAACTAGACAGAAGAGATGATCTTCTTACCCTTTTGGTTTTTACTCCACTAGTCCCAAACTCAAAAAACTTCTTCTATTCTTTTTTTGATGAATAATTAGCCTTATAATCAGAAAATTCTTTAGGACTTTTGAAATCTTCTAAAGTTCCAATCTATTTGGTCATTAACTCAAAATAATAACTAATTCTCTTTCAATCCCTCTTAGTAACAAAAAAACTATTGTTATGCTAGGACTATTGATCCCTTTGAATGTAATGAACTTAGGTAACAAATGTTCTACCCTCCTTTTAGTGCCAAAAAACTTGTTGGTGATTGTTTGGGACTACCAATGTTGGGGGACTTTGGTCTCATGACCTTAGGGATCACAAGAAATGAAGGTGCTCCTAAAAATAGGGTTTAGGTCCTTGTTGGTCTTTTTGCAACACCAAGGCTCATATATCTCCAAATAAACTCAGTGGTTATGAAATGAACTAAATGTGAGTATGTGCTTACTATTGTAAATGTTGAAATGCTTGGGTTTGTGTAAGAAATTGTAACTAGCTATCGTAAAAGAAATTCGGCTGAATATGTCACATACTGTGAGTTGTTCGAAAATCATATTTTGTCAAATCTCTTAGTCTATATAGTCCCTAGTACACTACTTGAAACACATAAAATTTCACAAAAATGGTTGAGCACAATTCTTCCAATCTATGCCTAGTTTCCCCGAGAGAGAAAATTCCACATGTAACCTAGAAATAGAGCGAGATCCAATGGATTTTAGAAAGAGAAAAGAAAGAAGAGCAAGTTTGTGTAAATCTCAAACATTTAGGCAAGACAAATTAAACATGATGAAACACTTTGAAATAAAGCTATGACAAGTCGATCTATTATGAATTTTCCAAATGCTCTGAGCTCAAAAAGCAATTTCATAAAACACACTTTAATTTAACTACCAAAATGCTTTGTAAATGACAAAGTATAAGATTCTATTTGGCTACTTAAAGATTGATCAAGAATTGCAAACACTAGAACTAACAGAAAAATTGGCAACTTTTTAAATTAGAATTCTAAGGTAATAAATTTAGAGAAATGAAGCTATTTCAAACAAGCTAGAGTATCAAAGACTCTCTAGATCCTCTAAACTCAAATAGGAAATTTCTATAAGACATTACTATTAAATTGCTCAAGATGATTTTCTATAACATAAGCTCTTATTTGACAAACCTTAATAGAAGTATAACATTGTGTAAAAAGAAGCTCTAAGAACAATCTAGAAAATTCCAAAATTAAACGCCAAGCACATTACTATATAGACTGTTATCTAAGTAACTAAAACAAAATTGGAAGTAAGGCATTCACAGGATTAGAACCAAGTAGCCAAATTGATATCTTTAGAAATCCATGCTTTTACAATCTTCACTATTGCCTCTACCAATTTTTTCACCCGCCAAAATATCTTCTCCTTCTCTTGAAGCCCTTTTATAGTAGCTTCATGGTAGTTACATTCATCATTGAAGGTTAAGGTAAATATTAAATATCTATGGAATTTATTCATAACTACCTTAAGAAGTTATAACTTCTATAGGGAGTTATGAGAAAATCAAGCCATAGTTGGCAAGTGTCTTTTTAGCAATTACAACCTCAAAAATATTAAGGAGATCTATTTATAACTTCCATGGGAGGTTATAACTTTCATTGAAAATTTTTAATTCCCAAAAAAATTAAAGTTGTATTTATCAAATGATTATAAATTCCCCTCTTTTCAAATTGTAAACCTCTCTTTTTAACATTGCTAGTTGTAATTCAAATAAACCATAAGTTTTTATTTATGATGATTTGTTTTTTAAAATAAAATTGTTCTTAAGGACATGTGACCTTAATATATGTGGTTTCATATTTGGTGTGTCATGTAGTTAGTGTTTTAGCATTGTGGTTGTCATGCCTATTGCCATGTTTCCTTCATTGTATGTGGTTCTTGTGTATCATGTATTCCCTACTTCAACTCTTGAATCCTATTGCTATGGCTCTACAAGCATGGTACTCCTACCAATGTCTTCCTCGATCTTTGCACTCATAATTCTGCTTGGTGCTATTCCAAAATGGCCACCTCCATTGTGAATGATGAGTGGTGAGGTACCCCTACACTCAACCATACGAATATGAGCGTTACACGCGCGATCCGGTCGAACTCCCTAGACGGACTAGTTGTGGCACCTAGATAGTTAGCGTTAGGTTGCAGTTCGCTATCTTCCCACCTGGACTAGTATTATCTTTGTCACATATGGTTTAGTCTAGAGTGAGGTGTATGATGTGTTCTAACCTAATGCTAGTCCTGAAGGTAATGGAAAATAAGATTAACTAAGCTAGGAGGAAAATAAGATTAACTAAGAGAATCTGAACTAGCTTAAGTGCGATGAGCATTTGTTCCTTGATTATCCGCACACATCTTGGACTTCATGCACAACTACTACTAAATGCAGATCCTAGGTACGCTACTGGGTTACCAAGTAGTCACACTTAAATGCTTGTAATCAAGTCATACTCATTCTGTGTTTTAACATGAGATAAGGGTGAGAAGATATTAACTAGGGAAGCAATAAATAATAATTAAATAATTAATTAGACTAAGTGAATGCTGCAATGATGAAGTAATCTTGATCTTTATTTCTAGTCATGTGCGTGTCCAAGTACATCACACTCGAATAAAGGATGCCGTACAATTACAATCACCACACTGCGGGCATACAATCGAAAATAATTCTATCTCTGGAGGGGTAAAACTACCAGAGTTTGGCTAAAGGACTAAATCTAAGTGCCTAAAATTGGAAAAGCCACCTCTTATTTATGGGCCGCATGGGTAATTTGAAAGGCATAATTAATGATGATGGTGTGGATTTTATCAATAAAACCTTGGGTGGTAACAAAAAGGTTATGTGATGTTTCATGGGAACGTTGAAATTCAGAGGGTTTATAGTAAGGAAAGAATGTTATGAAAAATAAGCTGAGGGTGAGAAATGGTGTGTGTGAGCTATATCATAAGTGAATATTACAAAAGATTACACAAGTGGGTCCTCCCCAAAGCAGGTTCCAACCTATAATGCCCTTGTGTAACCACACTTAAATTGTTCGTGGGTACTAGAAGGGTTAAATGTAATCTGCATTGATTCCATGAAACACACACATGTAAATATCATCGGAATGAGGTAAGAATTCTATGTTACACATGACAAGAGCTACAATTACACGAAAAATGAGATGAAACAAAGTATAGAAGGGATCATAGAGATTGGAACATGAGGTAACTGACCCAGGGCATAGTGAATCCTGTGTGTAAAGCATGATTAACGTGTCATTACCCTGTTGTTCCAAGATCAGGACCAAGTCCATTCCTCTAATTAGTGACACCACATTGTTTCATCCCATGATGAGCGACTATGAGAGTACCAAAAGAACAAGGTGTATGATCACTTGGCATTTTGTTCAAGGGAGGAGTGATTTTTGTTTTGTGGCACTTTTCTTTTCATTTTTTTTCTCTTTTCCTTGCTCTCGCTTTTTTTTTCAATTGCTAAATCCAGAGAAGTCGCCAACCTTCATGCATGGGTGCATGTCTTTCTAGTGGGACCCCTAGCACAACATTAATTTTTGAGTGCCCTTTTGATTACTCTTACTCCCATTTTTCATTAGATCTACAAGGATCTTAGTACAACCACATTGCATGATAACTCCCATAGATGTCACCAAAGAGAATCCACAAGTCCCCTTGATGTTACACCCTAATCATTTCCTCTTGGTCCATCCTTCTTCATTCTGGGTACAATGAACACAAAATTAATTTTAAGTTTTTAAGAATTTCAAGAATATCACTATACCCTTGAACAAAACCTCTTATTTGTAGAGTGGATGAGTGGGTGTAATGGGCTCACTATCCACATAATTGATCACTCGAGAGATGATAACATAAAACACACCTCAACCAATGATCCACATGAGTGTTTTATTCATAGATGAGATTACTTACAAAAAATGTAAAAAGACAAAAATACTAAAAAGACAAAAAGAAAAAAAGATAAAACAAGAAGTTGAAAAATGAAAAATTGGAAAACAAAAATTGAAAAAAACAAAAATTGAAAAATTAAAGAAAATGAAAAATATTTATTAATCCTGCTTGTTATTAAAATGGGGGATATCCCCCATAACTAAACGGTTGAGGATAGCAAGGATTAATAAATGGAAGAAGAGGATCCTCTCATGTTGGAAATATTCTGGCTTGGTCATATTTACCCCATCGAGGTTCACACACTTGATTATAATGAGCATAGTGGGGAAATTTGTATGATGTAGTTCCCGGATAACGAGTTGACCAACTATGATATATTAGATAGTTAGATGGTATGTAAGGATTGGGATGATGCCTTCCATGGTTGTGTTCATTGGGCTATATTGTTGTTGGAGTGTGAGTTGGTGGCCCTGATAAAGTAACATGAGGCATGGGGTTCGAAGGTAAGGGTGCATCACAGTGTGGGACTTGTGCTGAATTAGAAGATGTAGTGGCCTTGGAATTGTGTTGTCCCTTCTTAAGGTCATGTTTAAAGAAGGGATGCTTTGTATGTCGAGGAGGCTTTTTAATACTGTTGGTAGAAGTAACACAAGTAATGTTCATGGGTTGTTGCGGTGGTGCAGACACCTTAGGAACAGTTGGTGGTGATGTATAAGGAGGAAAAGGATGAGAATGTTGAAAATGAGGAGAAGTGTAGGATACAAAAGGTGGTGGCCGTGTTGGAGGCATGGGATGATAGTATTGAGGAGAATGGTACTGTGGTGAGATAGAGTATGGTGGCCTAGTTGGAGAAACAGGATGTTGAACTTGATAAGCGTTTGGATTCGGATAATATGAAGGGTGTCTCCAGTGTAGGGATGGTTTCCCCCATGACTAGGATTGTTGCCACTGTGATCGAACACAGTATCTCTGTACGAATTTTGGGTGTAGCGTGTTCCCCCAATGCTCATATAAATGTAACAAGATTGAGCATTGACCCTTGGGGTGATCATATAGGCATATGTTGCATTCATATGTATGATTAGTAGTTGAGCTCTTATTCCCTTCATTCTTTTTTTCCTAATGTCTAATGTTTTTTCCTGCTTCTTGGGTTGTCAAAACTCTATCTCCAATAATGTTGACACATTCTCCACACTTTTGATACATCCATTTCAACATCTTATTGATCTTTGCCTCGAATTCCTCTAATGATTGTTGTATTGGCAAAGATGGTTCTTTTTCCTTCTGATAGGTTGATTTCTCATTTTTATGATCATGGACCTTTGTTGAGTTGAGATTTTGGTCCTGTTGATGTTTTTCAACACTCTCCCATCTAGCCAATTCTGCTTCTTCTTTTGCTACCTGCTTAATAAGCTCTTGGACTTAATGGATTCGTAGTTCATATAGTTGACCTTAGGCATACATCCCTAAGGTCTCTCTTGTTTCATTACATAGCCCATCAATGATATGGTACATTAGCCTTTTCTCGGAAAACCCATGACCTAGATAGTTGTTTAACAATGCGTAATATCTTTCTAAGGCCATGTTCAAGGGTTCATGTTGTGCTTGTTTCCATCCTTGGATTTTTTTCCTCAAGGCTGACACTCTTGCGTAGGTTTGATATTTTTCATTAAAGACTTCTACCATTGTTGACCAACATTGTATTGAATTTGGTTTTAATGATCTATACCATACTT
>MNCI01026019.1:413263-484499 GCA_015680685.1 Gnetum montanum
AGGTACCCCTACACTCAACCATACGAATATAAGCATTACACGCATAATTCGGTTGAACTCCACAAATAGACTAGTTGTGGCACCTAGATAGTTAGCCTTAGGTCGCAGTTTGCTATCTTCCCACCTGGACTAGTATTATCTTTGTCATGTATGGTTTAGTCCAGAGTGAGGTGTATGATGTGTTCTAACTTAATGCTACTCCTGAAGGTAATGGAAAATAAGATTAACTAAGCTAGGAGGAAAAGGGTAAGAGAATCTAAACGAGCCTAAGTACGATGAGCATCCGTTACTTGATTATCCGTACACATCTTGGACTTTGTGCATGACTACTACTGGGATTACCAAGCGCAGATCCTAGGTACGCTACTGGGTTACCAAGTAGTCACACTTAAATGCTCGTAATCAAGTTGTACTTATTTCATGTTTTAACATGAGATAAGGGTGAGAATATATTAACTAGGAAAGCAATAAATAATAATTAAATAATTAATTAAACTAAGTGAATGCTACAATGATTAAGTAATCTTGATCTTTATTTCTGGTCATGTGCTTGTCCAAGTATGTCACACTCGAATAAAGGATGCCGTACAATTACAATCACCACACTGTGGGCATACACTGGAAAATAATTCTATCTCTTGAGGGGTAAAACTACCAAATTTTGACTAAGGAACTAAATGTAAGTGCCTAAAATTGGGAAAGTTGCCTCTTATTTATAGACATTGCGGTAGGCCGTGATATCGCGTACACGATATCGCGTACATGATATCGTAGCCCATGCGATATCACGGCTGTGATATCACAGCCAGCAAATTCATGACTCATCAGTGAATAAGAAATATTTAAATTCAGACCCTACTTTGGTTCTCACCACATTGATTCTCTGTTACTGCATGTTCCTCTGTGAGGTGAAACTTGTGCACAGGCAATTCCATAGGAGCTTTCATTGAAATTTTTGGTATTGTTGTTGAGAAATTTGCCATGAAAAATACCCTTTGCTTAGGGTTCTTCAACCTACATTTTTTTGAAATATATATTATAGCCACTACTTGAGAGCTTCTTTTGATTTTGAATGTGAAGCTAAATTTCTGATGCCTGTAGCTTTGGCATGCTCGGTTTTGCTCTGAAATGATGATTTCATATAGATCTACTTATGAATTATAGGGCTTGTGTTCTTATGCATGTTTTTGAAATTTTTTTTGTTTGTTGCATTTCATATGCCATGTTTTTTTGTAGTAAAGTTTTCTCTTCTAGAATAACGATGAAGTTTTTTTCAAACAATTTTGTTGAAGTTTTCAACCACCATTTAATAAGATTCTTGTTAATTTTGTTTACTTTGTGTTGAAATTATGATATTGTTCTTTTCACATTCATAAAATGCTACTTAGCCTTTGAACTGGATATTTTTCTCTTATTTTGTTTAGAATTCATAACTCTTCAACTTAATATTCTACCACCATTTGGAAGCCATCATAGATTAAATACGAGATTATAAATTGCAATGATCACAACATAACAATGGATCTTTACGTAATGCAATTACTTGTCAGTTTTCCTAAGAAATTCTTGCATAGTTTTAGGGAAAATAAATGCACAATTTTATCCACTTTATTTATCATCATTCTTTGAAACATCCAATTTACCATTGAAACTAAAACTAATAAACTAATACAATGTAAGAACAAATGATGATATGATTGCAATACACTATCTTGTAATTTCCAAATCATTTCCAAAATTTTACCTTCATCATTATACATATTTTTACATGGGAAAACCACAAATTCTTCACCCTCAAGCTAGAAACACCTTTCTAAGCTTTCATTAATTCCATGCTTTTGAAATAATAAACACAAACTGAAAATTTACGCACCTTGAATATAAAGAGCACTTTTTAATTTTTTTTTCCTTTAACAAATTTCTTCATCATGCTTCTCACTATTTCCCTTTTAAACAAATAATTTAACTTTTATCTTCCAACCATCATTGAAAAGCTAAATTTGGCAATTTAGTTCTCAACATTACCTCATAAAATTTTCCCCATCAAAATGATGCAAATGTGACAACAGAAGGCTCATGTGTAAGAGTAGCATATGCAACATGAGCAATGGCTTGACTTGTCATTATTCTATTAAATTCTCTATCCAACATTTGAGAAGGTGGATGGTCCTTTTCTACTAAAATTCTTGAGCTATACTCTTACTTCTTACCTTGATCAAGCTTGTGAAACTCATCAAAACCTACCTTTGATTCATCAAATACAACATTTCTAGAGTAATACCACTTCCTATCAATGGGATCAAACCATTAATATCCACATGTTCTTGAGTCATACAAAAAAAAATCAAACATTTTTTGCCTCCATCATCCAACTTATCTATTAACTGGTTTGGAATCTTGACATAAAAAACATAATCAAACACCTTTGAATTTGATAAATTTGAAGGCTTAAAATAAAGCAACTGATAAGGAGTCTTCTCTTCATTTGATGAAGTAATCAACCTATTGAGCAAACAAGTTGCCATGTGGATTGCCTCCTACCAATACTCATTCAAAATTAAGGTATTTTTTAGCAAACATCTTGCCATCACCTGTCGAACACTAGTCTTCTTTTCTGCTATGCCATTACTCTGGGGTAAATACCCACATGTGGTTTATTTCTCTATTCCACATTCAGCACAATAATCATCAAATTTATTTGAAACAAATTTACCACCATGATTTGACTTGATTGCCTTAATCCTCAAACCAAACCTATTTTCAATAGGCTTTTGAAAATTCTTGAATGCTGTAAATACTTCATCCTTGGAATGAAAAACATACAACCAAGCATACCTGGAAAAATCATCAATAATTACTAGAAATATCTTCCTCCATTTATTGTAATTGTGGGCATAGGTCCAACCACATCCATATGCAAAATTTCTAGTGGATGTGCCTTCTTCTACATATTAGCTACATGAGGAAAGGCCTTTTGCTTGCCTTTAAGACATGTGTCACAAACTTCATTGGGAAAGTTTAAGAACTTCAAACCAAAAGTAGCCTTTAATTGAACCAACTTCTCAATGTTTTTATAGGAGGCATGCCCAAGCCTCCAATGCCACAATCTTGCCTCTTCAATCTTGGCTATAAATGCAAACTTCTCATCAACATGATTTTGTACAAAAGTAGCTCCAAGACAATAGATTTGATTTTTGAGTCTTGGAAGCTTAGCTATGACCCTTCTTGAGTCTGAAATTATACAAATGTCATCTTCAAAAAAATCCTCATTTCTCCTTTTCACCATCTGACCAATTGAAAGCAAAGACTTAGATAATTTGGGAACATAGAAAACATCATGGACTTGCACTTGACTTCTATCTTTAAGAGTAATAAGGACTTTTCCAATTCCTTCAATGTGGATCTACTTACCATCACCAAATTTGATTGTGCCCAAGTTGCAATTGGGCTTATACTCAATAAAATCTTCTTTGTGAGGATCCATGTGGTTTGAACAACTATTGTTAAGGATCCATGTACTTTAAGTGATATTACAAAATATGGTCAATGCTGTAAAATTTGAGTTATCTTGACAATTTATAACTTGTTTACCTCTATCTTGTGATGCATGATTTTCTCCTTGTTGAGTATCTTGAATTGTAAGATTTTAAATACCATTCTTTTGCTAATACCTTTCTTGAAAATGACCTTTCTTGCAACAAAAGGTGCACCCTGGAATTAATGAAGATGTTGTATCTTGATCTCCTTTTGGATAGAACTTTGTCCTACCACCTCTAGGATCTTTCCTTCTTCTAGAAAAATTTTGAAAGCCTCTACCTCTTGGCTAAAATCCTCCTCTAAAACTTTGAGGCCTTGTGTCATTTGATTACCTTTCTTCTCTTGAATAGTTAAATCTTCCTTCTCCTCTTCTTCCTTTGGTGAATCTTCCACCTCTCGAAGGGCTTGGAGCTACAACATAAGCATTCACATTTGGATTTGAAATCTTCGATCCTTCTAAAGCCTTCAAACTTATAATTAACTCATTGATTGTATAGATGAAGAGGTTTTTTGTTTGAACAATAATTTTAACAAAGGTAAAGAATTTATAATCATTGTAAAGAACTTGCATCACCTTATTTACCTTCTGCTACATTGTGAGGCTACAATTGTACTCATCCAAATTTCTCAAGATAACTTGAAGCCTATTGAAAACATGAGAGAGAGACTCTCCTCTTATAATCCTTATATTATAAAACTTAGTCCTATATTTCATTTTCTTCAACTTCCTGTTTACCTCATTACCTCTATTCTGTTCTTGCAAGTATTCCAATAAGCCTTGGATGTGTCTTTAGTAATGATTCTAGCTCTAATTACCTTTGAAACACTTGTAAAAATAATCATCTTCATAAATGAATTAGTCTTCATATCTCTTCTGAGCTTGTTCCTTTACTCTCTCATCATTGGATCTAGAGGCATAACAAAACTAGGCTCAATATACTCCCACACTTCATGAACTTGGAGGAGGGAATTCATTAGATATGACCAATAAGTAAAATCCTAAGAGCCACAAAAAATAATAGAACACTTCAAAATGCATTTGATTTGTTTGGTGGCCATGAAAATGGATTAAAAGCTCCAATACCAATTGTTGAAATGAGCGTAGCAGATAAGATGAGAAGGAATGAAAGATTTGTGGTTAAAATTTAGAAATACTTTTGATAATGCAAAATCTTGTGATATTGTATGAAATGTATTTTGAAATAGCTAAGTAATTAAGAAATTGAGAAATTGAATTGTGAAAATCAAATCATTGAAAAATTCACTGTGAAAAATTTAAACTTGAATAAAACTTGAAAAATATGAGAAATATTGACTTCTTCCATTATGTTAGAAAAAGCATTATAAAATGCTCTTGGCAACATAATGTAGCTCTTCTAAGTACTTTTATAAGGAAGGAAAAAACAACTTAACTAGGAGTTAAAGTCAACATGACTGAGTTAAACTCATCATAACTGACCACTAAGTACTAGAATTTTTTTTAAAAGAACATAACATGATAAAAAATTTTAATTACTAAAAAATTTACTAATCCAAGAAATTTTTTTTGAAAAAAAAAAAATTAATCAAAGTAGGAGAAAACAATTTCTACACTACACAATACTCAACAGAATGGATGGGTTACATTGTTTATTTATTTTGCATACATCTTACTCTAGAGGTGAAGATGAACATCATTCTCGAACCCTACTTATATATATGCTTACTTTGGCTTATAATCCTAAGCCATTGGACTCAATGGGATTGAGTTGCACAACACCTAAAACTTTTCAATGATGTAGATGCCATTTGTAAGTTTGTACACACCTCACAAATGATCCTCAGTCACAAATCTTAGGGGTATATTGAGATGTAGTCCAAAAATGATGATTGAGCCAAGCTTTGTTTGAATAGTTTAGAAAGTAAAGACAACCCAACTTAGGGTCAGATGATGATTGGATTTTTTGAGTTGGAGAACCCTCAATGTGGAAACGCAACACCACATTGCATGAGTAAAGTTGTTAAAACATATATATTTTTGATTCCTAGCCATTGTTTGAAGCCTATTATAGATTAAATGGTCTTATATGATGAAAACATAGTGGAGGATTAGGAGTAAATCCAACCACATATATTGGTGTTGCTTGTAAAATAAAACTTGAAACAAGTGAGTCACACATGTTTAATGTTTTCTAGCTTTGAAAGTGATGAAAAGTATTAGTCATCATCCTGATCAATGCTAGTTTTTAAGGTATCATAGTGCTACTAAAGATAGTGATATGCAATAGATGCATCAATCCTTAGCATTATGAGATGTAGCAAGGTTTCATCCCATCAATAACTTATTAATTCTAATGAGGGAAGGAGGAACGTAAGTCCTATAATCAACCCATCACTATATGAGTCACATTGTTACTAGTTCTTAATGTAAGTATAAGCCCATGTTTTAAGAAGATTAGAAAAATAATTGTATTGGTCTTTAGAAGGTGGTTATTAGGGATTCCATAGTGTGTTATGGCTTAGCCCATTACTAACATAAAATTTAAGGTTGAACAACTACCATGGTAAGAATTTTTCGACATCAGTTTTGATTTTTTTTCAACATGAAAATCAATTATTAGTGAATTAATTTTGGGATTTCATTAACTTGAATATGAAAAAGATTCTCTTGGCTAAATAATCTATATATATCATAAATATATTTCTAAACTAGTGTAGTTAGAGTTTCCCTTTATGATATCTTTCTTGTTGCTTATCTCATTTAAGATTTTATTGCTATGTTTATTATTTTGATAGAATATTAAGAATTGACACATTTCCAATACGAGGTTGCTTAACTAGTTTGTTCATTATCTAACAAAAATGTATAGGTAGTAGTTTGTTAGTTTTAGTTATACTTGAGGCACCTTTATATTTTATGTAATTTCTACAAAATTACCATATTGACTATATGGCTTGGGAGTACATACAGTAAAAAAAAAAAAAAAAAAAGAAGGAAAAGAAGAAAAAACTTGCAAGTACATAAATAGATCTATCTTCTCCAAGCATTAATTTCTTGATTACATAAAAATTGAAAGTATTTGGAAGGTGGAATTTAACTAAAAAAAATATTAACAATACAAAAAGGAATTTTTGATTACATCACACACTTAACACTAAGCAAAAGACATTAACAAACATTCTACTTTTAGGAATGTCTACTTAGGTGTACAATTGTATAATTGATATTTTGAAAAAATAAAATGAAAATTAATTGTTAGTAGGGAGAAAGGTCCTAGTCCTAACAACATTTATATCACCATTAACATTCATACTTGAATTTAAAATATGTAAACAATTTGAGGTAGAAAAATGGTTGCGCAACTTCTGGATAACCTTCACCTCATTGCTTAATGTTAATCTTACATCAATAATATTTACTATAAGTTATAATCTTCTTGTCAATACAAGCTTTAATCTTTAAGTTAATAGTATTTTTGTGAGATAAGGAAAAATTTGTTATCTTATGAGTTATTTGTCTAGATTGATCAATACTTTCTCTAGTATAAGTAAAAATAATCACAGAAACTTTTATCTTCTTTGGTTTCTTTATTGTCATTTGGTCATTTTCATCATTAACATTAATTTAATTTTTCATATCTTTAACTTTAGATTGTTATTTCTATTTTTAAGTTCAACACACATTTTATTTTTTTAGCATATTTTTTATTGAGCAGAAAATAAAAAAAATTAAAAAAATGTTCTTCATGATGACAAAAGTTACAAAAATTAGAAAGATTATAATATATAATTGGTTGAATATCATTTTCCCACTTGCTTGTAGTACTAATTCCTTCTTATGGTTAAGAATAAGAAAATATCTACAAAAATCAAATACTATAGAAATAGATTTCATATGCTCAATAGGATCAAGAAGATGAACAATTTCTTGTTTAGCTTTTGAAAAATCAATGGAAGATTAAATAGCTTGACAAAACATGGAACTTTAGAATATTCTTCAAATTGGATGTCAAAATCTATAGTCAAATTGTAAATGATCAACATTGCATGTTTATGTATAAATAACCCTATATCAAGGGCACGGTATACCATTGATGCATTTCCTAGCTCAACAAGTAGAGAAAAATAAGAATAATATTTGAATTGAATGAATTGAATGTCATGTTTTTGAATTACATCATTTAATTATGAAGTGAAACTTCAACTATAAAGTAAGCCAAAATTTGAATGAACACATATTATGATATAAAATTAGCTACTAGTAACTTGTATACATCATCAAGGAGAACAAAATTAGGTGTCTTAGTTGCATCAACATTGCTAGAAGAAAACATTTCAAATATTTTCTTACTAGTTTGAAAATTTGAACTCTCAAAATCAACAGAAATTTTTGCATTAATATAAGAAGTAGAAAATTTGGCATTAGTTGAAGAAATTGAAGGTAATTTAGAATCCTTTATAGTACAATTCTAGAAAGATTAAATTTATTGAAGAAAAATGAAGAGAGAAACATAATATTTTTTAGAGAAACATTAAATTCATTGGAGAAAACAAAAATTTATCAAAAAATTCCAAATAAAGTTTTTTCAAATCAAAAAATTAGATGATTGATGATTGAAATAACTTTGAATTTATGCTCTTAACTTCAAAGGAAAAAAAAGAAAGGGATGAGCTATTTTTGGTGGATCTTACATCAAACATACATAAATTTGTAGATCTATTTTTAGCAACTTGTAATTATAATATGCAAACATAAATCTCTATTATACTTGTAAGAAACTTAAGATAGAAACTAAGATATATGAAATTTGTTAGAAAGTGCATTCAAACTTATGAGGAATGTAAAATCTATTATCATAAACTTGTAAGAAACATTGTAAGAATCATTTGCAAGAATGAGATGATTATAAGCATTGTGAGAATGATAATGAGAATGAAATGGGTATAAAATGAGACTCATTTCACTGTAAATCTAAACATTGAGAACTTATGAAACCTCTTTAATTATTTCATGAAATTCTACCAAGAAATAGAGCTTTAACACATTCATCAAACTTCAAATAAAAGTATGATATCCTATTTATAGTTGGGGGTTTAGGATTTTTGTCATTTTTTGAATCAATATAACATGAATACTAAATGACCTCTCTTTTCATTTTGTGAAAAGTTCTCACAACTTGTTATACTAAACTCTAACTTTAAAAATAAAACATAGACTCTAACTTTTACATAAAACATAGACTCTTAACTTTTACAAGGTACATATATTTGAACATTAGAACTTATTCTTTAATTATTTTACAAAGTGTTGTGGTTAGAATTGTCATAAATTCGAGATATAGTACAACTCTACGTGAAAATGGGCTAAGCATTTCACGGCTACCAAATGGTCTAAAGAAATAATTCTGTAAATTGAAAGGATACTTACAGATCATTAGAAATTCCAATAATGTGAGGCATTGGTTTTGCCAAACATGAGGAAAAAATAAGCTAAAATAAGCACATGGAATAGGTAATAAAATGAAGTAAGTATTGCTAAAATAAAACCATATTCATAGTGTGATGTGAAGGAAAGTGTTACTTGGAATAATGTTTATGTAAAGAAAAGAGTGTACATGGTTCAAAGAAAATAGAAACATAGAGTGAAGCAAAAAAAATCTATTGAAAATCATATCCTTAAAACAAGAGAATGTCAAAACAGATCCATTACAATCTCAAGTGTAGGTTGGAAAAAAATGAAATATAGAAAAGTAGAATATCTAGGAAAGGAACATGGGATCATATAGTAGTAATCCTGCAAGATGAAAATCAGGGATCAAGGATGATTGTCAAGGACTTGGGTTAGCCCATTCTCTCTCTTATGCATGTTCTTGATGAAGATAAAATAGAAATACTATAGATTTAAGAACTAGTAAGATGTAATAAGAGGGAATTGGATTATATCTATGTGTCAATCTAGTTCCAATGGGTTCCTTCATGTGTCAGGGACAACATGAAGGGGATATAATGTATTAGCAGAAAAGGAAAAAATCAAAGAAACTCTAAGGATTTAAGAAACACATAGAGATTTCTAATATGATAAAGAAGCGATTACAAGTAGAGTTGCTATTTCGAAAATAGATTTTTATTCTAAGATTTTGAAAAATTTTCAACTCATTTTTATTTGGGAGTCTTCTCCTATTTATAGGCCATAAATGCCTTATAGATTATGAGGAAATGATGCATCGAGGCTCACAAAATCTTCTAGGAGATTATGAATAGGAGAGATGACATGTACTTATAACAAATGTTGAAAACACATCTAATGCAAAAAAATGACATTAGGAATCAAACCAAAATTTATGTGGGACATCAAATAGCAAGTTGAAATTCTATGTTAAGCACAAAAAATTGAAGTTGAAACTAGGATCAATGTGGGAGATGATACCAGACATTGAAATTTAGGACTCAAAAATAGATCCATAATGATGCCACAAATGACATGATACATCATTTTCATGCATGTAGAAGATGAGAACTAGAAAAAGGGTTGTTGATAACATGAGATGTTCAATGTAGAACCACTAGAGATGGCTTGAGCTAGAAAGCAATAGAATGTATATGAAAATTTGACTTATATAGAAAAAGCCAAAGTGGGTACAACACAAAGTTCAACAAATAAATAGAACTTTAACATATTCCTCAAACCTCTAATAAAAAGTATGATACCCTATTTATGGTTGGGGGTTGAGGATTTTTCCATTTTTGAAATCATTACAACATGAATACTATGTGGCCCTTGTTTTCATTTAGGGAAAAGTTCTTAAGAATCATTATACTAACCTTTAAAAATAAAACATAGACTTTAATTTCTACAAGGTACATAACATAGATTTAAAACATAACATAACTCTAAGACATAAAACTTAAATAGTAAACATAAAAGTAAAGTCTCAACATTAAGGAATACATGAGGAATTAAGGTATCCAACATGAGACACATTTCACACTATGCATAATAGTCTCTCCTTTAGTGGGGAATGTGTCAAAATCATAGAGTTGGAACATTGACGATCTTTAACCTCTTCTTGAATCTTGCCAATGCTAATTCTTCTTAGCAAATAATGAATTTTAAATTCTTGGAATGATTTGTCTAAATGATTAGCTAATTGTTCACTTGAAGCAATATATTTGGATTTCAAATTGCCCTTCTTTACTTTATCTTTGATGAAATAGAATTTTATGTTAACATGCTTAGAATTCTTATGCACCACATATTCTTTGGAGATTGAATTGTTGTTGTATTATGCATCGTTAAATCAATGGAAAAATTGACAATGACTCCTAATTAAGAAAACAACTTATTTAACCAAAGAATATGCTAGATGTAATTACATATTGCAATGAACTCAACCTTACATGATGATAGGCTTAAAATAGTTTCTTTTTAGACTTTCAATATTATGGAATTTCACCCATGAAAAATAATATTTCTTGATGTTGACATTCTTTTCTTGAAGTCTTCACCATAATCAACATTACAAAAAGAATAGAAATTACCATCCCTTATAATAAATTTGATACAAAAATTAGTAGTACCTTTTACATATCTAATCATATGTTTTAAAGCATTCAACTCTTAGTTACCATAAGATCATCCTCATGATCTAGATATCATGCTCTCTCATTACAACAAGTTCATCCTTCATTTTAATCCTAAGAAGTGCATCTTTCACATTCTTATGGGTAAGATGCCTGGTTTCTTTGTAACACCCCACATTTTTGATGTACCTTGAGTTTGTACATTGTTCCTTGGTCTTTAGCTTTTTATACATTTTCCTTACATTGGTCTATATAGATACTCTTGTTGAATGGAGTAATATGATGCTATTATTCATATGAGCTAGAGTGATGATATGTTGAATATGCATTTTTTATGCATTATAATGTTCTATGCTTTTGCATTGACTTGGTTGAATGAGTTGATAGGTATCATGGATGTTGGCTAGTGCTTGGAGATTTTTACTTCCATAGGTATATATGTGTGTTATATTATGCATCTATTTTTTTTATCATGGACATGCTTGGAAAGATGTAATATGATCTTTATTCTTTGTATTTTGTTTAATTATTGGATTAGCATCTATCTTATGATTATCTTGTACCTTGTGGATTAATATGTATTTTATAGTTGATGGAAAACTTATATTTTTTATGGTTAGTATGTATTTTATGTGTATTGATTAGTACTAGTATGTGTTAGATATTTTATATTGTTGTGCTTTATATTAGTTATATGCTTTATGACACATATGAAACCTTAGTACATTATATTATATTATATTTAATGGTTAGCTAGTTACATGGATCTATTAGTATTTGTTAAGCTTTAATAAGTTAGTATATGCTACATACTTTGTTCCTACGTTAGTGATGAGTGAGGTGGATAGTTAAGTTAGAATTAATAGCTTTGTGTGTAGAAAGTCAAAATTACCTTTTACTTATTTTCATGAGGATGAATTGGCTAGTTGTAATAGGAAGTTTATTATTTTAATTTCAACATTACATATGTTATAAAACCTTATATATTGGCTTAGCTAGCTTTTGGAACTTGCTTGAGTTGGATTTGGAAAAAAGCTAGTTAGGTTTAGGGTTAGGGTTAGTATGCTTTTAGGATGTCTAAACCTATATGTATTACCCAAAGACCTCCATAATACATTGTGACATCCTTTTGGTTTGGAGGTGGAAGCTCTATTGGTACGATAGTGTAGCTGGTGATTAGTATGTATGTATATGTTGTAGTTGGTTCACTAAGTCTTCATGTAATATTTGTTAGGTGAGGGTCTTTGTCTCCCTTCCTTGTCTATGATAGTTCCTTTAGGATTGTATAATTAGCATGGGCTTGTATTGTGAATTATGAATTTTTTTTATCTTTATCCATCTTGTAGTTATATGTTGGAGTGTGGACCTATGTAATTCTAGCTTGTGCATAGATTTGGTACTTTTAGTGATGTATGTTTTGTGCTCTTATCATTTTTGGTTGTGATTTGGTTTCAAGGCATTAAATTATAGTTTTATCTTAGCATTCTTTTTCACAGTATTAATAGATTGTAGTTTTAATTCAGTATTCTTGTCATAGTATCAATAGATGGTAGTTTTAGTTCAACAATCTTTTTCATAGTATTATTATTTTTATACTTTTGATTATATTTTAGGGCTTTCCTTGGTTATAGATGCCTTTTACATCAATCTAATAGAGTATAGATGTGCATTGTGTGCTCATTAGATTAATGTCATGCTCACTCAGCTAATGTTGTGACTTGTATCATTATGTTTATAGTAGTATGAGGAAGCACTGATGATTTTTTATTATTGATCATTGGAGCTCATTGTAACATGTTTGTATAGATCATGACAAAAGTAGTGATGCTTGATAAATGGTTTATCAAAGTGCCATTATCATATTCCTTTCAATGGTAAATTATACAATCTAATTTCAGGTCTTATTTTCATTTTTTTTCAAGATTTATGATGATGGAATGATGTTTAGGTTGCATGTGAGTTTTGATTTGTTTAAAATTTGGGATTGGGTGGAGTTTGAATCCCCTTGTAGTCATACCTACCTTTGTCTATATGGAAGTTTTTCCTACCATTAGATTTGTTGTATTTGTGATGTCATGATGTTCATTGTTATGATGGGTTTGGGATTTTTGTTGGTTGTGACTCAGTTGCATTATTATTTTTTGTTTCAAGAGGTAGCATTGAGTTTATATAGAGAGTTGGCAATGTGCATGTTTAAGAGTTATTGATTGATCCCCCATTGTGATGCATTCGTGAGGCTCTTGCTATGGGCTTCACCTCATAATAGAGATGGAGTGTTGTAACCTTTGATGATTTTTATATGCCTTTTGAAAGCTAGAGAGGATTTTAGACATCTTTATTATTAGATGTAATTTTTAGATACTGGGATGTTGGACATCATTAGGGTTAGTGAAACTAATAATGTAAGTCTCATGGGCATGGTTTTGTTTTATCATGATCTGGGGTTTAGATTGAGTACTCATGGTAGCCTATTTTTCATATTATACACCAAGTGTGGTGTGTTCTAGTCTTCATGGTTGATTGGTTGGTGGTGGCAATGAAGGTTATTTAATTATGTATATCATATGAGATTTGTGATTAATGTATCTAATTTGTATGTTGTGATTTCAATGTTGACATGTGGTTTTGTAGGTCAAAGTACCTCCTAGTACATGCCTATGATCCATGGTACTTGCCCTTGGTTGTTTAGGGAAGGTGCCAAAGGATCTTACTCAATTATACTAAGTTATTTTATATTTCAATTCATGGTGTTACTAGTGAAGTTAAAGGATCATATTTCTAGAGGTTTTATGATCATTATTTATGTTTTTCTAAACTTTAGGAGATTTGCTATTTGACATTATTGTTATTATGAACTTTGGACATTGATAATGATGGACTATAGTAGTGTGGCATTTACTTAATGTTTTGTTGATCATTAGAAGTATTGATTATTCTTGTTGAAAGGTCACTAGTATTGTGATTTATATCTCTAGATTTTATGTTCATGAATTTGGTTATCTTTCATGATAGAGATATATGTGCTAGGGGATGTGTAACTATAGGTTGTAAATGTATATGCTTTAGTTATTTTTATTTTTCATGATATTCATAGAAATTTTTTATATTGTTAGCATTCTTGCTCACATAGAGATATTTAATATATAATGTATCATCTTTCATGTACTCATTTTGATTATATATTGTTATCATCTTGGTAAGTTCTATTATGATGTGATACATATATCGTATGCTTTTGATATTGGATGTAGTTTTTATTATGATGCTATTGCATAGTCATGGATGATACTTTCCATTTTCAGTGGTTATGATAACATTTATATTTTTCCTATTCATTAGTTTTAATTTCATGCTCTGCTAACTTTAATATCTTGATTTTTTCCTTAGAATGTTTCCATGATCAGGGATCTAGCAAATTAGAACAATGTAGAGTCTTCTTAGCCTAGGATAGGTAGGAGGGTGGTTATATTCGTAGTCTACAAGAGTTGAATAGTTGTGCATCTTGAAAAAGTTAAAGCCATCATGGAACTACCTTTTCCAATCAACATCAAAGACATGTATTTTACAAGAATGTGTCCTATTTATTAGACATTTTATCTCAAATTTCATTGATAATTTTGAATCCATTTGACATATTCTTTGCAGATCTAATACCTTTTTCTAGGATGAGAAGTGATGGCCTTGAACACTCTTCTTGTTCTTCCCCCTCCTTAATGTGGTACCATGTATTTCCTCTATCTTTATAAATCTAAGCATTTTGTTATAGCCATGGTTTATCAAAAAATATGAAGATAAATATAAACTTCTAATATATTGCATATTCCATTATCTTTCTGATTGTAAGGCTTGGTACACTAATAAAGAGAAGTCCTATATAATTATATTCTTCACTCCTAAGATGTGGGAGATACTATATTTTAGGCTCTAACATATATGTCATCTATCAAGACAATATTCTTTAGTCTATTGCCCATAGAACATACATTACCAATCAATTAGCTCATTGGAAAACTCTCTTAACTAAGTTTGATCTAGCTTATCTTATCCAAGCATCCATCAAAGGTTGAGTCATAGTTAATATATTATAATTCTCTTCATATTTCTTACCTTCACTTGATTCTTCTTGATGAGAGAAGAATGATCTTATTAGCTCCAAGTGTCATCATAGCCTATGTGAAGGTTGCAAGAGTTCTAATACATTTTTTTTTATTTTGATGGTGCCCATTTATTTTATGGTGTTAGTTCATCTATGCTTGTACAAGCCTATGTGCACTTTATATATAGTATGTATTAACTCATATATGGTATGCATCTATTTAACTTCACATGTACAAATAACATGGTTGAATATAAAGGTCTTATTCATGACCTCATATGTAAGATTAAAAATCTTGTAGCCCATGGTGATTCTTCACTTGTGGTTAATTAGATCAATAGTATCTATGACTACAAAGCTAAGCATCTTATTTCTTATGTTAAATTAGCTGAAAAGCACATATATAGTTTGAATCATACATACTAGTTTACATTTCTTGCTCTAAAAACATGCTTGTAAATGCCTTGGCTAAATTTACTATTATCTTTGATCCATTTGACTTCATTAATTTTAGATTCTTTTGGGGCTGGTGTAGTCATCTTATCATAAAAAAAGCATCATTTCGTATTTGCTAGATTTTTGTGAACTAGTGGAATATCATTAATTTGATGATCTTCTTCATTATATATGTATAGGTGAAACTTCAAATCCTCTCTTTCTTGCTAAAATCGATGCCTTGTGTAAGTGTAGTTATTAATTTTGTAGTTTTAATTCTAATATTTTTTTATCATATCTTCTCGAATGACATTCTTTTATGTTTTTTAACCCTTTTAATATTAAGTTTGTCCTTGAGTAAGTTCGCTTAAGTATTGTAGAGGTTACTTTGACTATCATTCTTAGGTATCTCATATGATCATTCTAAGCTATTAGTGTTTCATCCTACATAAGAATGCTAATAACTTGATCAAGTATTATGATACATGTCAAAGACATTCTTGACTTATCTATACTTTATCTCAAGAACATTGAGTATTCAAAATCACTTGGATTTTAAAAATGAGATCTTAACATCATTAGTACTATTAATTTTCCATAATTAGTAGGTCTTCATCATATTCTAATTGGTATAACATTCTTTATGAAATGGGTTGAAGTTGTGTCATTGTGATTAACAACATTCAATTTTATATGTTGTTCCCTCGTAGATCACATCATTACCAAATTTGGTATTTCTCTTGAGATTATGACTAATAATGATCCTTAGTTTAGAAGCCAAAAGACAACGAAATTTTGCAATGAGTATGGTACTAGACTATGTAATCCTTTTTTCTTCCAACTAGTAGAGGTCTTGTTTTGGTGGGTTGATCTTTTGGAAATGGTGCTTATCATTGGTTAAATTTAGAAGGAAATTAGTTTTCATATCCAAATAATAGAGTGTACTTAAAGAACTACAATGTGTAGCCACAACTGTAGACTTTATCACCCTCTTTAAGTAGATAGGTTTACTCTAATTGTTTTTCCATATTAATCAATTTTTGTCATTGCATTTTCATTTGTATTTTCCCTTCCTCTTTCACTATTCATTTGTTCTCTCTTCATATGATATTCTACTATATGTTATTCTATTATCTTGTTTAATTATTTTTCTCTATTATTTTCCTTTTCTACTTTTTATTTTATTTGCATTCCCCTTTCCTCTCTTACTATTCATCTATTCTCTTTCCATTTATGGTAGAGTCTAGAAGATAGTATATTTTACTTCTTAAGAGCAAAGGTTATACTTGTATAGAACTTCTTAGTATTGGTATATTAAGTCTTGCAAATAAAAAAAGAATTGAAGATGAATATATTGGAAGTTTAACTTTTGTAATCCCTCATCATAGGACCCCATTGTATTGTATTATATTTATGATGTATGTATAAGATCATTGGGGATTATGGGGTTTCCTAGGTAGTTGAATTTTTAAAATAATATATCTTTTGATATCTTATGATATTATACATAGTTGATAATGATACCATGATTATGCACACTGATCTTGTTGGATATGTAGTAGGATGTTTGTGATTGGTAGGTTGTAAGAATTGTGAGGGAAGACTAAGCATCATGCAAGTATGACCTCAAACCATGTACTATGATTATGCATTCCAAGTATCCATGTTGTTTGATTGATCATGTTATGAGGTCATGATGTTTGACATATTATGCATGTTCATATGGTATGGCTAGTTAGCATGAGTTATGATGTTTGTATGGTCTCACGGTTATGAAATGGGTAGTTTATGATGTTATGAGATTTGATTGATATTTGGTTTGGGTGACCTATGGTGTAAGGATCACTTTTTTGAGACCATTTTTCATCCCTATAGGTGGTTAACTATACGTTTTAGTAAGCTTGAAAGATGGCTTAAATATTAGAGAGACATTTTGGTTGAGACCTAGGATGTCACAAGAGATGTTACATTTGCAGAGGAGACATCTTATTTTGGTTAGAGATGTCTTTGGGAAGATGTCTATTCTAGCTAGGAGACATCTATGGGGAAATTTCTTTCCCCAAGATAAGACATCTAGAATCAATAGGATACATCTTTGCTAGATTGGAGATGTCTTATCTAAGAGCTAGGGTTGAAAGGAAGATGTATTGACAAGGTAGAAGACATCTCATGTAATGAGAAAAGTTCTAAGTTAAGAAACAACTAAGAGAGCTGAGAACAAAATTGAAATAATAGAAAATCTCCAAGTTGGTCATGAAAAATATTTCCATAGGATTTATGTCTTATAATTAATAACTATGGATGCCATGTTTGTTATTTTATATAATGTCATATGAATGCATGAGAGAGTTGGTAAAGAGAGTGCATGAGTGTGTGCATCTCTATGCTTATTGTGTATTCTTGGCCATTGTGAATCTCTCTATGTTTGTTGAATCTTAGTGATGAGTGGCAAGGTATCCCTACACTCAACCATACAAATACGAGAATTTCACGCACGATCCAATTGAACTCCGTAGATGGACTAGTTGTGGTATCCAGAGAATTACTCCTAGATCATAGTTCACTGTCTTCCCACTTGGACTAGTATTAAGTTTGTCATGTATGGTTTAGTCCAGAGTGAGGTGTATGATGTGTTCATACACTAATGCTACTCCTGAGGATGATGGGAAATAATATCAACTAAACTAGGAGAGAGAGTGAGAGAGAGTGAGAGAGAATATAAACTAGCCTAAGTACGATGAGCATCTATTCCTCAATCATCCCTACACATCTTGGACCTCGTGCATGACTACCACTAGGATTACCAAATGCATGGCCTAGGTACGCTATTGGGTTACCAAGTAGTCACACTTAAATGCTCATGATTAAGTCGTACTCATTACGCGTTAATAGGAGATAAGGGTAGAGAGATATTAACTAAGAAAGTAGTAAATAACAATAACAATTAAATAAATAATTAAGCTAAGTGGATGCTGCAATGATGAAGTAATCTCGATCTTTATTTCTGATCATGTGCGTGTCCAACTACATCACGCTTGAATAAGGATGCTGTATAATTACAATCATCACTCTGCAGGCATGCACTGAGAGAAAAGGATTGAGAGGAAAAACTGACATACTAAAAACTATTGAAAACTTAACCTTAAAAACTACTTACCAAATCTACCTACCTCTTATTTATAGATGAGGAGACAGGATGTGATATTGTGTACGCAATATCTTGTCTAGGCTATGATATCACATATGTGATATCGTGTACACGATATCATGGGTGTGATATTGCAGCCAATAATTCATGACTTGTCATACCCCCATGACTAAATGAAAACTTGTCCTTAAGTTAAAGTGAGAACAAGCTCCATTGATTACACAATGGATAGGTATGGGATTATTGACTAACGAGAATGGATTCATGTTGCAATGTGGAATTAGAAAAAAATTAAGACACAACATGGAGAACGCAAAATAAAATCCTATAGCTACAAAATTGGGTGGAACTCATGTAGTTCCTGGTGGCAATGGCTCCTCCATGGATGTCTTTCCCTTGTCTTGTGCTCTAGGTCTTGGGATTTGATAGTGTTGAAGTATGGCCTAGAGTTTCTCCTCTTCAGTTCAGGGATCCTATGCCATCCATGCTAATGTTTTGATGTTTGATGGAGTCGGCACCTCCCATGGGCACGGTAGTTGAAAAACATTTTATTTTCCTTGACATACCAAGCCACAAACACCCATCGTTCCTCCTTGTAAGCTCTGGCTTTATCTCTGTATTCTTGAAAATATGTGAGCCATCGAGCCAAGTCTGTTGCGACACCTTTCTACCCCTAGTAGCTTGCTTTAACCACCTCGAGTTTAGAATTTTCAACCTCTAATTTTTGTAATATTTTATTGCGTTCTGTAAATTCTATGTCATACTTGACGTAGGTGGTGGCTACCTGTTGCTCGAGCTCTATTCTTGGGTGCCCTACTTTTAACATGGCAAGGTTGGCATACCGCAGGCTTGCCAACTCCATGTACTCTGTAAGGTCTTGGATCTGCAGGTCCCGATTCTTAACTTTCGCTTGGTGGACAAATGCGTATGTGTCCAATATGGCTCGCTAGTCAGTGTGTTGAACATTTAGAGCATTGATGTGGGCTTTGTCCATATGGATCTCCTTCTCGATGATTTGTTTATACATCCCCACTTGGTCTTGGAAATTCTCCTTTAATTTCTCATGTCTTTTAGCCTCATTTTTTCACATGCTTATTTTAACGGCCGTCTTTTGACGGATGACACGTACCTCCTCAATTGAGAGGGTTCGATTTTCCTTGGCTAAATGGTTCATGTCTTGGTTGACCCTGATTAGTTCTCATAACTGTTGAAAATGTTCTTCGAGAATAGTCTTTTTTTTCTCCATAGAGGTCAACCAAAGGTTGTCAGCAACAAGTTGTTTGTTTTACTCTTGTAAGGATTTGAGTGCCTTGGTGTGTGCGTAAGTTTGCGCTTGTGCCATAGAGGCATCCCAAATAACCTTCTCTTTTTCTTTCACCATCCTTTTATTCTCTGTCAATGGTTTAGTAAGTTGCTCAGTTCTGAAAGTGTCTAGTTGGTCTACGGGAATGAATTGAGAAGGATCCCGCTGTGATGCTTACATGGTCACGTGCCTTTCTTGCAACCTTTGCACTTCTACTTTAGCATGCTCGGCCCTCATCTTTATCAAGACCAACTTCCCTTTGGTGGAAATGAGGTCTGATTGTATTGCTGTAACATCCTGTGGGATGTCAAACAAGGATGTCATTACCTATCCTATTTGTAGCAATTGATCAAGTACATCCTCATGTTCCGTAGGAGTTGTTGAGGTTCTAGCTAGAGTTTGAGCATCCCGTGCTCCTATAAGATCTGCTGGTGGCACAACAGGTACATTGAATGATTTCTTAATTTGGTCTGTGACCACTTCTATGGCTCCTGCTGCATCTTGGTGCTGCATGACCACCATCGTGGCCCCTTCTCCACTTTCTAACTACACCTAAAAGGATGCAGTGTTCCCTAAAATCTATTGTGAATAAGCGCTCTCTCTTCCTCCTATCTAAATGGACACTTCACCCCACACGTGATCCATAGAAACCGTGGGCTTTATGACATTGTCGATGATGTGGAAGAGATTTGTGTCATCATGACTTCCCCAATTGACCATCTCAATGATGGCCCTGAGATGGCTCATAGATAGTCTGTAATATTGTGGTAGTGGTGGTGGTTGATTTGGCTGGCTTGTGCTAGGCCCTACTTCTTGTTGTTGGTTGGGTCTCGTGCTTGGAAGTTGGCTAGGTCCTACAAGTTGAGTTGCAGTTGGCCCTGCTGCTGTTCTTTTTCTTGTTCTAGCCTCAGCATCTCACCAGTGATTTTCCTTGCAGCTAGTGGCTTTAGCAGTTAGGCATACAAAGCATTTTGGGCTTTTCGAAGGACATCATTGGTGTATCCTCTGATACCAGCATGTCTACACAGCTTCCTGATAAGATAAGGGAAGGGAAACACAAGCTTCCCTATCTTTCATTCTTCAAACCGCCTCAGGATCTCTGTAAAATATAAATGAGGCAGGTTCGCATTAACCTTTCCCATCAACACTGCACATCCTCTTGCCACATATGTTGAAATTATTTTTAAGCCTTTTGTGGGGAAGAGGTGATAAGTCCCTATTTTGAAATAAATCCTCTCTTCCATCGTCATCTCCCCAAACGTCTTATCTTCCTTGCCATATGCCCTCTCTAACCAAACTTGTTGCACATCAGGGTCTGAATAGGTAGACAACTAAGAAAAATTTGGCCTTGTATTTGGAAGGTTTAATACTTCCAAAATTGCTTGAATAGAGAAATCAATAGTCACACCACAAATGTTAACCATGGTGCCTTGTTGTTTGTCGTGCCAAAATTGGTACATTCCCCCTAAGTACCAAGCATTGCTTTCAGAGAGGATAGGCCATAATGGAGACCCTTTGAGGTGATCCCTAACAGCCTCTAGAGAAAATTCTATGAAAGATCCAAAGTTTAATTCCATAATCACTGCAGTGAATATGGACCTTTCATGGATGGCTTGAACATAATCTTGGGGCAACGTGAGATGTTATCCCTGTTCAGATGCTGCAACAGCTCCTCCTTCTACCTATCTTGATTGTATAGTAGAAGTGTCCTCTTGGTGGATACTAAATGATTATTCCTCCTACTCTACATGCTGTTCAGTAGGAACTTGTCCTTCACCTCTCCTGGGTTGTTTGATCCCACCTTGAGCAGGACCTTCCTGTTGTCTGCGTTTCGGGGCCGTCTGCAATGACACGGGGCCAATCGTTAGTAAGGTTGTTACCAAAGTTAGGTTATACCTTAATTCTTTTCTTAATGAACTTTCTTTATCTCCATGTGACATTAATTAAAATTTCCCTGAAAGATTATAATATTGAATCCTTTTTGCTTAGGTGGTTTCCAAATCTAGTTTCTCGGTATAACTAAGGAGATGAAATTGTTTTTGGCACATTTATCCTTAATTTTATAACTAATTACCCTTGATAATGTCCTTCAAGAGATGATTAATTTCAAAAATTTTATGTGCTATTTGGCATGTGCCCCTCCCCCACGACTATTCTAAACACTCCGGGTTCAAGTAGGTTCAAATAGAATGAAAATTGGAGGACCAGCGAGTGAGGTATGGATATGAAAGCAAGGGACGTGCAATCACAAGTTGTAGAGAGAAATTTGAAAGACTTCCCCTGCGTGAATAGTTGAAAATGATGTTAAGTAGTGCAGGGGGTCGCATATATATATATATATATATTTGGGACGCGATATCGATGTTAGGGCACTATGGAATATACCAAATTTTTAAGATTTTTCTGATGTTAACGATATAAACTAAGGACATATGGGTGGGTGTTAAAGGGTTCCAAGGTAATTAAACTAGTTCTAAAGGCATGCAAATTATGATGGTGTGGAATTTATCAATACAAACCTCAGGTGATAAGGGAGAGAAAAAGGCTATGTGATGGTTCATAGGAACGTTTGAATTAGAGGGATAGTAATAAGGGAAAGAATATTGTTGACAATATGGTAATAGATGGTGTGTGGAAGATGTGTTAGCAGTGCAAATTACAAAAATTATGCAAGTGGGCCCTCCCCAAAGCAGGTTCCAACCTATAATGCCCTTGTGTAACCACACTTGAAAATGTCCATGGGCACTAGAAGGGTTAAATGTAATCCACACTGGTTCCACAAAACACACACATGTAAGTACCACAAGAATGAGGTAAGAATTCTATGCTATACAAGACACAAACCAAAATTACATGAATAGCAAGATGAGATGGACTATAGAAGGGATTGTAGAGATTGGAACATGAGGTAATTGACACAAGGCACAATGAATCCTGTGTGTAAGGTATGATTAATGTGTCATTAACCCATCGTTCCAATATCAGGACCAAGTCCATTCCTCTGATCAGTGACATCGCATTGTTTCATCCCATGATGAGCAACTATGAGAGTACTAGAACAATAAGGCATATGATCACTTGGCATTTTGTTCAAGGGAGGAGTGATTTTTGCTTTGTGGCACTTTCTTTGTTCTTTCTCTTCTTTTTTTTTTCGATTGCTAAATCCAGAGAAGCCGCAAACCTTCAGGCATGGGTGCATGTCTTTCCAGTGGGACCACCTAGAACATCATTGTATTTTTGAATGCCTTTTGATTACTCTTACTCCCATTTTTGCATTAGGTCTACAAGGATCTTAGTACAACCATGTTGCATGATAACTCCCACAGATGTCACCAAAGAGAATCTGCAAGTCCCCTTGATGTCACACCCTAATCATTCCCTCTTGATCCATCCTTTTTCATTCTGGGTATAATGGACACAAAATTAATTTTAAGTTTTAAGAATGTCAAGAATATTACTATACCCTTGAACAAAACCTCTTAATTGTAGAATGGATGAGTGAGTGTAATGGGCTCACTATCCAAATAATTGATTTTTTGAGACTCGATAACATAGAACACACCTCAACCAACGAGCCACATGAGTGTTTTATTCGTAGATGAGATTACTTATAAAAAGGTAAAAAGACAAAAAGACAAAACAAGAAATTAAAAAATGAAAAATTGGAAAACAAAAAATTGTAAAATTAAATAAAATGAAAAAAATATTTATTAATCTTGCTTGTTATTAAAATGGGGAATATCCTCCATACCTAAACAGCTGAGCATGGCAAGGATTAATAATTGAAAGATGAGAATCCTTGCATGTTGGAAATATTGAAACTTGGTCATACTTACCCCATGAACTTGAAATTACTTAGATAAGGAGATAAAGATGTTAAGGAGTTTTACCTTAAATTTTGTAAATTTTGTGAACTATTCTATCAAGCTACGGTAAACTAGGAAGAATATGAACAAACTTCAATCTTTCTTGGAGATATCAAAATGGTGTATTAGCAAGATTTATCATCTATGAGACAAAAGCTCTTAATGAGAATTATGATTTGGAACTAGAGGAAGAAAAGAAACTTAATGGATTTGGGAGTAGGAGTAAACAATCTTCAAGAGAAAAGGACAAGAGATTTAAGTCAAAATTCAAAGATAGACATGATACCAATGTCAAGAAGTAAGAGAAGGATGATGAGAATGGAAAGGTCAAGAAGGATCAAGGCATGATAGGCAAGGGTCAAGGTAGCAATTCACCCAAGATTCAGTGCTTTAAATGTGGAGAATGGGAACACAAGCAATGGAAATGTCCACTTCACAAGGTAACCAAGGACAAGGATGTGCAAACCATGGAAGCAGAGGAGACATCAAGCCAATTTCTTTAGAGAGATGATCCTAATGCTTCCAAAATAGAGAAATTTTCTAAATTAAATTCATGTGCATTTATGGAGAATGTGAATAGAGGAGATCATCCATAAAAAAATTAGTTATTTTAGCTTAGGACTAGATGTTTGCTTAGTGGGAAATAAATTCATATTTTGATTAATGGGGAAGTCCAAGAAAATGTCATTTCTTCTAGGGTAGCTATTAGATTAGGTTTAATAACAAATCCTTATCTTAGACCCTACAAGGTACATTAGTTGTCAAGAGACTTCTCTCAAGGGTTGTGAGAGTAATGTGTCTAGAAATTTAAAATTGGTAATTATAATGATGTTGTAAAATATGATGCACTACCAGTTGATTGTGATAATGTAATTCTTAGAAGGGTTTGGAATTTTGATAATCATGCTCAATTTGATAGAACAAGAAATATGTGAAGTGTAGAAAGACCTAATGGAATCTATGAGTTAATTTCTATGATGGCTGAACAAGTAAGATAGAAAAGTTCACTAAATGCTTCCTTAATTCTTCTAGGAAAGAGGAAATATATTAAGGAAAATGATGAGGCTAGTATTGATTTTGTGATTATATTGACTATTGCTTCTAACCATGATGTTTTGTAGCTAGAACTTCCAGTAGGTGTGCTAGGCTTGAAGGAGCAATTTTTCAAGGTACTTAAGGGAGAATTGGATGAATTACCACTAATGAGGAATATCTAACACCAAATTTATTTCATCCTTGGTGTTACTATACCAAATGAGAGGGCATACCTAATGGCATTGAATTAGTAGGTTGAATTTCAAAGGCAAGTTGAGGAGTTACTTGCAAATGGCTTTGTGAGGAAATCCATTTCACCTTATGAAGTTCTAGTAGTGCTTGTACCACAGAAGAATAGTTATGAACATAAAATATGTATTGATTCTAGGGCTATGAATAGGATAATAGTGTAGTATAGGTTTGATATTCCAAGGATGGATAATATGCTTGATGTCCTTACCAATGTAGAGGTTTTTAGTAAAATTAACTTAAAAAGTGGATACAATCAAATTTGAATCAGGCCTAGTGATGAATGAAAGATAGCTTTCACGAATTTCAATGAATTGTTGATTGGTTAGTAATGCCATGTGGACTCACAAATGTGCTTTCTACATTCATGAGGTTGATGCATGATGTTTTAGAGGATTTGATTAGTAAGTATTGTATTATATTCTTTGATGATATTTTGGTATATAGCTCTAAAGAGGAGGAGCACTTGCATCACTTGAGGAGAGTGTGTCTTAAATTGGAGGAGGTACATTTGGTAATCAATGTAAAGAAGAGGTACTTATTCAAGAAGGAGATCACATATTTGGAACATGTAATTTCTAAAAATCAAATTCAAGTGGAATCTACCAAGGTGAAGGCTATTAGAGATAGGTCAACTCCTAAAAATGTTGAGGTAAGATCATTTCTTGGTTTAGTAGGTTTTTATAGAAGGTTCAAAAAATTTTTTGTGGTATTTGATGGACTATGTTTTCTTTTCTGAAGAAGAATCAAGATTTTAGGTAAGGTGATGAAACCCAAAGGAGCTTTGACTTATTGAAAGAAAAAAATCACTAGTAAACCAGTGCTTATAATACTAGGTTTTAAGAAGCTTTTTTCGATGAAGGTAAATGCAAGTGGACTTACCATTGGAAGGGTGCTTCAATAAGAAGGTAGATCTATTTCTTTCTTTTCAAAAAATTTAAATGAGTTAAGGTAAAAATTTAGCATATAAGAGAAGGAATTGTGTGCTATTCTTAAACAATTAAGCATTAGAGGCATTGTTTATTTTCCAAGGAGTTCACTTTGATGACTGACAACAAGACACTTCAATTTCTCAATTCTGAAAAAATGTTGAGTGCTAAACACATGAAGTGGATGACATAATTACAAGAGTTTAATTTTGTGCTCAACCATAAGAGTAAACAAGACAATGTGGTGGCTGATGCATTATCTAGAATGCATGTGGTGAATTTTAACATGCCCCATGTAGAAGGTATGAGTGAATTTGCTAATTTATATGAACATGATTCAGATTTTGGACAGGTTAGAAGAAGCCTCAAGGAACCATTGTTGAGTAGGATAGACCAATAAAGGGACTATCATATTTAATATGAACTATTGTTTTAAGAAAAGAAAGGTATGTGTTTCCAATTATGATTTTAGAAGGAAAATTTTGTTTAAAAAACATTATAGTGACATGATAGGCCATATGGAAAAAGATAAAACATTAAAACTTATGGGTAGAAATTAGTTTTAGCTTGGAATGACCTCTAAAGTCTCCAAATTTATGAAGGAGTGTTTGACATGTTAGAAATTCAAAGGAGGTAAAGGAATGTATGGACATTATATGCCTTTGTCAATTCTCAAGGGTCCATGAAAAAGTGTGTTAATGGACTTTGTGAGTGAGGTTCCAAAGACCAAATGTGAAAATGATGCTATCTTTGTTGTGGTGGATACGTTATTTAAGATGATACACTTTATTCCATGAAAAAAGGTGAGTGATGCATCTCATGTTGCAAATTTATTTTTCATTATGTTGTGAAGTTTCATGAAATTCCTTTGAATATTGTTAGTGATAAAGGCTCCAAGTTTACTAGTCATTTTTGGAGGTCCCTTTGGAAACTTTTAAAGACAAAGTTAAATTTTTTAGTGCATATCATTCACAATTTGATGATCAAATTGAAGTGGTTAATAAATCATTGTTGAATATTTTTAGATTTTTGTGTGATAGATAGCCTAATAGGTAGGAGAATTTATTACATTTTTGAATTTTCTTACAATAATGCTTTTCATATTACTATTGGGAAGAATCCATTTGAGGTGAATTATGGTTTTTGTTCAAAGATGATGAATAATGTTAAGAGCTTTGATAGATACGCTCAATGTAGTGTTGATTTTATGCAAGAGTTAAAGGATCTTCATGATCAAGTGAAGGAAATTATTGAGAATAAGGTTGAAGAAAGGGTCCTTAAGAGGAATGAAGGCAAGAGAATGTTCAAATTTGATGTTGATGATCTTGTTTGGATGCACTTGCAGAAGAAGAGATTGAAAGGGATCAATTTTCAACATTATAGGATAAGAAGATGGATCCTTTCAAGATAGAAGTCAAAATCAATGATAATGCTTTTATTAAATGATGTTGGTATGTCTTTGGTTTTTAATGTTGTAGATGTTATGCATTACCATGGACTGGTAGATGATGAAATCTTACAAGGTAAGATTAATGAGTTGAAGTGGGCTATTGACAATTCCAAGCTTTAATAGAGAGAAAGGCAATCATACTTAAGATGAGAAAAGTGTCTAGCACTCATGGAGTGAAGGGACATGAACAATTGATCCATTAAAAGGATCAAACTACTAATGATGCTGTATGGGTTCATGAGACCAAACTTGTTAAGTGGGGGATCACTTCTATCTCTACTTCCTTATTTACTTGAGTATTCTTTTTGAAGGATGAGAGAGTTGGTATATAGACATCTCTTTTAAGATTTTTTTCATTCCTACATATGGCTAATTGTAGGTTTCAGGATGTTGGAAAGACCTCTTGGGCATCAAAGATACATCATGCCTAATAGCTGGGATGTCACAAGAGATGTTCCCTTTGTAGAGGAGATGTCTTGTTCTAGTCAAAGACATATTTGGGAAGATGTTCATTTCAACAAGGAGAAATTTCTAGGGAGACATGTTTCCCAATGAGGAGACATCTAGCATTAACATGAGACATCTAGGCTAGACTAGAACCATTTTGTCTAAGAGCCAAGGTTGAAGTCTTAGCAAGCTAGAAAATGTTCCATACAATCAAGGAAAGTTTTGAGTTGGCAATTCCAAGTTGTGAAATAGTCTAGAAAGATGAGAACAAGATGGAAATATTTCAAAATATCCAAGTTAGTAATGGGGAAGGTTTTTCTAGGATTCATGTCTTGTAATTCATAAATATGGATGTCATGTTTATTGTTTTGTGTCATGATGATTGACATGTGAATGCATGAGAGAGTTGGAAGAGAGAGTACATGAGAGTGGATGCATCTCTATGGTTAATTGCATGTGTTTGACCATTGTGACTCTCTATGTGTTTGTTGAATCCCAATCTTGTGTTGTGAAAAGGATCTAGTCTATTGTGTCTTGCATTGAGCTCAATCATTGTATGATTGTAGAGCCTCATGCTCTACAATATCATTGAGTGTGTGAGTGTGATGTTTGTGGGATTATGGTTCCATTATAATTGTAATATTCTTTTGAATAAATTAAATATAACTAGTTTTTTCTTTTTCTAGCAAATTGAATTATCTCACATAATATTTGGATTTAGTATGTTTTTGAAGGGTTAAAGCAAATCAAAGTAACCATGCTTCATCATATGAGCTAGTTATGGTATGTGAGTTACTTTGTATTAGTTAGGATGGGTAAAATGGTTGGGAAATCTTAGAAAAAAATAAATAAATAAAAAATTTTATATTTAGTTTTATAATTAAAACATTTTTATTTTTTATTTTTCTTTCTTCACTATGCATCCCATGCTTCTACTATATTTTTTTGTTCTTTGATTTTTCTTATTTTTCAAATAATTTCCATGATATTTGAAACATTAGGGAACTAGTGCTAGGTAGTCTATGTTCAAGAAGATTTAGTTCAAGTTCTAGAGGATCTAGGATTTCATTAGGAGAAATTTGATGTTTTGATTTGTGGCTTCTAGGTTTTGATAAGTTTTTCAGATTTTAGGAGTTATTCTTTACTCATTTTTCTATTTCATATTGTAAGATGATTATGCATTTTTTATGCACATATTATGACACATGTAGGTTTTATGGGACATTTCATATTTTTTTATACAATTAATGTTAGTGTTTGATTTTGATGTTAGCCTCTATAGTATGTATGGTTTAGATTGGTATGATTAATGGTTTTGAGGATAGCAGAGGTTTGATTCCTAGCCTATGGGCATTGGATAATTGATATGATATGTATGATATCTTTGGATGCATGATACAAAACTCAACATTTTTGATTTTTATGTTTTTAGTTCATTTTCTTGTTGAATGCAAGTCACTAATAGGTTAAAACATGATCATGGTTAGATTGCATTAGGATTTTACATAAGGTACGAGTCATGATGGGATCATGCTTGAGAATTTTACTTGAATGTAGTCATGATGGGATTTCTACATGGTTGTAGTAAACTTTTACTTATTAAATATTTTCTAGCATGAGCTATACATAGTTATAGGACTATTGTAGTTCAATCACTATTGTATTTTTATACATGTTGCAAGTTATGTGCTAGTTGCAATAGGGTCATAATGAGTAGAAAATTAGTTTTTGAAGAAAGTCACAAGCTTAGTGTGAGGCATGACTAGATCATTATTCTTCATAATAGACCATTACAAATAATTCATGAGTTATTGTCTAGGTTGCAATCAATATAGAAAAATATATGTTTTCAAAGTCAAAATGAATAAGGGTTGATGCATAGTGATTGATATGATGAGTTGTATGTGTGCATATAAGGTATTTATGATATTACGAGCACTAGTTGTTGGGATTTTAACTTAATGATATTATATTGTATATGTATTCAATGTGTTTGCATGTGTATGGCTGGATTTTGCATTTGAATGTATTGGCATATGTGCTATGTTGAGTTATAGATATATGGAACTTAGGATTATGCACACCAGTTGCTTGTGATCATCGCTTATGTTATTGTGATGATATGTTATGGATAGTGGAGATGATACAAGAATGTGTATTGATTGGTGATGAGGCATCTTGAAGGTAAATCAAAATCACTAGATGCATCGATGAGACTCTTGTCTTACATTTCATATTGAGAGTGGAAGGGTATAGGTTGGGCCTATGATTAGTACTAGATCTAGGGCATATGCACATGCATGGATTAACCTTCTAGAAGGTTAGTGACCTAGGGTTATATATGAGATAATATGCACCAGTATTGATAATGTTTGATGTTGAGTTCATGTTAGAGATATAATGGCTACCATAAGAGCTTTGTGTTTGTGATTCCTAAAAGCACTAGATGCTAGCGATAGATGATAGTCCATGTGATATGATTATGATCTCCTAGAGTATTAGATGTTAGGGATAGATTATTACCTAGGTAATGTATTTGTGGTAACATGTTTACCCTGAGCAAGCCCTAGTTATATTATGTCTTATGATTTCTTGGAGCACTAGTTGCTAGGAGATTTGTATTATGCATTGCACATTAATTTTGGTTTGTGTACGATGTGTTTGATTTCTATGATGCCATGTCATAAGCAAGAATTATTACTATGAATCCCTGGAGCATTGGATGTAAGAAATAAATATTCATATGATATGATGTGTATATGATAGAGATTTGGTATTTGATGTGTAATATTCTTGATAGCTTGGTTATGACTATGGTGTATTATAATATGATGTACTCCAATGTATCTATGTGATATGGTTAGCATTAGATGCACTAACTTTATTGTAGGTTACTCAGTGACTAGTGTAGGGACATCTCTTCCGATCCCCTTGTTCTTTCCTACATGTGTGTTTTGTAGGCTTTGAGCTATATGGAGACATCTTGGATGTTAAGGAAAAATCTTGTCTGGGAGATGGGACTTCACAGGAGACATTTTGAACATGTAGAAGATGTATTTGCTAAGAATTAAGTCTTTGTAGGAGACATCTCTCTCTGATAGGAGGTTTCTCTCCAGAGAGGAGATGTCTCAGAGGATATGTTTTCCAAATAGAGGAGGATTCTCATGGAAAGAAATCTTTGCTAGGAGAAGATGTCTCACCCATGAAGGAGACATCTCTCATACTTAGGCGATGTCTCTTCTAAAAGTTGTAATTTTGCTAAAGATGACCCAAGGAAGCAAGAGATGTTCCGTAAGGTTAGGAAAACTTATGGAATTAACCACTCCAAATTGGAAAAAAGTTTGGAAAATATGAAAAATAATATAAACAACATGGGAAATCCAATTTAAGCTTGTGGAAGGTTTCCTTAGGTTTTTGTCTTGTTTTCTAATAAATATAATTGTTTTTCATGCTTGTTACACTCTAGAAGAAAGGAGATTTTATGTAACTTCATGTGTGAGCTTGGGCAAGAGTATGAGAGAGCACATTGAGTGAGTGCATAGAGTTTGTAGCTCTAAGGTCAATTTGGTATATAATAGCTTGTGTGTTTTAGTCTTACTTGTATATTGAATTCTTTGTTCTAGATTGTAAAAGGTGATTCTCCATAAATTGTGTCTTGCATTAAGGACAACCATTGTGTGGTTATAAAGCCTCATGCTCTACAACATCATTTGAATTCTTTGAGTGGTTTGGATGTTTTGTTGGTTTTGGAAATCCTATTGTAGTCTTTTTTTTCTTGAAATAATTAAAGATAGCTAGTTTTCTTATTTTTATAGTAATTTAATTATCTTTTCATAATATTTGGATTTAGTGTTGGAAGGTGATTTTAATATTAGAGTGAACTTGATCCAACTTATGATTAGTGTTGGAGCTTTACATACTAAAATTTCTAAACTCTCAAAAGAAGTTGAATGCAAAGCACAAGAAATGGGTTGCATAGTTACAAGAGTTTAATTTTGTGTTGAAGCACGTAAGTGGGAAAGCCAATGTGGTGGCTAATGCATTTTCAAAGGTGCATGTGGTGACTTTCAAGTATCTCATGTGGAAGATATAGGTGATTTTTCTTCTTTGTATAAGCATGATGATGATTTTAGGTAGGTTTGGAGGAGCCTTAAAGAGCCATTGATGATTCAAATATACCAGTGGAGGAACTATCATATTCAAGATGAACTATTATTTAAGAATGGAAACATATGTATTCCTAATTTTGATTTTAAAAAAATTATTTGAAAAGCATTGTAGTGATATGATAGGTCACATGGCTAGTGATAAAATATTGGAACTTGTGGGTAGGAACTATTTTTGGCCTGGTATAGCAACATAAGTTTCAAAATTTATGAAGAAGTACATGACATGTTAGAAGTTAAAAGGAGGTAAATGTGTGGATGGACACTATATGCATTTTGTGAATGGTATTCCAAAGATCAAGAGTGGAAATGATGTAATTTTTGTTGTTGTGAATAGGTTCTTAAAGATGGCACATTTTATTTTGTGCAAGAAGATGAGTGATGCTTCTCATGTGGCAAATTTATTTTTCCAACATGTTGTGAAGTTGCATGATATTCCTTTAAATATTGTTACAAATTGAGACTCCAAGTTCACAAGTCATTTTTGAAGGTCCCTTTGGAAAAATTTAGGGATAAAGTTGAATTTCTCTAGTACATGTCATCCATAATTTGATAGCCAAACAGAGGTGATAAATAAATCCTTGCTAAAAATATTAAGATGCTTGTGTGATGGATAGCCAAATAGGTGGAAAAACTTGTTGTGTCATGCTAAGTTTTTGTACAATAATGCTTTTCATGTTGTTATTGGTAGAAGTTCATTTAAGGTGAACTATGAATTTTATCCAAAGAAGGTGGACACTTTAAAAAGCTTTGATGGTGAAGCTTAACTTAGTGTTTATTTTGTACAAGAGATTAGGAATCTCAAGAAAAATCAAATCTCAAGAAGAATGTTTAAGAGAGAGTCCTCAAGAGGAATGAGGATGACTAGAAGCCTAATTTTGTTGTTGGTGATTTGGTTTAGGTGCCCTTGAAGAAGAAGTGGTTGAGAGGTATTAACTTCTCCAAATTGAAAGCTAAGTAGATGGGACCTTTCAAAATCAAGAGTAAAATCAATGATAATTCTTTTGAGATTGATTTACCAAATGATGTTGGTATGTCTTTTGTATTTAATGTTTTAGATCTTAAGCACTATCATGGACCAACTAATGAGGAGACCATATAGGGTAGCATTGATGAGTTGAAGGGGGCTATTGATTAGTGCAAGCCTTCAATGAAGAGGAAGATAATTGCACTCAAGTAAAGGAAAGAATCTAGCACTCAGGGAGTCAAGAGGTATGAATATTTGAATTATTAAGAGGATCAATCTACTAATGATGCTTTATGAGTCCATGAGATCAAAATTTAAGAGTGGGGACTCACTTCAACCCCTACTCCCTAGTTCACCTTAGTTCACTTTTTGAAGGATGGGAGAGTTGGTGCAAGGATACATCACTTGATCACCTTTGTTTCTTCCCTATGTGTGTATAGATTTTAGACTCTATGAAGGCCTCTTGGAGATCAACGAGACATGTTGGCTAGGAACGAAGTCTTCATAGAAGATGTTTAGAAGGTCAAGAAGATGTTTTAGTTTAAGAGGAGACATATTGTGTAGAATAATGATGTCTAGGGTAAGACACCTTATGTAGAGTGTTGACATCTCAGGTAAGACATCTTGTACATAGAAGAGATGTCTTGGACAAGATGTCTTGTAGGAGACATCTTCTACAAGATTTCTTGCCATAAAAGGAGATGTCTTGGCTAAGTAGAAGAAGTCTTCCAAAAATAGTAGAAATATTTATTGAAAGATATGTTTTCATGGGAGAGAACCTGTATGGATAGGAAAACTTTTGAAATCACCTGTTCCAAATTGAGAAATAGTTGAGGTAAGTTGGCAAAGGATGAAAACAGCTAGGAAGAAGGCAAGAAGACTTGGAAAACATCTAAAGGATCACAGGTTAAGTTAAGGGAAGGTGTTATAAGTTTCTTATCTTCATATTTTCATAAATATTATTGTAATTCCTAATTTTTTGGAATGAGAAGGGGAGAGAGAGAGAGAGAGAGAGAGAGAGAGAGAGAGAGAGAGNAGAGATAGAGAGAGAGACTTATGAGATGATATTTCTTAGTGAGAGCTCTTGAGTTGGTGAGATCTTGGGCAAGATGTGAGAGAGCACATTGAGTGAGTGCAGAGAGGTTATAGCTTTAAGGTCAATTATATAAATCTTTGTGTTGTAATCTTACTTGTATGTTGAGATCTTATTCCTAGGTTTTGGGGAAATCTCTCTATTGGTTGTGTTTTTTGTTAAGAAAAACCATTGTATGAGTGTAGAGCCTCATGATTTGCAATATCATTTATGTATGATAGGTTTTGGATGTTTGTGGGTTTTGAGAATCTTATTTTAATGTTCTAATATATTAATTGAAGATAGATAGTTTTCTTATTTTCTAACAAAAATTTTTATGTTTGCATAATATTTGGGTTTAGTATTTGAAGGTGATTTATTTGTGGACTGAACTTGCCCCACTTTTTAATCATTTTCTTTGGTGATGAAGGTGTTGGGCTAACATTTGTTTCATGGTATTCATGGTCTTGATCATCTTGCTTTGCAATAGTTATTCAACTATCTTCTTCTTCTTCTTCTTTCTTAATGCTAGTGATGGTACATGCTCTATTGAACTTGTCAAATTCATGTGTAGAAGAATGGTGTCATCATAGGGCTAAGATTTTGGCCCTTTTTCATCATTAGGAGAAATTGACACATGTGCATTCTAAATTAGAGTGGTAACCAAGATTTCAAATAGAAAATTGAGATGGCTATGATAAGCAATAATTGAAATCAAATTCTAAAAAATACGTTGTGATCCATTAAGATTTTTCTTATTTTCCATAAATAAAATAACCAAAAGAACCATCATAGGAACTTCATCATAATTCTCACTCTTAAGTAGAAAATTTATCATTAAGATCCTAGCTATTAAATGGAACTTAGGCTTCAAATCCTTACTCTTGATAATGTGAAGTTGATTGAAATCTTATACACATAGGAGTTATGTCATTCTAAATTTTTTTCACATAGTTGGCTAGGGCAAGAGCTATTCTAGGGAACTCGCAAAGCCCTCTAGTAGCCATGTCTAGCAAATGGATGATTTTCTTGACTATGATGGTGAGCATAAAATTAGTAAACCTATTGTCACTTAGTTATGGTGGTAATGTTGCTTTTCATCTAAGGATATTTGATACCCTAGGAAGATGATCTTAAGGCTCTCACTTCAACATTTTTTCACTTATTATTATTAAAGATACTGCATCACCTTCTCTTTCTTTTTTTTTGTTATAATGAAGCAACGTATATTCCTTTTTCAAGTGTATTATTTAAGTTACATGTAATTAATTCACATTAATCCTTGACATCTGAGAAAGAGATGTCATAGGATGTAATAGATTCAATTAGTCAAGTTGAGCTTAAAAAGAAAAATGTACAAATTAAATACCTCATCCACTACCTAGAACTTGCTAATCTTCACCACTTCAACTTGATCATAATCATAGTAGGGAAGTCTACAAATGAGATGAAGAAGCAACATGCAACAACATTTTTACTTTTTGATTATGAGTACCAAGTTCATGATCAAACCAAAGGTAAACCACAAGATGTTATGGTAAAGATAGACCTTTTCAAAGACAAATTTATAAATAAAAAAATGTAGTGGAAAATCTAGTATGGAGAATGGGCAACTACTAAACATGCAAGAAATCACTAGAAGCATTAGAGCTAGAGCACAACATGTTCACTAGTTGGTATGTCAACACAAATAAGCTCTTACCTACATTGCCATATTTGTGAAATATTCCACTTATACTAGGCTCAGCCAAGCATGCTTGGACCACAGGGGACACATGAATAGAAACAAAAAAGCTACAATTAATCCTCAATAAGTGAAGAATCAAAAGAAAGGAATCATTGGCACCTAGAATATGAGGTCATTTGTCAAGTTTTGAAGATTTTTTAAAGATAATTATAAAATTTTGTTATTTGTCATTCTCACTTTTTGTAAAACATACACCACCTAAATACTTTTTTTAAGAAGTACTTTTAATTTTGTAATGTTATTATTGAATCAAGTTATAGTCATCCTATAAATTTTTTAATAAAGCATTATCCTTTTTTGTATAATTCAAGGATGATCTTTTAATTATTTTGAAAAATATGATAGAAAATAAAGCATATAGTTTTCTGAATGTTATGTTGACACCAATTTATCATCTCTAAGTCTATCTACTATTATAAATACACACATTTAGTAGTATTTATGACATTATCTTGGTAAGTAGCTTTGTCAAACTCTCATAGTTTGATTTTTTAATCCTTGTAGAAGTTAAAAAGTGCATGCAATGTGGATTTGAGATAGTTATTCAATGTGTTATTCAAGTGAGTTATACTTGAATGCTTCGCTGATGGAAATATCATTGATATTGATTCCTATTCATTTCAACATTTAGACTTAGAATAAATTTAATTTCCTTGCATTATTTTATTTATTACTTTTCTAACATAGATTTTTGCATTTCTTTCCATAGTTAAATCATTGGTGAAATGAGACTGGCATAATCTTAATTATTAATTATACATTGACTTAGTAATTCCATTAGCTAATCACGTGGTAAGTTTAGTAGTAAGATTACTTGGTAATCCTAGTAGTAATATATATATCTAGAAATGTAATAGAAGATTATGAAATAAATACTCATCACCTATAGGATAGTTTAGGATTTATTTTCCAATTATTAGTTCATTAGATATTAATATTTAATTTCATTAGTTTATATATAGAATTAGAATTATGAATATATAACATCATTTATCATATGCCTTAGCTAGAATTAACCATATTAATTCAAAGGATTACTACAAGTCTACTTGAAAAGATAGCAACCTATGATCATCTAATGAGACTAAACACTATTGTTAGTTCATCCATGACTTTCAACATGTTCTATTGTGATGCTTGTAGATCATATGGTTGAGTGTTAGACATACTTGTTACTCATCAATAACATCAAATGGTTCTTAGCGCTTCTCATCTTAGGTATTAGATTTATAAAGAAGATGCAAAAGAAATTGAAAATGATTGCTAATATTTGAGATAAAATGTTAATGGACTAGAGAAATTCTTGTAAAATACATATCTTGGATGTTCTTAGGAGGAGGTAGTTCCATGATGGCTTTAACTTTGTTAAGATCTAATACTATTTGAGTCTCAGAGACTAATAAACAAAAAATTTTATTCCTAAGAATGTTGAAGATGCATTTCTTAGAATTAATACTAAGGTTAAACTTGTTGATGATTTTAAACATCATATTACTAAACATCAAGGTCATGACTCATTGATAGATTACTCTATCATTTTCGAGCCTAAAGAACATCTTGGTGTAATAGAAAGCACTCCAAAGTGCTATAAAGGTAGCGTATTATTGGTGCTTTAGATTTATCTGAATTTAATTTTATTCAAAAAACTCATTCATAAAGGATAAAAAAGCATGGTCAGCCATTGTGTCAATAAGTTTACCTATGTTTGGATGAAAAAACTCATCCTTAAGGATGAATTTGTTAAGATTGCAAAAGTTGATACAAATCCTAATGTTTTATTCTTCTTAGGGACTACAACCATGCTAAAGACTTAATTAGAATAATTAATTGGATGGATAAAACCTTTATTATAGAGCTTAGTTATATCTTCTTTGATAAATTTAGATCCTTCCTTAAAGATAATGTTGTGTCCAACTAGATGAGGATTAAGACCATACATGTTATAAAACCCAAGGTAAAGGTGATAGAGTTTTTCTTAAGAATATAAAAAATTAATTGTTATTGATCTTGAGAGAGTTGAGCCTTGAGGTAAATGATTTTCTCAACCCCTTTGTGATTCTTGATAGATACTTCAATAAGAAGATCATTAGTGAAGATAGGTTCATAATTAAGAAAAGGAAGATATGAATTAGAATAAAGATAATCTTCAATGAGGTTCAGGGAAGCAATAAGATTACCAAGAAATTATGTGAAAGGAAAGAAATAAATGAATTTTAGGTTCAAAATTTGGCATGCTTGAATGGTAGGATAACCTAGGACTAAAGGCTCATAAAGGAATATGTAAAGGATAGATTCCATGATAACCTACAAAAATAAAAAGATAAAATAAGAAAAGAGAAGATGAATTAGAGGGGAAGGAGCCATAGGGATGAATAATATAGTACCTATGGGATAGTTTAAAACATGAAATAAAAGGTAATGATTGGAAGATAATAGACATTAAGGATAAAAAAACTTAAAAATGTAAAAATATTGATAAAAATTGATGGTTATGAAAGTTTTTTGAGAAGTTATAGGGGAAGTGATATCAAAAGTAATGCGATACTAGGTATTACAAGAATTTTAGTAGAGGATGCAATTCTAAAGGTCTAAGCTATCTAAAGTATAGTAGTAAAAAGAATAAACAAATACATACTTAGGAAGTTTTCTATCTTATGTATTAGAAAAAGATATAAAATAACAATAAATCATAATTGTGATGAGTCATGCTTATGTATATATAGATATAGAGACCTTATATTTATACTACAGCCATGGATTCCATTATGGTTATATATCTATAATTTATTCATTTATTGATCTTAACTTTTTATTCTTAATAAATTTGATTCTGTTACTTCTTGTGGAACTTAAATTCCAACATTTAAGATTTATCCACCTTTAACAAAACTTATCTTTTCAAGTTTGATGATATCATCTATAGCATTCTAAAGTTGATGAGTTATTCATTATGCTAAAATTTTATACATGGTATTAAGAAGAGTAAGAAGCCTTTAATTATTAATATGTTAAAGATCTCTATCCTTAGGAAGAAGATGAATTACATCTTTATTTATATTTTTACTAAGAGAAAATCATTTGATAGCTTCATAGAAAATATGAAAAAGATAATCTCTAATAATATCTTGATGTTTCTTAAAAAAATTAATTAGAAATCTATGGTTAATTTTTCCAAGGTATTTAATGAGTAGCCTTGAAGCAAGATAAGAAAAAATTGAAATTCACATTGATGCTTTCATATTCAACATATAAAGGTTATTTAAGATATATGAAACATGTTCTAGAGTTAAACCATTACATTGGAACATAACTTATTAAAAATAGTTAACAACACCACTCAATGAATGTTAACTATAACTTAGTTTAGATAATAACTTTACCATCATCATAATGGTGATAACATCATGATGGTATTTACTAACCATAGTGACAAAACTATAAAGTAAAATAATATAGAAAAAATGAAGTGTTTGAATATCTTTAACATCCTACATCAAATAAAGCATGTGTTTTATTATAAAGATCACAAATTTGACCAAGTTTCATAAAACCATTAGCAAGTTTATCATTGGTGCTAATATAGATTGGAGAAATGAATATTTTAACAAAGATATATTGAATATAATGTACATTAATCTTAATGTGCTTCATTCTTTCATGAAACAATGGATTTTTTTATTAACTTGATCAAACTTTGGTTCTCATAAAAGATTGTGATTAATAACGAAACATTCTCCTTAACTTATATGAATACTAGATGAAGACATTTTATTTTGTGATAAGATTCACGAAAGATCTATTGATGAATCTTGGTTTGCCAGGCCCTGATATCGGATACGCAATATTGAGTACGCGATATCGTAGCCTAGATATGATGTCGTATATGCGATATCGTGATTCCTGTGTTAGCCTCTAAATATAGCACTCAGGTGCACAGTGAGGGGAATTTTGTTTGGGGGAGTTAGAAGTTCTTTTCTTTTGGTAGTTTAGTTTTTAGTTTCTTTCTTTTAAGCTAGTTATTCTCAGTGCATGCCCGTAGTGTGATGTTTGTAATTGTACGACACCTTTGTTTGAGTGTGATGTAATTGGACATGTGCATGACCAGAAATAAAGATTGAGATTAATTTCATCATTGCAGCATTCACTTAGATTAATTTCATTATTTTAATTATTTAATACCTTCGTTAGTTACTAGTTGATTTATTATTATTTACTTTTCCTATCATTAAGTGGAATGTGTACACCTTAATCATGAGCATTTAAGTGCGAATACTTGGCATGCCTAGCAATAATCCCATGAAGTCCAAGACATGTATGTGTACAGACAATTAAGGATGGATACCATTGCATAGGCTAATTTAGGTTTTTCTTCCATTATTAGTTTAATCAATTTATCTTTTTGGTTATCAAGAGTAACGCAGAATTATGACAACATTATATGCCTCACTCTGGACTAAACCATACCTGACAAAGCTACTACTAGTCCAGGTGGGAAGATAGTGAACTGTGATCAATGTATAACTGTCTATGTGCCACAACTAGTCCATCCATGGAGTTTAATTGGATTGCACGTACATGCTCGTATTCGTATGGTTGAGCATATGGGTACCTTGCTGCTCATCATTGGCATTGTTGCCAAGAATGGTGCTAGTTATCTAGATTAGTTATATTACATAAGATCGCTATAAAAGGGTATTAACGATATATCTTTTGGAAGAATTCAAACACACACCACAAATTGACAACAATGTTTCACTCATGTGGAAATGATTATGATCCATATAGCACACCTATTCATTGGAGAATTAACAAATTATATAGTGAATAAGATTAGAGTGATCCACCTTATGAAGGGATTTTTCATGACTAAGGCCATCCTAACGACACTCAAAGACTACATTCACCTAAGGCAGACAATCTTGAAGAAGATGACATCACTCCTAAACTAGGAGAGGACTCAAGGCCTAAGACCTCCTTGGTACTTAGAAATGATAAACCAAGGGACTGTGAGGAACATTATAGAAGCCATGGCTATCCTACCAGTTCCTCCTTTTCATCTTTGATGGGACATGATATCGCATGGGTCGTGATATCGCATACGCGATATCACGGCTGTCGTGATATCACATCCTCCCCCACGATATCGTGTACGCAATATCGTTGTGCGCTGTCATATCTATAAATAAGAGGCAGCTCTCCCTTGTTTCCTCATCCTAGGCTAGATAGTAGGGAAACTCTGGCAGATTGATCACTCCAGAGATAGAATATTTTCTATGTGCCCGTAGTAGGAGTCCTAAAGTGAACAGATCTTTATTCAAGCAAACATTGTACTTGAACACAAGTTTGTGTACGGCAATAAAGACAAGCTTCTTGGATAAACCTTGCAATGCATGGAATAGGCTAATTAGGATTTTATTTATTATTATTTATTATCTATTATTTACATGCTTTATTAGTTATTTATTGCTTTCTCTCTCAACCCTTCTCTCCTAGTTAAGTGCCTTAGTACGACCACTTCGAGCACGTGCGTTACGCGTGGTGATCCTAGCAACGATTAGTGTTTGGTAGCCACGGTTGCATTGGTTCAGGGTGTGTACAGTAAGTGGGAATGGATGTTGACGCTAGGTTAATTTGGACTTAGTTCGTTAGTTAGAGTTAGTAATTAGTTTCTTCAACCCTTCACCTCGATAGCATAGGAGATAAAACAGAAAAAATATAAAAATCATATACCTCAGACTTCCTTAACCATACACTGTGATAAATACAAGTAAGTCTGGGAAGACAACGAATAATTAACCTTAAGTGTTCCATGAGCCGTGTAGGCACTTAGTCTATGGAGTTTGACCAGATCGCACGTATTACACTCGTATTCGTATGGTTGAGTGTAGGGGTACCTCACCACTCATCATAGGCGCCGTTGTCGGGCACTAAGTGTTTGTGCACTAAGTAGAACATAAGAGATCATTCACATCGTTGGGAGCTTAAACGAACCTTAGTGTTAATTAAAAGAAACTTTTATAACGGTAAAATAGCACACTAATAAGACATAATATCTTCTTTTTCTTCTCACAAGAGCAATTCACCACCTAGGGATAATACAAAGAATAGTCGAAAATCAAAAACACATAACCAAAATCTGCCAGTTCCTCAAAAATATAGGTTGACATATACTCATCCCAATGAGTATATCCCCAACTTTACTTTTATCCTTCATCAAGATGAACAAATGCGCTTGATGAATCTGCAAGGTAACATAGTGTTACCTCCAGATTGTGTCGTCCCCAACATGCTCCTCCGTGCTTTGGCACAGATCAGCATGACTTAGCTCTATGCTAAATACGTTGTAGAAAATTTTGACATAAGGGATTACCATCCCACAGCTTTACAATGTATGAGGGACTCAAGGTAGGAGAGCCAACATATACTGTTGAAGGACAAGGAGATCCCACACGTCCTAAGTGAAATCAGATATGGTGAACCACTCATAATGGGTTCTCTATCGAAAGATGTTTTCCCTCCTAATGATAATGAGGAGGTGGGGTATCAGAACCTATGCTCCATGATACATAACCCTGGTTGTAATCCCCATGAACACCAACTGTTCACTGAGGGAACAACAACATATGACAAGGACGGGCACTCAGATCATCAACACGATTGAGACCGAAGCCACAGAACAGAAGGCAAGAAACATCGTTATGATGATGGTTCTCCTTCTTCTTCTCCTTCTTCACATCACTCACCCTCTCCTTCCACATCTGGGTGTAACCATCATGAGCATAATGGTGAGGATAGAGGTAGGCAAAATGAGAGACCTTGATGGGAAAGTCGAGAGAGAGGACAAGGGCATGAACAAAGGGAAAGTAGGAAACAATGAAAACATCATAGACGTCATGAAAGAGATGATCATGACAAACCCCTACTTGCCACTAGGAGCATGCTGAGTATAATGGAGGCAGTAAGAATTCCAACAAGGCATTTAAAAGATAGTTGGATCAAGTGCTTAGACATGAACAACATTCCACGCTTTGAAGGGGGATACAACACAGATCCACAAAATCATTTGCAGGCATTCCATGATGCCTGTGCCTTGCAGAACATAGAAAATGAGTGGTAGAAACTAAAGTTGTTTCCTAGGACACTCACTAAGGAAGCAGAGATTTGGTACTAGTCCTTGGAACTAGAAACCATTAGGAGGTGGAGTACGATGTTAGAACTCTTCAACAATAAGTATCAAATGTACTCCAGAGTTTCTAACTTGCATAAGTAGATCCAAGAATGGAAGCAAGGTACTCATGAACCCTTGGATGCTGCCATGGGCCGCTACTATGCATTGTTACATCATTTCCCAAGCCATGGTTATGCACAACAGGACCAACTTCGCCACATCGTAGATGGGCTAAGGTATGAAACTAGGAGAACCCTTAGGGCTTATGCCCAAGGGAGACTATCAGAACTTAGATCCCATGAGATACATCACTTTTTGGAATAAGTAGAAAAAGAAGAAGGTGAACGAAAAAAAAAAGAGAAAGTGTGAAAGAATATAACCATGAGCCCTCCCTTCGGAAGAAGGGAGTGAAATTTTATGCTGAAGAGGATGAGTCACCACTTGAAGAGTTGGTGAACAGAAAAACCTTTCCGATTCAAAAACTAACAACAGAAGTATCGGCTAAGGTGGATCAACTATGGGATTCCTTAGACTCTAGACTTGAAACTGTCCTAAAAATCGTAGAAGAGTCTAAGGTGGAATGAAGTAGTGACAAGAACAAGACAAAGTGGAGAGATTCAGGTCCTACACATAACAAGGATAAAGGAAAAATCACTATCTCCAATGAGGTTGTGGATTCAGACATAGATGATGACGGTGGATGTAAGATCTACCACTATGACCATCCTAAGGGATGTTGTCCAATCATCTCACATATACAAGAGTCTGGGGTGTATGCACTTAACCCAAGACTCAACTAACGAGAAACACCCTGAAGGTTACCTTATCCTCAAGGTAACCCAAGGCAGTTCCACCAATCATTAATGTGCTATCCAAGTGGAACTCCACCACAACCCATCAGGCAACATCATCAGTGGCAATACCCACAGTCATGGGGGATTCCACCGCTAAAACAACAATACCCTTACTAGCAACTTGATCCTTATGGATATTATGTGCAATAGCCAATTTCTCCAGGTGACTCTATGGATCACACAACTCCCCAATGTCACTACCAAGTTCAGGAGTACTTTAGGAGGACTCTTTCTCCTCCAAGAGGTACCCCACATACTTACCATCCTCCAAATCCATCCACACCTCTTCCACCTATAGTTCCCATACAACCTGCTCCAACAATGCAAGGGGAACTCCCTACTCAACCATAGCAACGTCATGTTACGAGAGCCGTAAACATTCAACCCGTAGCTGGTTCTGACAACCGTAAAAAGAGAAGACCTTTCTTTAGAACCAAAAGCCCAGACAAGCTCTCACAACAAGCAGTTGAGTCTAGGTACACTCCTCCACCATCCAAAAATTCAGAGCACCCTTCAATCCAACAACAAAGATGTACACATACGGTTATGTTAACGCATACCGTAACTAACTGGATCAAGGTAGGCCATCTTCCCAAGAAGTTATCTAATTTTGGGAGCCCCTTAATCTATCTCCAAGTCACTGGGAACAAACCACATAAGACTCTTCTTGACTCAGGTCCTAGGGTCAACTTAATTTTATGAGAAATGTATCAAGCCTAAAACCTGCCCCAACTTAAGAAGAGCAACATTCAACTGGAGCAACATTCAACTGGAGCTGGCAGACCAGTCCATCACCATTCCCTTGGGATTGGTGGAGGACATTGTTACCACTATGTGTGGTTGGTCCTACCCAACTGATTTCCTGGTGATTAAAGTTAACAATAATGAAGGGGACTTTCCAATTATAATGGGAAGGCCATGGATGAGTATAGTAGATGTGTACCTAGGGATCCACGATCTTTCCTTGCAGATATCTAAGATAAACATTTATGGAAAGATCGAGAAGTAGAAAGTTCCATGCATCACATACAGTGACTCAGAGGGTGATGACATGGAAGAATGTTCAGCATCTCTTCCATGTAATAATGGGTGTGCCCAGGAAACACAAATTCAAAGGTGCTTGTATGTAGCAATCACACCAGTAGTAGACACCCCGTGGTTGACAGCTACTAGAAAGAGCAACCCAATATGCACGGAACGAACTGAGGAAACAACTCATGTTAGCAATGGAGGCATAGATACATTGAAGGATGAATGTCACCAACTTCCATCCCTTAATCTAAGAACATCAGTGGGAAGAAGTTGGACACTTTTACGAAATTCAAATAGACGCTCATTATTTCAGATCTCTCCCTTGCAATTCAGTCATGGGGGAAATGGCCACCTATGCTAATCATTTGGGGCCCTCAATTCTTTTTAGTTTTTTTTTACACATTTTTGTTTTCCACGTGTTTTTTTTTACAAGTTTTTGTTTTATACATTTTTGTTTTATACATTTTTGTCTTACACGTTTTTGTTTCACAAGTTTTTGTCTTACAGTTTTTGTTTTATAGTTTTTATTTTGCATGTTTTTTTTGCAAATTTCTTTAACTCCTTATTTTTTTTACACATTTGTTTAACTTTTCTTGTTTTTGTTTTACAACATCATTATACTTTTTCATTTTTTTGTGTGTGCGTTTGTGTGTGATCCACCCTGTAAGTTTGTCACCCAATAAGTATTCTTCTTGATGGTATGAACTATTTGTCATTGATTGCTAATGTTTGGTTTTTACCTTTAAGTTATGATGTTGATACTAAGGTATGCTTCTTTTGATATAGCAGGCAATGAGTTCACTTCATCCATCCATCCACAAAGTCTATGGTCTCTTTTGGCTTGGAAATGTACAGTCCCTTTCTAATAAGAACTTTAATGAATCGGTGACTGCACATTTCTCAAACTAAGGAAGGACTCAAGGATTGCAAAGGGTATGACTTCAAGGGAACTTGATGCATTTTTGTTGGCCATTCTCTTGGGTGCTTGGATGTGTTCTTCTTGAGTTTTCTTACTGCTTCGACGTTACCCAATTATCGGGAAGCTGAGCAATAAAAATAAGAAGCCTTTGCATGGTGTGGTTCTCACGCATAAAAACACAAAACACAAAAAAAAAAAAAAAAAAAAAATAAAAAAAAGAAAAAAGAAAAAAGAAAAAAGACAAAAGAAGAAAGAAAAAAGTGAGAATTCAAAGCACACCCCTTAGACAAAATAATCCTTTGGGCTACAAGCACTGGTTATGGAACTCAAAATAAAAATGTTTCCTCTAACTAAGGCCCTTCTCACTTCCCATTCTCTCCTCATTTGTTTTGTCAGAATGGTGGTGGCTCTTGGAAAAAACATTCTTGTTATTCAAAGGGATGGATTGACCGAATGCATTGATGCGAAGTCACTGGATGTGGTTGGTTTGAGGTCAGAGTTGGAATGAGATTTGCTAAGTCACATTAATCATGAAACACACAAGGGGCTATACACCACCTTGTTCTTGGGATTCCATTCCATTCTCTTCTCTCCATCCTTCTCTCCATTGTTCACCTCATTATCAGTTGTATCATTAGTGTATATTTTGGTTGATGCATTGTTTTCTTTTTGGTAAATTATTGTGGTTAAGACTTTAACTCTTGTTCCAAATGACATTCCCAGAACCTAAGGACTCTTTGAATGTGGGTTTGTCAGGGCATTAATTGCATGAGACTACTTTGGGGAGGACCCACTGACATTCCTATTTGGGGCACTAGTTAAATTCTTTTCCCTAACATTTTTGCAATCTATTTTATTTTGGTCATTTCCATCTTGACATCCATCTCATCGATGGGGGGGTTCCTTTTTATCTATCTTTCTTATTCCTTTTCTTTCTCCATTCTAATGCTACTGGAGGTTCGTGATTAGTCATGGGGGTACGGGGCCTGATTTTTTTGATTTTTTCCTAACCCCTATACCTTCGGTAGTCATCATTAATATATCTCCAGACCCATATCAGCCATACCACAACTCAGCCAATGGAGTTTCACCGAAGCAAGGTATCAATTACATGATGATTCAATTACCCTTGCTAATATAAGACTGTGTTGTGTGTGCAGATGATGATCATGCAACAACAGAAGGGATCTGGAAGGAACACTTGGAATGGAGCAATGCTGAAGCAGCTATGCAAGGAGCAAGATCGATGGTGCGCTTACGGATGAACAACGAAAGGTGCAATCTTAGCATTGGCAGTCGCAACACTTCTTTCTCTCTTCTCTCTTAGCTGCCAACTAAGGCCTAATATCAATGTAATAAGGTGTTCACTCTTATTGTCATGAACACCAGTTTTGTCAAGTCTTGTAATGATGATCCATTCACATGTCATCCCATTAGTTCCATTGAGTCAATAATCTCATACCTTCCTGATATTATTGTAAAGAACTCGAGGAAGAGTTATCATTTAGTCATGGGGGTATGATGGGACGTGATATCGCATGGGCTGTGATATCGCGTACGCGATATCATAGCCATCATGATATCACATTCCTCGTGATAACGTGTATGCAATATCGCATCCTCCCCCGCGATGTCGCGGTGCACCGTCATATCTATAAATAAAAGGTGGCTCTCCCTTGTTTCCTCATCCTAGGCTAGATAGTAGGGAAACTTTGGCAGATTGATCACTCCATAGATAGAATATTTTCCATGTGCCAGTAGTAGGAGTCCTAAAGTGAATGGATCTTTATTTGAGCAAACATTGTACCTGAACACAAGTTTGTGTACGAAAATAAAGATGAGCTTCTTGGATAAACCTTGCAATGCATGGAATAGGCTAATTAGGATTTTATTTATTATTATTTATTATTTACATGCTTTATTAGTTATTTACTACTTTCTCTCTCAACCCTTCTCTCCTAGTTAAGTGCCTTAGTACGACTGCTTTGAGCATGTGCGTTATGCGTGATGATCCCAGCAACGATTAGCATTTGGTAGCCATGGTTGCATCAGTTCAGGGTGTGTACGGTAAGTGGGAACGGATGCTGATGCTAGGTTAATTTAGACTTAGTTCGTTAGTTAGAGTTAATAATTAGTCTCTTCAACCCTTCACCTCAATAGCATAGGAGATAAAATAGAAAAACTATAAAAATCATATACCTCAGACTTACTTAACCATACACTGTGACAAATACAAGTAATTCTGGGAAGACAAAAAATAATTAACCTTAAGTGTTCCATGAGGCATGTAGGCACTTAGTCTGTGGAGTTCAACCAGATCGCGTGTGGTACGCTCGTATTTGTATGGTTGAGTGTAGGGGTACCTTGCCACTCATCAATCTTCCCCCTCAACTTCAACATCTAGTTCTGACGAAGATGAACATAGGTATAGAGATAGAGCTCCAAAAAAGGGTTAGAATAAAAGAAAAAATTGAACCCACACACACACTTAAGGTCATCAACATGAACACAAGCCTCATAATCACCATCAATCAAATAGATATTTTAATTACTTGTCTGATGATGATAAACCCCTGTTAGTCCCTAAAAGCCTAATTTACATCACAGAGGCTGTTAAGATATCTTACAAGCATTCTAAGAAGAGTCAACTACCTAAGCTTGACCTGAATAATATTTCAAAATTTGCAGAAGGCTATGGTTCAGATCCACAACATCATTTACAAACCTTCCATGATGCTCGTGTGCTCAACAATGTGGATAGTAAATGGAAAAAGCTTAAGCTCTTTCCTAGGATACTAATTGATAAGGTTGAAGTGTGGTATAGATCATGGGAATCAAATTCAATCAGATGATGGTCAACCATGTTGGAACATTTCACTAAAAGATACCAAACCTATGTGCAAGTCTCTACCTTAAGGAGACAAATCCAAAGATGGAAACAAGAATAACAGGAACCCTGGGACATGGCCTTAGATAGATACTATGCCTTACTAAATAAATGTCCAGGTCATAGGTTCTCTAAGAAAGAGAAAATATTTCACATTATAGATGGGCTTAGTAATGAAACAAGGGTGAACCTTGGAAAGTATGCTTGAGGACAACTATATAAGCTCCAAGGCCACTGGGTCAAAGAACTAATAGAAAATTTGGTGAAATAAGAGAGAGAGAGAATTATCTAAATGGGAGAATGCCAAAGCATTTGAGTGGGACCCAACTTTAGAAACAACAAGGGTTTGAAACTACAATGAAGAGAAAACAACCAATTCTGAAAGGGTGATACAGTCCCAACCTTTGCCAATACACAAATTGATAGGTGAAATTGAGGAAAATTAGAACAATATGACCATATCAAAAAATGAATAAAGTGTGAATTTAGAAGATACTATCGGGGAGAGGGTCATCCAAAATAAACCTAGCAATCAAAATGAATAGAGGGTACATAAATCAGAAACAGTTAAGAACATTTTTTGACAACTGGGAAGAATGGCTAAGGGTAATGAGGCCAAATACTCAGCTATAGATAATGAGGATGGATGTGATGTCTATTTATATGACCATCCAAAGGGCCATTACCTAGTCTTGTCACATCTATATGAGCATTGGGTAGGGAAGCTACACCCAGAATTCATACGAAGGTATTAGTTTAGGTGCATCCTTGTTCCACAAGGTAATTATGGAAAACCCCATAAACCATTGTACTATCCTAAAGGGAGCTATTATTAGCCTCAACACTTTGCTCTACCATAGTTGAAAACTCACAGACATGGGAAAGGCCACCATCTAGCTAGCCACATCCTCCCTGTCTACCAAAACCAAATGCCTACTATGTTCAACATCCTGTTTCTCCAACCAGTTATGAATCCTTTATTTCCAATCGTTGTTATCACTCTCCCGAGTACCATTAACCCATGTCTTCAATTGAGGGATCACTACCTCATACTTCTTACACTTCTCCTCACCCTTAGTATTCTCATCCTTCACCTCCTTCTACACCGCCATCAGATGTATTGGACAATTTTACACCATCGTGCCAGCTAACAGATGTAACTTGTGCTATTGCTATTAATGAAAGTAGGTTCCCTCCACAATGTTGGAAGCATCCCTTCTTTAGGCATGACCATAAGAAGAAGAATTACACTTCCAAACCTACTTTTCCTTCTAAACTAGCCCAAGGAAAACCTAGTGCCACATCTTCCTTAGCTTCACCAATAGCCCCTATCACTATATCTAGGCCTCCACCTCACACTCCAACATCCACATGATTTGGTGAATTCACCAATGTGAAGGAACACACAGATCCATGCATACTACCATATAGTCAAGGGTGCCATAGTGGGCTAATGTACACACACCATCTAACCTACCCCACTATGGTTTCTATAATCAGGTGTGTGACCAATGATTTCTCTACCCAACCACCATACCAGCAATAGACACCCAGTGGATAGGGAATGATGGGCCCCTAACATTTCATACATGCATGGATCCTATTCATCCACTTATTAATCCTAGCCATGACCAAAGGTTTAGTTGTGGAGGTCACCCTCCATTCTAATTTCTAGGATTCTTAAGTGTTATTTTATCTTTTTGTTTTAAGATTTTTTGTCATTTCTCTATTTCTTTTACTTTTTACTAATTTTTGTTTTTAATTTTCCACTGTAATATCGATCGTGAATAAGTTGATCATGTTTCCCATTAAGGTGAAGCTTTTCTCTATGTTGCCTAGTCATAAGGGATTGATTATTTGGACATTGAGACCACAACATCCATCCACCTATTCCAGTAATAAGAGGTTCATGCTCTGGTCACAATGGAAATATTTTTCATCATATAACTATAAATAATTTAATAATCATTGTGTCTGGAGAGATGAGTGAAGGACCAAGGTGGAATGACAAGGGTGTGACATCAAGGGGATTCGTAGATTCTCTTTGGCTACTTTCGTATGTTTTATTGTGTTGTCAAGGTTGTAACTATATCCTTGTAGATCTAACAAAAAATGGAAGTAAGAGCAACTCAAAATGACACTAAATAAGCTTATGTGGATCCCACTAGAAAGACATGTACCCATGCCTAAAGGTAGGTGACTTCATAGAGCCAGAAAAAAAGAAGAAAAAATGAAGAAGGAAGGAAGAGAGTGAGTCATTATGACACTCCTCTCTTGCTCCTCCCTTGAACAAAATGCCAAGTGATGTTACTTCTTGCAACTATGGTAGGCTTATGGTTGTTTGTTGATGGGATGAAGTAATGTGGTGTCACTATAATGTGGTATGGACTTGGTCTAGAACTTGGAAAGCTTGACACATGGTTATTTAACCACTAATTACACACAAGATTCCATTGTGACCATCATTAGAAACCTCATGTCCTAATTTCTGTGATCCTTGTACAGTCCATCTCATCTTGTTGTCTAAGTGTTCATAACTTATGGTTGGTGTAATGTAGAATTATTATTTCAACTTTCTGGTTTTAACATGTGTGTTTTGTTCATAGGTATATGTTGCATTCAACTTCTCTAGTGCTCACGAACATTAGGGGTGTGGTTCCACAAGGGCATCATAGGCTAGAGCCTGCTTTGGGGAGGACCCACTTGTGTAACTTGTTCATATTGCACATGAATTCATTATTTTACACCCTCCGACTACTCACCTAAGTGAACTATCCTTTCCCTTATCATTTTAATTAATTGTTCATTAATAATTACTATACACCCTTCATCCTAGCCCCTTTTCACAAATTTTTAAATATGATCCCACCATGACATACTTCTGGTGCCTCAAAATTAATTTTATAAATACCCCAAAGCTTGCAATTTAATCTCCAATCCTTCATTACATATCAAAAATTTATCATTCCCACTTAGTCCCTACATTCAATGCATTTCGATGGGGATGCAATATCATGTACAGGGTACATGATATCGGGTCTCCCCTACCTATATATACTAATGACCCCACCTACTTCAAGTTCATTTCTTTCATTTGACACTAGGGGAGTTACTGAAATTTTCCTTTATGACTTAGAGCTTTACATCTCCATCTTCCAAGCAAAATATCTCACTCCCTAACATTCCAATTTCAATTCTGTTTGATCCTAGTTGAACCTAGAGTGTTCCACTTAGTTGTGGGGGGTACTACAGTAGGAAGTGTGCATAATTTTTTTTTTGAAATTTTCCATCATCTGAAGGATATCATAGGGGTAAGAAATTCAATGTTTACCAAAGAAACATTCTATGTTTAAATGCCAAGCTAATTTTTATCAATCACCCAAGCCACCTAAATGATTATAAAGTCAACAATAACACCTTTTGGAGCCACTTTTCGGAAATATTTCTAACTCTAAAAATCACACTGCACAATTATGGACTATTAATTAAGGTAATGAGTAAGGTATGAATTGATAAAAATTTCTCTACAAAACCTTAGTAACAATGATTTTTGTGTGATTACAAATGGCCCCAAAAAGAGGAGATTGAGTAGGACCTTCCCAAGGAGTAGCTAAATGCTAAAGAGGAGGCAGATGCCAAGAACCTCATGTAGAACATGTAGATTAGGCCTACTCATTCAACATTCATCAAGAAACCCCTGCGATAGTGTAATTTGGCCATGTAGAAGGTGGAAAAGTTAGAGCCCCAGAACCAGGGCAACATCTTACACTGTCCCCAAAATGTCTCCAAGCCATTCGGGAGAAGTCCACCTTTGCAACTGTGATCATGGAGCTCAATTTTGGGCCTTTCATTGAGTTTGTACCTGAACCAGTGAAGACTCAACATAAGGCATCTCCACTATGGCCCATTCTCTTAGAAAGTGGTGACTAGTATTTGGGTGAAACATACCAATTTTGGCATGGTAAGGAGGAAGTCACCATTGTCAATGTAGGTGGTCTTTCTATTGATTTTTCTACAAAGGCCATTGTAGAGGTCCTAAATCTTTCAAACAAAGGAACAAAGGTTGCTCATTTGTCCACTTGTACAGAGATGCAAGAAAATTATGGTTGAAATGGGCTTACAACAAAGAAAATAAAGTTTATGGAGAATTAACCCTGGAAGAGAGGATTTACTTTAAGATTGACACTTATCACATTTTCCCTACCAAAGGTTTAAATAGATTATCTACTTATGTGGTGTGGGGTAGTGCAATTTTGATGGGAAAATTTAATGCAAATCTTCCCCATTTATATCTAACAAAAATATTAAGATGATTTGAAGAAAAAAAGATAGGGATGCTTGCCTTACCTTTCCCTTGTCTCATCAAGAAGTTGTGCAAACATGCTATAATCTTAGGCTATACGAATGATGTTCCTAGAAAAGCCCAAGATGCTTCATATGCTAAACTACTTAAATCATCAACACCAAGGAAAGACGTTGGTGAGCAATTAGAGTAAGAGGAAGAGCAAACAGTTGGGTCCACTGTGCCTTAAATGGTAGAACCTAGGCAACAACAAGAAGTGGGCCCAATACACAACCCATAAGCTAGTAAGTCCAACAATCATCATCATTGCAATAAGACTATCGACCATCCATCAGTCACCTTTGAACAATTACTAAGATGGTCAGTTGGGGGAGTTGTAATGCCAAAAATTTATTTATCTTCATTGATGATGTTGTGTAGCCCATTATTTTGATTGATCCTACAAGTGGACACATTTCATTGATTTTAGGAGGAGAGTCCTAGTGGTCTCAGTAGATCTTTGGGACTACCACATCCTTTCAAGTCAGATTAGAAACTGGTGAAGGTGCCACAATTGTGGTCATGCAGCACCAAGATGTGATAGGTATAGCAGATGTGGTTGTAGACCACACCAAAGAATCTTTTAACATCCCTGTTGTGTCATGGGTAGATTTCATGGGAGCACGTGATGCTCAAGTTTTGGCCAGTTTCTCAATGACTCTTGCAAAACATGAGGATGTTTTGGATTGCTTACTACAAACAAGAAAAGTCATGACTTCCTTGTTTGACATCCCTCAAAATGTCACAGTAGTACAATTAGACCTTATTTCAACCAAAGGAAATTTGTTCATGGTTGAAGTTAGGGCCAAGCATGTAGAAGAAAAGTTGCAAAGACTGCAAGAAAAGCTTGTCATCCTACAAGCTGAACAAAGGTATCCTTCCCAATTTATTGCAGCTGACTAATTAGATGTTTTCAGAACCAAGCAACTAAATAAGTTTTTGGAAGAAAATAAAAATATGGCAAGGGAGAAAGAATAGGTTGATTATGATGCTTCAAAGGCACAAGCTCAAACATACACACATGCTAAAGCTCTCAAGGCCTTACAAGAGGAGAATAAACAACTTGCTATTGAAAATTTTTGGGTGATGATAGTTGAGAAACAGAAGAATGTTCTCAAAGAAAATTTTCAATAGATGCGAGAACAATTAGTTTGGGTCAACCGAGATATGAATCACTTGGCTAGGGAGAATAGAACCCTCTCCATGGAGGAGGTTTGTGCCATCCATCAAAAGATGATAATAGAGATAAGTACATGGAAAACTGAGGCCAAGAAGCATGAGAAGTTAAAAGAGCACTTTTGTGATTAGGTGGGGATGTACAAGGAAATCATCAAAAATGAGATCTATATGGATAAGGCTCACATTAACTCTTTCAGTGCTCAACACATTGATTGGTGAGCCATATTGGATACATATGCCTCTATCCACCAAGTAGAATTGAAAAGATGGAACCTACAGATTTAGGACTTAACAAAGTACATGGAGTTGGAAAATCTGCGATATGCTAACTTGGCCATGTTAAAAATAGGGCACCCAAGAACTGAGCTTGAGAAATAGGTAGTTGCCATTTATGCTAAGTATGAAACAGAGTTTGTTGAACATGAGAAAACATTGCAAAAATTAGAAGTCGCAAACTCTGAATTAAAAGTGGTCAAGGCAAGCTACCACGACCAAAAAGATGTAGCAGTAAACTTGGCTTGATAGCTAATAGATTACCAAGAATTATGAGATAAAGCCAGAGCCTATGAGGAATGATGGTAGTTTGCTGTGTGGTATGTCAAAGAAAACCAGATGTTTCCATAGTTTCCATGTCCATGGGAGGTGCCAGCTCCATCAAACATTGGGACATCATCATGGACTATGCATGATTCTCAAACAAAAGAAGAGAAATTGCAGGCACTTTTCACCCATCAACAATCTTAGAAGCTTGTAGGGTTAGAAAAATAAAAAGCACTAATGGAAAAGCCACCACCTCTAGGAACAACATGAGTTTGAACATTTTGCATTATGTATTTTATGTTTTGTGTTTCCCATACTATGCATGGTTAGTCAGTAGTAGTCAATAATCCCATACCTTCATAATGTTTTGTAAGGGGCTTGTTTCTCATTGTATTAACTCGAGGAAGAGTTTTTATTCAGTCATGGGGGTATGATGAATTGCAATTTTCCTTGCCCTAATATCAAATACCCAATATCAGGTATGCAATATTGCAGCCTAGATATGATATCTTATACACAATATCATGATTCCTATGTTAGCCTATAAATACAACACTTAGGTGCATAGTGAGGAGGGTTTTGTTTGGGGGAGTTAGAAGTTCTTTTCTTTTGGAAGTTTAGTTTTTAGTTTATTTCTTTCAAGCTAGTTATTCTCAGTGCATGCCCATAGTGTGATGTTTGTAATTGTATGACAAATTTGTTTGAGTGTGATGTACTTGGACATGTGCTTGACTGACAATAAAGATCGAGATTACTTTCATCATTGTAGCATTCACTTAGATTAATTTTATTGTTTTAATTATTTATTTCCTTATTTAGTTAATAGTTGATTTATTGTTATTTACTTTTCTTATCATTAAGTGGAATGTGTACACCTTAATCATGAATGTTTAAGTGTGAATACTTGGCATGCCTAGAAGTAATCCCACGAAGTCCAAGATGTGTACGGATGGTTAAGGATGGATACCATCACCGTAGGCTAATTTAGGTTTTGCTTCCATTATTAGTTTAATCAATTTATCTTTTCAGTTATCAAGAGTAATGTAGAACTAGGACAACATTATATGCCTCACTCTAGACTAAACCATACGTGACAAAGCTACTACTAGTCTAGGTGGGAAGCCAACGAACTATGATCAACGTATAATTGTCTAGGTGCCACAACTAGTCCATTCGCAGAGTTCAACCAGATTACATGTACACACTCATATTCATATGATTGAGCATAGGGGTACCTTGCTGCTCATCATCTATATTCAAACTCTATCAAAGAGAAGAAAATTAACTTTTATCTAGTTGACCATCATAAGGTTATATTCTCATAATGTTTAATAAGAAAAATAGCTATTGATCACTATGAGGATGCATGACTACTATAATCTATATTTATATAATTTGCTAAATCAACTTTTAAATGATAATCATAGTTTATTCCATAATCATTTGTGTCTTTAAGATATTTCAATATACCCATGACCAAATACATTTGAATACTGGTTGGTTTTTAATTAAGTCTAGATAATAAAATCACAAAGTATGAAATACGCATATTAGTCAAATATCTTAAATTTTTAATCAAATTTCGATACATTATGGGTTTAGAATAATCAAGCCATGGTGACTAGGTTTGATATTTCAAAATTTTTTAGCTTATTTTTAATTTTATTAATCAGTTGAGCATTCTTTCTAGTTATTATAACATCATCAACATACAACAACATTATTACTATCATCTATGAGTCTTTTATTTTCATAATATAAAGACTAACATCTTCATTTTGTCTTTGAACCTCAACTCATGTATGAACTTATCAAAGTTTATGTACCACTCTCATGAAGATTTCTTTAATCCATAATGAGACTTTTTTAGTTTTAAAAAAATGATTGGGTAACTTAGAATCTACAAAGCCTTCAAGTTTATACATAGATATTTCTTTTTACATATTTCCATTCCAGAAGTAGATTTAATATTAAACTAATATAATTTCCAACCATAAGTAGTGGCCAAATTTCATATTCCCATTCCTAAATGGTAGAATTTTGTAACCAGGATGGTGTCATTATATAATAAGTAATGTAACTATTGTAATAAGAACCTTAATGAAAGAATATGTTCTAATAATAGGCATGTTACTTAAGATGATCTTTAGGGGTTTGACCTAGGGTATTTATATCTAGTAATTAAAGGTCATGACCTTTATGGATTTGACTTGAGATATAAATATCCAGTAAATGTAAGTAATAGGTACCAAGTGAAGTGGGATAGGAGTGTAGCTAGCCAATCCTTCTAGTTGGATATAGGCCTAACTATGGTGGTAGTGCTAGAATACCTCTAAGGGATGGATACCAAAAGAAGATAACCTCAAGAAACCTAGTATCAAGACGTGTCTTCTAAGCCCTTTTTCATATTTATAGGTGATTGATTTACAAGTTTTGAAAGCTATAAAATCTTCTCTCATTGTAGTAGAGCCATATTTAGGAATACTTCTCTTATTGTAGTAGAGACATCTCTCAGAAGACTTCTCTTACTAAAGTAGAGACATCTTTGAGGTGACTTCTCTTACTATAGTAGAGAAACTTCTCTTACTGTTGCAGAGTCATATTTAGGAATACTTCTCTTACTATAGTAGAGAAATTTCTTAGAAGACTTCTCTTATTGAAGTAGACATTTCTGAGATGACTTCTCTTAATGTATTAGAGACATCTCTGGGGAGGCATCTCTTACTATAACAAAGACATCTCTGGGGAGACATCTTGTCCTTGGTGGAGATATTCCACTTTGATAAGAGACACCTTGCTTATACAAAGTCATCTTTTCTAAATAACAAACATGACAATAAGAGATATTTTCAAGCATGTAGACATCTTGTACAACACGAAAAAGTTTTGAGTTGGCAATTCCAAATTGGAAAATAGCTAGAAAAGATAAGAGCAAGATGGAAATAGCTAGGAATCTCCAAGTTGAGCATGGAGAAAAGTTTTCTACATTCTTATCTTTAATTTAATAAATATTATTGTGTGTTTTCATGTTTTTGGGCATGAAGAGACTGGCATGAAAGAATAAGTATGAGATTATATGTGTGTGTGGACACCTCTATTGTCAATTGTGTATGTTTGACCTTTGTAACTCTTGTGTATGTTGAGTTTAGATCTCAGTCATAGGTTTATGATAAAGATCTTATTTAGTTGTGTTTAGCATTAAGGACAATCATTATATGATTATATAGCCTCATGCTCTACAATGTCATTGAGTATTTAAGTGTGTTGCTCTAGGTTTTTGAACCACATATTTATAATCTTCTTTGCATTAATTAAAGAAAGTTAGTTTTTCTTGTTTTCTAGAAAATTGAATTATTTGCATAATATTGAGATTTAATAGATGTTAAATGAAAAAATAAAATAGAGTGACTCTTCTTCAGCATTATTGATATCAAAGCATTAGGCTGAATGTTGTTTGGAATTTGGTTATAGATTTTTATATCCAATTCAAATGGTAACTAAGAAGAAATAGGTTCAACCCTAAATAGAGACATGAAGAGCATGAAATCTGTCTTTCAATTGATGATTGCAAAATTAGATGATGTTAGTGCCAAGGTAGATGGAAATGCAAGTTTTAGTTATATTTAGACTCATCATGATGATGAACATTCACATTTGAATAGTAATAAAAAGAATTCTCAACGTAGTGGAGGGGAAGAAGATGAGGAGGAAGAACATTCTATCTATGAAAATGTGTGAATACATCATCCAAGAATTCTAGTCAAAGGGATTCTGAATCCTCATGTCATAATCCCAAGGATTTCATCACCAGCATCTACTTCTTCACATAACAATCTTTATGAGAAAGACGAAGCAAGGCTTACTAGAGCATTCAAAAATGCTTTTAAACTTCTATATGTGAAACTGAAGATTCTTAATGATGTAGATGATACCAATGCTTTTTTATGTTTTCTAAAGGTGCTTGATAAGCATTTTGAATTAGAAGAGATACCAAATCAATTGAGGGTACTAATTGCTAAATTCAAATTAGCGGGTATGACTTCAACTTAGTGGGGAAAATAGTCCTAAATTTATGAAAGTTAAAATGGTCAACTTATCAAGTGTTGAAATATGATGAATTATAGATTGAGAAGAAAATTTGAACAATCTTGATAGAGGCAAGAGATGATCATTAATTTGAAATTCCTAAGGCAGGATAATCAAGATGTTAAGAGGTTTTACATCAAATTTTGTGAACTATTCCATTAAGTTAAGGTAAACTAAGAGGAGAATGAATAGGTTTCAAATTTTCTTGGAGGTATCAAAATGACATATAAGTATGAGTTTTCATTCTATGAGCCACAAAATCTTGATGAGACTTATGGTTTGGTACTCAAGAAAGAGAAGTAACTAAGTGGATTTAGAAGTAGTAGCAAACAAGCTTCAAAAGTGAAGGATAAGGGATCCAAGTCTAAATATAAAGGAAAAGATGATATTCATGATAAGAAGCCAAAGAAGGGCAATGAGAAGGACAAAGCCAAGAAGGATCAAGGTAAGGAAAGCAAGGGTTAAGATAATAACTCATCCAAGATTTAGTGCTTCAAATGTGAAGAATGAGAACATAAGAAATTGCAATGTTTACTTCTCAAGGAAGCTAAGGGTAAGGATGTGCAAACCATGAAGGTGGAGAATTAATCAAGCTAATCTCTTCAAAGAGGTAATCATAATCCTTCCAAAATTAAAGAAGTTTCAAAATTAAATTCTTGTGTATTCATGAAAATTGTGAATAGAGGAGGCCATTTGACAAGGAAATTGTTGTTTCAAATTGAGAATAGATGTTTGTTTAGTGGGGAATGAATTCATATTTTGATTAATTAAGGAGCCAAAGAAAATGTTATTTCATCTATGGACATTTCTAGATTGGAATTAGTGACTAATCATCATCTTAGACCCTACAAGGTACATTGGTTATCAAGATACTTCTCTTAAGAGGTGAGAGAGAAATGTGCCTTAAAATTCAAAATTGGAAGTTATCACAATGTTTTGAAATGTGATGGATTACTAATTGATTGTATTGATGTAATTCTTGGAAGGCCCTAGAACTTTAATAATGCTACTTAATTTGATAGAGTATGAAATATGTGGAGTATAGTAAGAAAGGATGGAATTCATGAGTTGATTCCTATGAAAACTAAATAATTGAGGTAATAAAGATAACTTAATGCTTTTTAAATTCTTCTAGGAGATAGGGAATATATTACGGAAAATAATGAAGCTAGTTTTGATTTTATTATTGTATCAATTATTGCTTCTAACCATGATGTTATGCAAGTAGAACTTTCGACATGTGTGCTAGGCTTGAAGGATCATTTTCCCAAGGAGTTCAATGGGAAATTGGATGAATTATCATTGATGATGAATTTTCAATATCATGTTGACTTCATCCCTATTACTACCATTCCAAAAAAGAGAGCATATTGAATGATATCAATGTAGTAGGCTAAATTGCAAAGGCAAGTAAAGGAGTTACTTGCAAATGGATTTGTAAGGGAATTCATTTCACCTTGTGCAATTCCAATAGTACTTGTGTCAAAGAAGGAAAATGATGAATGTAGAATATGTAGTGATTTTAGTCTAGTAAATAGGAGAATAGTGAGGTACAGGTTTTCTATTCCAAAGATGGATGATACTGTTGATGTTCTTACTAATGCAAAAGTTTTTAGAAAAATTAATTTGAAGAGTGGATACCATTAAATTCTGATAAGGCTTCATGATGAATGGAAAATAGATTTCAAAATACTATATGGATTTTTAGATTGGTTTGTGATGTCATTTGGACTCACAAATGCACCTACTACCTTCATGATATTAATGCATGATGTTCTCAAGGATTTAATTAGAAAGTATTGCATGGTCTTCTTTGATGATATTTTGCTGTACAGCTCTAATAAGGAGAAGTACTTGGATCACTTGAGGAGAATGTGTCTAAAATTAAAGGAGAACATTTTGTGATTAATGTGAAGAAATGTAATTTCTTCAATAGGAAGATCACATAGTTGGAATATATAATTTCTAAAAATCAAATTTAGATGGAAGCTATCAAGGTGAGGGCTATTAGAGATTGGCCAACTCCTAAAAAAGCTAGGGAGATAAGATCATTTCTTGGTTTAGTAGGTTTTTATGAGAAATTCATAAAAAAATCTTTGGTATTTCTTGGCCTATGTTTGCTTTATTGAAGAAGAATAATGATTTTAAGTGGAATGATGAAACCTAAACAAGCTTTGACTTGTTGAAGGAAAAAATCATTAGTAAACCAATGCTTGTAATTCGATATTTATAGAAGCTTTTTCAAGTGGAAGTGGATGAAAGTAAACTTTTCATTGAAGGGATGCTTTCACAAGAAGGTAGACCTATTGCTTTCTTTTCTAAGAAGTTAAATAAGTCAAGGTAGAAACATAGTATATATAAGGAGTTGTATGCTATTCTTCAAGCAATCAAGCATTAGAAGTATTACTTGTTGCCCAAAGAGTTCACTTTGATGACTATTCATAAATCATTGTAATTTCTCAATTCTTAAAAGAAGTTCAATGCTAAATACATGAAGTGAGTGGCACAATTGCAAGAGTTCAATTTTGTGCTCAAGCACAAAAGTGAAAAGCCAATATGATGGCTAATGCATTGTCTATGATGCATGTGGTAAATTTTAGTGTCTCACATGGAAGGTATGAATAATTTTTCTAATTTTTATGAACATGATTTTTATTTTGGGTAGGTTTGTAGAAGCATCAAGAAACCATTGTTGAGTAGGATAGACTAGTGTAGGGCCTATCATATTCAAGATGAACTATTATTCAAGAATGGAAAGGTATATGTTCCCAATTGTGATTTTAGAAAAAAATGTTTGGTTAAAAATAATTTTTGTGACATGTTAAGCCACATGGGTAGATATAAAACATTGGAACTTGTAGGTAGGAACTATTTTAAACCTTGAATGACATTTGAAGATTTCAAATTTATGAAGTAGTGTTTGACATGTTAGAAGTTTAAAGGAGGTAAAGGAGTGAATGGACATTGTATGCCTTTGATAATTCCTAAGGATCCATGGAAAAGTGTGTCAATGGACTTTATGAGTAATATTCCAAAGTCCAAAAGTGGAAATGATGCTATCTTTATTATGGTGAATAGATTCTCTAAGATGGCATACTTTATTATATGCAAAAAGGTAAGTGATGAGATTCCTTTGAATATTGTAAGTAATTGAGAATCCAAGTTTGCTAATAACTTTTGAAGGTTTTTCTAAAAAAAATTTAGGAATAAAGATAAATCTTTATAGTACATAGCATCCACAATCTGATGGTTAAACTAAAGTGGTTGATAAATCCTTGTTGAATATTTTGAGGTGTTTATGTGATAGATAGCCAAATAGGTAGGAAAACTTGTTGTATCATGCTAAAGTTTTCTATAATAATGATTTTTATGTTTCTATTAGAAAAAGTCCATTTTAAGTAAATTATGATTTTTTTCCAAAGATGGTGGTAAATGTAAGGAGCTTTGAGGGAGAAGCTTAACTAAGTACTAATTTTGTGTAAGAGATGAAGGTTCTTCATGCACAAGTAAATAAAAATCTTAAGAATGCATACCTAAATAAAAATTTTAAGAAGAGGGATAAAGATAGGGTTCTTAAGAGAAATTAGGGAAAGTAGAAACCTAAATTTGTGATTGGTCATTGATTTTGGATGCCTTGAAGAGGAAGAGATTAAGAGATGTCAACTTCTCAAAGTTAAAAGCCAAGAAGATGGATCCTTTTAGGATAAAGGCCAAAATTAACAATGATTCTTTTAAAATTAACTTACCAAATGATGTGGATATATATTTTGTGTTTAATTTTGAAGATATTTTGCATTACAATGGACTAGTAGATGATGGAATCATATAGGAAAACATTGATGAGTTGAAGAGGGCTATTTACAAGTCTAAGCTTTCAATGAAAAGGAAGGCAGTTGTACTCAAGAAGAGAGAAGCTTCTAATACTTATGGAGTGAAAAGGCATGTGTACTTGATTAATTAGGAGGATCCAAATACTAATGATATTATATGGATCCATGAGATTAGACTTGTTAAATAGGAAATCAATTCCACCCCTACTTCTCTAAGTTCACTTTTTGAATGATGAAAGAGTTGGTGTAGGAACACCTATTTTGAGCCCTTTTTCATCCCTATAGGTGGTCAATTTGTAGGTTTTGAAAGATGGAAGACTTATTTTACTATAGCAAAGATATCTCTAGGAAGACTTTTCTTACTAAACCAGAGAAATATCTAGGAAAACTTCTATTACTATAGCAGAGACATCTCTGGAAAGAAATCTCTTACTGTAGTAAAGAAATCTCTAGGGAGATGTCTCTTACTATAGTAGAGACATCTTTGGGGAGAGGTCTTGGCCCTATAGGATATGTTCCACTTTAATAGAAGACTTCTTAATCAATACAAAGAAATCTTATCTGAATGTGAAAGATGATATTAAGACATCTTGACAAGCTCATAGACATCTTGTATGGTAAGCAAAACACCACCAAAATTCATGCTGTAAATATCACTTTCTAGATTGAGGCAAATTTTCATTGTAAATGTAAGATATGTGCTACATAAGCTACAATCTTGCATATTTCAATTGCTTGGGGCTAAAAATGCTTCAAAAGTTACTATTGCCTCACTTCTTGAGTGAAAAAAGATAACTAATGTCTATATCTAGGCTTGGGAAGGCTGAAAATGCCTTGGGAATGGCTAAAATTGGTTTTCCATGGGTTTTGTAGGGGTATAGCCCCAACTACCCTATAGCCATTTTTAGTAGGCTTAGTAGCTTTAGTAGGCTTAGTAGCTATAGTAGTCATAGTAACTATAGTAGCCATAGTAGCTACAGTAGTCAGCGTAGTCACCACTAAGACCTAGTAGAAGTGTAATGTTGGAATTTTTGGGATGACCATTTCTTCAACAACATCATCCCAAGGCAACAATGGTTAGCGCAAATAGCACTTTCCACAATAGGTTCCACCATTTCTGTAGTTTCCATCCATGTTTCTTCTTGCTACCACTTTTCCCATTTCCAAAGCCTTTAGCATAGTTACAAAAGCCTATTTACTATTTATAGTAAATAGATGGATTTTATGGATGTATTCTATTTCAAACTTACCACAAAGACCAACTACATTGGTAGTAGATGGCAACTATGCTAATAGGTGATCATTGATCACTATCAACATTTCCAAATCCTTTAGCATAGTCACAAAAGCTCGTCTACTATTTATGATAAATGGATGGGTTTTATGTGTGTAGTCCATTATGGGCTTTCCACAAATAGCAACTACACTAATAGTAGTTGACGAACTACATTGGCAGTAGTAACCGTTGCTAACCCATAATTAATGACAATATATTAGCAATCAATCTCAATCAATGATAGACCCAAAAATGATAACCCTAAACCTATAAATACCCAATGTCAACACCATTACTAGGTTCCAAATTTTTGGCATTTTCATCCCATACAATAGTTCCCAACTATTGGAATTTTTGGCATTCACATCTATTCTGAATTTTGGCACTTTGATCACTTTGGCATTTCAAAACCTTTTTGCAATAATACCATTTTTGATTTTCATGATCATTTCCATTATCCATCAAATCCATTTGTAATCCAACTACATTTTCAATAGTAGAAACTAGCACTATGCTAGGCATAGATACCTTGTGTAGTTGTCATTGCTACTAAAAGTGCAAACTTCATTCCATTTCCATTTCCATTGGTAGTCATCAAAATCCATTGAAGTTGCTACATCCTCACCTATTAGTGTTGTTTAGTGATAGAAACTAGGAATGCAATGGGCACAAAGACTTCTATGTAGTTTCCATTACTCCAAACATGCAATGCCAATCCCATCTCCACACAACAGCTTTGGTGGAAAGTGACAGAAAGTTGCAATAGGCTAAAACTGGAAAGAAACTAAATCATGGATGCAGCCTTCTCTAATGGACTTTAGGCTTCGACAAGAAACTTTCTATGCCCTTGGCACAAACCTATACATTGTGAACTTAATTTTTATTTATATTCTTTTATAAATTTGGTAGTTCATGTTGTGAAAATTTTGGTTTCTATTTCCATTTCTATGTTTATATCTATAACTATAATTTCATATTCCATTTCCATTTTCAATAGGTCATTTTTATCTATGTTTTTAGTAGGCCATTTTTAGTAGGCCCTTTTTGTCTACATTTTTAGTAGGCCATTTCAATTTTCAGTAGGTCATTTTTGTTTGCATTTTTAGTAGGCCATTTTCAATAGGCCCTTTTTGTCTACATTTTTAGTAGGCCATTTTTGTCTACATTGACATTTATGTTTACAATTCTAAAACCATTCCTATTTCACATTTTGCAAGTCCCTAGGTGATTTACAAGATCATCTAGGGCACATCAGATCTCATTTTCATGGAGGCCCTTAGGATTCATGTTAAGATTGTTCCAATGCTTGGATCTTTTGGTTTCCATCATTCTAGCAATTGAAATTTCAAGCACCAATAGTTTTCTAGTGCTAGAAGGAGGGCCTCCACCCAAATTCTTGGCAAAAAGCCTGTTATTGCCATTTTTTCATTTATTGTAACACCCATTTTATTAAAGCCCATTTTCCTCTCAAGCACTAACAGTAATCAGAAAACTACACTAATAGTAGTTGACTGACTATGTTGATAGTAGTTAGTAGACTACGCTAGCAGTAGTTGATTGACTATGTTGATAGTAGTTAGCAAACAACATTGAAAATAGTTAGCAAACTATGCTGGAAATAGTTGATTGACTATGTTGACAATAGTTAGTAAACTACACTAGTAGTAGTTTACTGAATACATTGACAGTAGTAAGCTGACTACTGTTAGCACCAATTTCATCTAATGCTATTCCATTGAACTTGATTCTGTTCAATGCCATTTTGTTAAACTCCATTCCTACGGTGACATCCATTTCTACTTTTTTAGCCTACTGTGATAATAGTTTACCCTAATTACTACATTTTTACTAAAAATAGTAAAAATGCCAAAAAATAATCTCTTGCAACATGTCTTTCCAACAATCGACCAAACTGCCTTTCACACTTACTAACAGTGGGTCCAATCAACAACCCATGAGGGTGTACGACCCTAAGGGCCCTACTATCATTGAGTGTAGGTAGCCTTTAAGGGTTAGAGGAAAATTTCTTAACTTTTCATCCATAAATGAAGATTTTTACCACTACATTTATGCCAAAATGCAAGCTGGCATGTTAATTCCATGTCTAGAAGCAAAAGCCAAAAGGGAGTTTGAGCTCATACACTAAGGTGGGAAGGAGTATATCCCTTTCTTATATGACCAAATACCTTTGAATGATATCTATGTTGACATCCTAGCTCAATTGATTGAGATGAAGGAGAAGGATGAAAAGCACATCTCAGAGGAACAATAGGAAGAGAAGGATGAGTTCAGGGTAGAATTTGAGCATAAAAACATCTTGGAAGGATTGTTCCAATAGGTGATCCCCAAGGCCACTAAGGCATCCCCTAATACCTTTGTGTTCTCCATGGGCATTATTCCACCATCGTCTACCCCCTCCTACTCTACTACAATTGGTCCCACCCCTATTATAGTTGCACACCAAGAACACTCGGTGTCATAGCCCACAACCTTCCACTTTTCCATGTCATCTATTACATAGCCTCAAATTGTACAACCATCAATGATGGTTGTTACTATTACTAACTCCCCTATCATCCAGATAGGGCCCACAGCAAGACCTGATGCAAGTCAAGAGTTGCATTCTTGCTTTGTCCCATTTGTGCCTCAAATACCAACACAAACATATTTTTTCTTGTTTGGTCCACAAACTACAACCATGATGCAACTGCTCCCTTTTGTTTTGCAACAAGTAGCAAGGCCACAAGCCTCACAACATGCACCTCAACCCTTCATCCAAATCTTAGAATTGATAAGGGTACCCCAAGGCCTGGATTAGACTTTTCAAATGATCTAGGACTTTAATGAAGAGTTAAGAAAACTCAAAGCCTCAATGTCCCAGACTATAAATATTATAGACTTCTATTAAGATGATCCCATAAGCCTACAGTCCCATCACTAAGTCTCCCCACTAATGTCTCTATGTCACACTTCACCAAGTACAATGGTAAAGGTGATCCGAATGCACATCTAATTACCTTCCACTCTGAGTGCTTGCTATTGCAAGCATGACCACATACGATTATGCAAATTTTCCCAATGTTTTTGGTAGGAAAAGCCTTAGATTGGTACCATGCATTACCTAGGGGATCCCTATTGTTCTTGGATGAATTGATTTCACAATTCGTTAACCATTTTAAGTATAACTTGAAATCCAATACCATGCTTGACCAACTAATGAAGGTCAAGCAAGGACCCCTACAGCTAGTGTAGAAGTTCATTCAATGATGGAATGCTCTACTCAACAAGATACCAAAACCAATAGCTAAAACTTAACTTTTGGCTATTTTTAAAGGGATGGTTAACAATTTCATAAAATCAATATTATATTATCTTAACCCATAGAATCTTAGTTAAGTCTTTTCCCAAACTAAAAACATAGAGGATGTTGTTAAAGCTAGCCATGATCCTGCTTACATGGCATACAAAAATCAACATGCGTACAAAGACAAGAAAAAGGGTAGGCAAAACAATATGGCTGTAGAAATTGTGACCAAGGAGACTAAGTCAACCAACTAGGGGCCAAAGAATAACCAACCTAAGACCCTTTCTACCAACAATGATAATCAACCCTTAACTTCTAGGGCCACTACATTGACTACCTCTAGGCCTAGCTTTGCATAGAAATACTGATCCAACTATACCAAATTATCCCTCAAGCTCTTAGAGCTCTTAGACCAACTATTGAAGAGTGGTAGGATTTAATATAAAAAAATGATTGAGAATGCTCACAAGAGGCATGATAGGTTGTGTGAAATAGCCAAAGATCCTACCCAAGCAATCAAAGATAATCCTCCAATGCTCAAATACTTTAATCTTGATCACTTTTTCCATTACCATCAATTGCCAGGTCACAATATTGATTTCTACCTTGCACTTAAGAATGAATTACAAAGGATGATTAATAGGGGTGAATTGGTATTAGAAACATCCAATCATATTAGGCCTTAAAGTTAGTGAATGCACATATACAAGGACCTCCTAAATGCTAATAACAAACCATACACCATAGTGGCGTTTGACATCCACAATGATCAAAGGCCTACGAGGGAACCATTTGTAATTAGGGTGCTTCCTTGTAATGAAAGGGGCCCTTTAGCTTTTGCTAAAAGGTCCCTATTTATTATAAGGGTATCATCACCAGTGACCCCCAAAGAACCCTTTGTGATTAGGGTGTCCTAACCCTCTACAACACAACCCATCCCAACAATAGAACAATCCCCCATGTTGGCTCATGCAAAGTCCTCTTCCTCACAACCAACTAGGGATAGAAAGAAATACTAAATGAAACTATAGAAGAAGGCTATGTAGAAAGCCAAGAACAAGGTTGATAAGCAAACCAAGTCAGGGAAGGATGTGGGTCCACCTAAGCCTACTCCCATTTCATCTTTTCCCATGACTTCCACAACCTAGGCTGCTTCAACCAGTAAACCATAGGAAGAATTAAAACCTAAAGAGGAGAACCAAGAGGCTAGGTCACAAAAAAAGCTCAAACATGAAGTTCACATTTTGGGACGTATGGAGGAAGTTAGCTACAAAAAATCAACAACCAATAATAAAGACTTCCTTAATGTAATTGAATAGGTTGAACAATCACTCAAACAAAAGAACACAACTTTGAGCTTGTACGACCTGGTCATGACTTCTGTTGCCCACCACGAGGCACTAGTTAAGATGTTTATATTTATTCCTGTCAAAAAGGATATCCTTTCTAATGAAGAGTTCATTCATGTAGTCATGGTACCCTCTTCATCCAAGGAATTGAAGTCAACATCACTGGTGTTTCACAATAGTGAAATCAAGATAAATCCCAAAATGGAAATGTAACCAAGGTGTCTCTTTTTATAACCATATGCATTGGACAATATAAAGTACATAAGGTACATGTATATGACAAGGTGATAACCAATATCATATCCTATACCATCATTGAATACCTAGGCCTAACTGAACATATGCAACGTACCTTGACTTTAGCCCTTAAATCCTTGAACATATAGTGGGTTATGGTCAAAGGCTCTATTACATTAGATTTCATGAAGGAGAAGTAATTCCCTACACCAATAGATTTCTTGGTGGTAGAAGAGACATTAGGATTCAACCTCATCCTAGGAAGACCTTGGCTGGCCCAACTATTGGCTGTGTCTTCACCTATTCACCAAGAAATTCACTTACCTTACAAGGAAGGTGAAATCATTATTCATGGCAAAAGTGCAATCCCTTTAGCTGTTAATAACATCAATATAGATTAAGGGTTTGGAGTGGATTTTCAAGAAGAAACTCTTGCCATTGACCATGAAATTGAAATAAATTACAAAACCAATGAAATAGAAGCAAACAATGATGAACCCCTTGATGTGCCATGGGAAGAACTACCCTTCAACATCGTTAGTGAAGGTGATAGAGAGTATAAGCTTGTGAAAAATAGACCATACACTCTCCCTAATCTCTCAAATATTAGGAAACACTTGCACAAGTGATACATGCTCCTAATCCTTCCCATACCTTATGCATTGTTATGAAATTCATGGCCTAATAGCCTAGTTTACACATTACTTGGTACCATTTCATTTCTCTTTGGTTTAATTTCAAATTTGCTGGTGGCCTAGAATTTACTTTGTTTTACATCCTTTCACTTTTAAAGCCTTTTTACTTTTCCTTAAATAGAAAATGTCATAAAAAACCTTTACTTTTGCATTCTCTATGGTCTGCTAAGGCCTTAAATTGGCATTGCGGTATGCTAAGACCTTAAACTCACATTATAGTCCACTAAGACCTTAAATTGGCATCATGGCCTACCAAGGCCTTAAACTAGTAGCATGACCTACCAAGGCCTTAAATTGGCAAACATCGTACAACCTACCATGGCCTAAAACTAGCAAACAACCATTTTAACTCATTTTTGTTTTTACCTACAACTTTATTTCTTAGCCATTTATTTAGCAAACATAGCCTTAGAACGTAGATCATAAAGTAGCATTACAACATAAAGAAAATCATAACTTAAGAACATTATAACTAGAATTCAAATTTAGATTTAAAAATAAAAAATAAAAATGTCCATAACAACATAATCATGGCCACATAATGTGATAAAGATGTCCAAACAACAAAATGTTAAAAAATAAACTATTTTGGCTAATACCAAAAATACATCATCAACATAAAAAATCACATCAACGAAAACTGAAATGGGTAACTGATGGAACTATTTAGCATCTAGTGAAGGAGATGGATCATCATCTCTATCCCCACCACTAGGGCCACTGATGTCTTTTAGTTCTTGTAACATGAAAAGACCAAAATTGATTAGCAACTAATAAACATAAAAAAATTAATTAAAATTAGATGAACAAACCTAAGATGGTTTTGGAGTTGTATTTTCTACGGGGAAAGTCTAAAGATCAACCTCTAGATGGTGGAGGAGTTCGTCTTTAAACATGTTTACCTAGTCAATATTCCCAAGATTAAGACCTATGAGGATACTAGTTTTGTCAGTGTCAGTCCATGTAGGGATCTCATGTGAAAACGTGGCTAAGATTGCCTTCCCTAAGGTAGTAGTGATTTGATGAGTGGGAGAAGTAGCTATAGCCACATTATTCATGAATATCTTATAGACATCCTCTACATTAATCCCCATCATAAACAACTCTAGCTTTCACCAGTCCATAGACTCCTCTTGTAGACACTTAAGTGTTGGCACATTTTGGCCATTTTATGGAATAGTAACATTCAGGGCTTTGAGTTTGGTAAGTTACAAGAATTATCAAAGTTATATTCAAGGGCTGAGGGCATGTTAAAGCTTTGTGGATCTGGTAACATTTGTCCAATGGACAGTTGTGCTTGGGTTGGATGCATGCTGGTAATTCTCTGCCATTTTCTGAAACTTTTCTGGAATTTTTTCTGAAACTTCGATGAATAGTGTTCGCGTGATGAATAGTGTTCGAGCGTAAGATGAATAGTATTTGAGCGTAAGATGAATAGTGTTTGAGCGTAAGATGAATAGTTTTTTACGCAGTGAATAGTGATTACGCAGCTTACGCTCTGCAGCGTAAGATGAATAGTGTTTGAGCGTAA
>MNCI01026019.1:486845-497417 GCA_015680685.1 Gnetum montanum
TCTCAATAACTCAAAGTACTTGATAAAGTTGGCTGAATCTCTTAAAGTAAGTCATTTGTATTTCACACACACGCAATCGTTACATTGCACACAACCGCATGCCGCAACAGCACACACACATACTCACATTAACCACTGAGTTATTTGGAGGTATCTGGGCCTTGGTGTTGCCAGAGACCAGCAGGCACCTAAATCCTGTTCGAGGACACTCATTGGCGGTCGCGTCCCAAACGGTCGCCAACATTAAGATAAGCATCTCGCTTAGCCTTATATATCCTCTTGTGATTCTTTTGTTTACGATCTCACTTAAGGACCCAAGCATAGCAGTCGTTCCACTCACCAACCTTGTGGTTAATGAGATCAATTTGAAGCTTTTGTTGTACAATTTCTCTAGCAATGGAAACCTTGCTTTGAAGTGCATTCTAGTAGGAAGACTAGAGTATCTCCTCAGTATTCTTTGTTGTTTACCTAAGCCTCTATGAAGTGTCTATAGTCCTTGAGGTTTGTTACCTTCTTTTTCAATTTTTTGTTCTCCTCCCTTGATTCTATGACTTGTTTTCATAGGAACTCATTAGAACATCTACATTCCAACAAAGGCTTAGCACATGAGAGTACACATCCAATTGCATCCTCATACAACTTACGTGGAACATTCTCCATATCAAAAGGTAAGGAAGGCAACACATCAAGCTTAACTCGCATGTTGGGATCCCATCTTAGGTTAGGCACTATAACCAACATAGAATGAAATCCAATAAAATGAAACCAGCCAACAAAAAAAACTACATAACAGATCAAAATATAAAATTACTAAAGGAAAAATGAGTTAAAAATCTTACAGATCTTAGGAGCTATCTATTGTACTTGACTAATCATATCTTTGGCTACACCCCACACAAATTCCAATTTACTAGGGATTTCCACCCATGGTTGCATACGAAGGATAGAAGTAGATGCTTATACTTATGGCTCTTGAGCTACAACAAGGTGCAATAAACAATCAATGACTATGAACATTATTAAATAGGAATCAACAAAACATAACATATATAATACTTAATACCAAAAATTATAAGTACCTGGGAAGTCATTGGGCATGACAATAGGTGGTTCATTTAATTCTTTATCCTCTAGCTTGGCATCAAAAGTGCCCATAGGAGGAAAGGGAGGCAAGCCCTCGTTCTCCAACACATCATCATCATAATGCTTGAATATATTTTTCTCCCAATGATGCATCTCCTCATTCTCTAGAAGCGTCTACTTCTCTTCAATAGTGGCTACTACTACTATAACCTTCCACTCTTGTTGCATATCTACAAGAGGCATCAATCATGAAACATAGAGTATCTTAGCACATTATACAAAGCCAAAAATTAACCATAGCATTTGAGAAAAGTAATAATAAAGTAATGAATCAACAAAATGCATACCCCTAATGTTAGTTTGCATCACTCTAATCTTGATGATCATCTTTTTCTTGGGAGGTTCCCCAACCATTGGCAGTATTTGTGCGATTGAATGCCTCTTAAGTTTCTCCCTGGAAATACCCTCAACCTCTTCATGTAAGCTCTGAGTCTTCTCGATGCTAGCTAGTATGGTGAAAGGCTTAGCCCCTATGTTATTAGGAGATCTGCAATGTTTTACATCGAGATATTTGGTGGTGATAGATAATGATTCATCTACAACTATCAGTGGGTCTTGTGCCCTAGTGGTTGGAACAAGAAGCTTCACCCAAGTTCTACCAAATTTGAATGGATCTTGGGCAACCCACCGTTCATTCTTTCTCACCACCAGAAATTCCATGAACTTCTATAAGTAAGCTGCAAAGACTAAAAAATGCACATGGCACTTTGTAGTGAGGTTCTCATGAAGTTTTTGAACCTTTAATCGAAGCCTAGAAACTAGGTGTGCTATCCAATTGAATTGAGTGCCATTAGCAAGTATCTGCTTCATCGCCCAAGCTTGTTCCACACCTAAGATCTTTTCTTGCAATCACAACTTAGGAAATTCCTGGGATTGGAACAAGGGATACATATCCTTAATCAATGGTGATTTGATCTCTCTTAGAGAGTATCCCTTACTACCATGATAAGTGTTTAACCACTCCTCAAATTCTTCCTGATGATCCACCTTCCTCCCTATTTTGGCAATAACCAACATACCATGATTTGGGAGACCAAAAAGGTCATTGAATGTGGATGTGTTAATGTCCAAAACAATAGTCACACCATGAACATAGTTGAAGACCTTTGAATTCCTTGATTAAAGGAGTCAAGGATGTTTAACATTTTTGTAGTAGGAATGATTGGGCTTGGGTCCATGAAGAGGTCAAGCAAGCCCACATGAATGAACCTTGCATGTGTAACATTGACTATCTGATCTAATAGTCAATCCTGTGAGGATTCCACCTCACCAAACTTGAGGATCAAAGTGTCCTCTACATGTTCTGAAGTGATAACTATAACTTTGGTGGATGGAGTGACCACTGCAATATAGTGAAAGGTAGTCCATTAGCCTTAGCATAGGTGCAAAAAATTTAGACAAGTTGAAATGAAGCATATATAACCACTTAAGTGACCAAAGGAAAAATAGCCTCATGATTGTATAACCAAAAAGAAGTTAGCATAAAAACCTAGCAAATCAATAACACTTACTTTGCCTATATGACTCAGGCATTGTAGGAGCTCTGGGTTGTGGGTTCAAGTCTAAATCATTAAGAGATTAGCTGGTCCACTAGCTATATATGCTCTTGTTTGCTTAGCATCTTTTGTAAGCCTTAGGGTGGTGTTCAATGCTTTCTTTAAGATCACCTTGCAACTGCTCCAACACCATGAGCCTCATGTTTGAGCTTTTGGTAAACACCTCTAGAGCTATGTGATCTAGGAGAAAAAGGTTGTTAGCCTTGATTTGACCTTGATCATCCATCCTAAACCTATAGGCAAGTAAAACAACAGACCCTACATAGTTATAACCTAAGTACACAACAACAAAAATAACCATAATCCAAATATAACAATACTACTTACCCTTCTATGAAATAGATGGTGCCAAGAGAGTTTTGAAACCATGTATGAGCATGATGGCTAACAATCAAGGTGTTGTCCAAGTTATACTGTCTAAATTTGAGCATCTTCCAAATTTGAGATAGTGTACGAGGGTCCATAGTAGTTGGGTCATCATGTGTCTCCCCTCCCACATGGGCATCAAGCTTATTCATGATGAATTTCATAATCAAACTAGAGGATCTAAGTAGGATGGTCTCTATGATCGTTTCCTCCACCTTGAACTTCAAGTATGACCAAACTATCACACTATAGTTATGAAGTAGGTAGACTAGGAAGTTTGAGGCCCACTTCCTAAACCATATCCCACATTGATCCCATTCCATGTCGGAGCTCAAGGATTTAGGTGCTAGCATGTTGATACAACATAATAACCTCACCATCTCTATCACAACCAAGATGAGCTTTAAGAAAGCCTTGTAACATCCAACCACAATAATTATAACCATGAAAATTTAAAACCAAATCCTTATAACTATTAAACATGGGAAATAACACTTAGACAAAATTTGAAATAGTTTACATAAAATGATTATCTAAAATTAAAATTGTAACAATGACAAATTTCAACCAAGAACATGGAATTGATAGTTTAGGACTAAAAATGTGAAAAATATAGTATGGAACTAAATTCTAAATTTCCATGTTGAAATTCTACACTTAGAAAAATTCAACATACAACACATATCTAAAACCAACATTCAACCAAATTTCACAACTTTACACTGAAATGGCCATAGGAAAGTTCTTAGAAAGAAATATGAGAAATTTTTATTTTGATTTGAATCACTTATAGCCTCTTCCTAACATCCGAAAGTATCCCCAAGATCATGGGACATTGATAGAAAAAACTTTTCACAACCTCAATGTTGCCCATCTTTAGAGGGGTAAATGCATCATAGCCTTATAACTGCAATTTTGCGCAACCAAATGGAAACAACCATAACTAATTAACCGCTTAACAAAATTCAATGATTTTTCCATTGAAATTGTAAAATGATAAAATAAAACCCCATAAAAATAAAAAACTAGAAATCTTAACCAATTTTTCAGAAAAAATTACCAAAGTGACTAGACCATATCTATAAACATGAACTCCCTTTCATGAAGGGTTGGGAAAAAATTCACTAAAAACTCATTTGAGCTCCAAATAGAATGATTTTACCACCATTTGAAAGATTAAATCGAGCCCTACATGTCTATAGGAATTAAAAATTCAAAATCCTTCTTGGTTTTTCGGAAAACATTTGTGAACTTTCATGAAATTTGAAAAATGGCAAAGAATCATAACTACACAACTCAATTGAAATGACCATAACTTCATCATTACAACACCAAATTGAATGAGACCAAAACCATGAAAATAACAAATGAAATTATAAGCATCCAAAAATTTAGATTTTAATAGCACTTAGCCATTTTAATGCTTTCTTCCATCAGGCATTAAATTCAGAAAACCTAATTTAAATTAACCATGAATTCAACACAATCCAACCAAACAAACTTCAGCCCATTTAAAAACACATCAAAATAAGGGGGTATAATTTTTTTAAAATTTAAATTTAGCAACTCCATTCTATATCTAAGAAAAAATGACCATACTACCTAGTTTTTGGGAAAAAAAAAGCACTTAAACAATAAGCCTATTTTACAATCTGAATTTGCCAAAGTGAAAACAACCAAATAATCCTAGACATACATAGACATGGCCAAAATACAAGGTAGGGTTTATGAATAATTAAAAAATAACAATTAGATAGGTGCACATCTAAGAAACAAAATAGAAATTAAGAAATGGAATACATGAAAAAGCTAGAAAAACTAGTGAGAATGATGTACCTGGGAAAGAAAATAGTAGAATTCTCCCTAATCCTTAGATAGGCAAAGTGTGCTAGGGTTTCAATAGTGCTATTCACCTACTCTAATGTAGGATTCCTCACAAGAGTCATTTTCTTGGCCATTGTACCAAAAATAACCCTTTGAATGTGGAAAATAGTTAGACTATGCTGGTAGTAGTGCATCAACAATTGAAACTACACTAGAAATAGTTCTAAATAGTTGCTACTAAACTAGTAGTAGTCAATAGGGAGTGGAAAAACTGGGAAAATTCATCAATATCTAGACTACATTGGTCGTAGTTCAAAATTAGTTACTACTATGCTGAGCAGGGCAATAGGCAACAACAATGGTGGTATAGCTCTCAAACCAAGGTGCAAAAGAATGGAGGTAGAAAGAAAATTCAATTTGTGACAAGTTTCTACAAGTGTTCCAACTTAAACCTAGGCACCCATACCAAAACCTTGGTTTCCTTTTTGGAACCTCACTTAACTTAGCTTCAAAAAATAGAAACTAGGACTATGCTGGGGTTATGTAAGCTGTTTTTTTCAAAAATTACTATTTTTGACTAGGATCCACACTGGGTGCTCCACGAATAACAAAAAGGACATGGCAACGCTAAGAGTAGTCAACCTCCCAACTTGACTATGCTAAGAGTAGTCCAACTAAGGCCATGGAACAACTACCACTTACATTCCACACTCCTAGAAACCTGGAAACATGAATTTGGGCAAGAAACTATCATTGAACCAAGACTACATTGAAGGGGGAACAAGCACTATGATGGGCTAGTGTAGTCCCAACTACTACCAACATAGTCCATGATGAGATGGACTTCTGACAACCTATCCAACCTCTAGAGACCTTCAAATTGACCATACAAACTCACCAAACCTTGGCTAGAATCCCCTACAACATCAAAACTTAATTAAAGGCACTCCAAATGTGACAAAAATCAAGCCTCCTCACCAAATACATTGAAAGAAATAAGGGACTACGCTGGGCTAGCATAGTCCTGGCTACTACCCAACATAGTCCAACATCACTTCTTGCCTTCTTACAATCCCAAGCAGCCCATCTAGTTCATTTAACCCTTAGTTGATCCTAAATTAACACATTGTTTCACCAAACCCTAGTTTGAGCCTCAAACAAGCTTAAGGCATGGTCGATTCTAGTTAATGGTGCAATTTTTTCCCTTTTTCCCATGACTACGCTAGGGAAACCTAAGGACTATGTTGGGCCAATGTATTCCTAGGGTTCCAAGGTTAGTAGGAATCATATAGACCCTTATCCACCTTCAAAACTACCTTTCAGAGCATCTACACCTTGACAGGACCCCTAGTAACCCCAAATTGTCAATTGATCGATCCAAAGAAGTATAAGAAAATCAATAAAACTGAGTTCCCACATGAGAATATGCTAGGGACTAGGAGGACTATGCTAGGCTAGCATAGTCTAGTGACTACCCAATGTAGTCCACTTAAAACCCAAGAAACCATAATGTCTGAACTCCAACTCGACTTTTGGGAACCTCGAAACACCAAACGAGGTCAAAGCTTACCATTTTTTATATTTTCCATGCCAAAACTTTGACTACACTAAATGGGGAAATAGGACTACACTAGGACAATGTAGTTTATTCCCAAGGCCCAACATAGTCCCATTAAGACTATCAAAACACACCAAAAATCATGAAACTTAACTTTGGTAAGTCCTAAAACCTTAGTTTAAGCTTGTCTGGCCATGAAACCTAGTTTCCTTCACACTTTGGCATCCATCACATGGACTACACTAAGGGGAGAAGGAGGATTATGTTGGGCTAGTGCAGTCCATGCCTAAGCCTAACATAGTCCACCCCAAGTTGGAAAATCGACCAAGAAACCATGAAAAACTAACCTTTGAAAAACCCTAGAAGCCCATTTAGAGCTATCTGATAACAAATTTTGCATTTTTCACCATTCTATCCATCATAAACTTGGACTACACTAGGTCAGTATAGTCCTAGTCTAGACCCAACATAGTCCCCTTGAAATATTATAAAAAATATCAAAAAACATGAAAATTAACATCTAAAATCCCTAAAATGTCATGTGAAGCCTTCCGACAATGAAACATGCAATTTTTCAAAGTTTTTAGTCTTTCAAACTTTGACTATGTTGGAAACAAGGTAGGACTATTTTGGGTCAAGATAGCTCTAGAACTACCTAAATCGACTCTTGGGAAGATCCAAAACCCTACTAGAGCATGCCTAAATCCTAGAAACTTGGGAAATAAGCCAAAATTCATTCTTTTTCAACATTTTCTCATCTAAAATGCTTGACTACACTAGGAACTACTTGCCTAGTGTAGTCCCATGATATCTAGCCATCTAAGGCCCAAACAAGCATGAAAACTAGTAATTTTTGCATCAAAACCTAGCTAGCGACATGAGTAAACCCAAAAGCCCATTAGGATGGTCGATTGAGCCCCAAAACTAATCAAAATTCATTTTCCAATTCTAACTACATTGAGGAAGCTAAGGATTATTCTAGGCTAGTGTAGTCCCACTTGGGAGGGAAAATGTGGTAATGAAAACCAACATTAAGTAGCTTAGAATGGCCCAAAATTGATTCAAAAGGACTAAAACCTTACCCCCATGGCCCCAGTTACGAATTTCAATCTATTTCAACCTTGGGAATTGTCCAAACTTAGTCATTCCTTGTGACTATGCTAGAGCATGGTAGCCCAATGTAGTCACCCCTCAAACTAAGATTTTGAACATTCCGGGAAGTCAAAATTGTGCCAAAACTTTCCAATCTTCAATACCTATTCCTTGTGCAAGTAGATTTGACCATTGGAAGCTTGAAAATGACCATCTCAATTCATGGAAAGTGCCCTTGTATGTCAACTACGTTGGAGGATGGCAAGGCTACATTGAGCTAGTGTAGTCACAAGAAATGTGCCATTTTTTGCTTCAAAATAGCTCCAAAATGACCCTTGCATGTACTCGAACTCTCTTAGCAACCCTATAGCCCTATACCATGGCTTTCTAAGGCCTAAAACTAGAAAAATCTATGGCCTATTTTGCTAATATCAAAAAATATTTGTCATATGTATTCCATTCTCATATATTTGAGCTTGTTTTGGCCCTGTTTTGCATTATTGGCCTTCTTTCTCATCATTGAATTTATATAGCCTTCATATAACTTATTGTTTTATCATGTTCATTTTATTTTCTCTCTTATGGCCTTTGAGTTACCTTATATGGCCTTTGTTTAATCCCATTGGTTATTATTTATGTACTATAGCCTTGGTTGACCTTTTTTTCATTTTTTTTGTCAGTGGAATAACATATGTTCACATGATTACTATATCATGTTAGCATTGTTTGCTCATTTTTACCTAGGTGCCACTTAATGTGCTTTTGGTTGATATGCAAGATTGAAGTATGAATACTTGGAAGCAAATTTCCTTACCTTTGAGCCTAAGGGGGCCTCATGGTGATGTTGAACAATGTGTCAATCTTGAATGTCTAGATCTTAAGCCTGAGAGTCTTGTCAACCATACAACCTCAATTGAAAAACCTCTAGAGTGGCCTAAAAATATAGTTAAAACCCTTGATCTAGAAGTTGATGACATTACTAAAGCTTCTCTAGCTAAATTTCCTATTACAACATAGTGATGAGGAGAAAACCCTTAAACTAAGTTCCTAATTGGAACCTTAATAGGCTCAAGACATCACCAAGGTCCTACAAAATAATATTAAGGCCTTTGCCTAGTCATATGAAGATATGCTGGGCCTAGATCCATGGTTCAGAGATTTGTTGATACTAGTACAAGATTTGTTCACTTTCTTTGTCATATTGTTCACTTTGCTTACAAGATAGAATCTTTGTCATATTGTTAATACAATCTTGTGAAAGGAGTTCAATTTGAGTGGATGGTTCAATGCCAAGAAGCTTGTGAAAATATTATGCAAGGGTTAGCACAACTACTAATAGTCTACCCTTCATAAGAGGGTAAACCAATTTACATCTACCTTGTCATCTCTAACACGTCCATTGCTTCTCTACTCTATCAAAAACATGATGATGGAGTAGAGATGCTAGTATATTATCTTAGCCATGTATCACTTACCCATGAGACCAGATATTTTGAAGTGGAGAAGTATTGTCTAGCACTAGTCTTCTCATTGATGAAGTGGAGACTGTTGGCACATTTGGCCATTACATGGAGCAGTTGGAATATTTTGTTCAGTTGGAATATTTTGTTCAAAATATGAGCAAAATCCCTGGTTGTAAATTTGCAATTTAGTATTGTGAGTAATGGGTATTCTTAGAGAAGAAATCTTGGTAAATAATGTTGATGATTTAAGCCTTCTTGGAAAGTAAATTAAAGTACCAAGATATTTTCTTGAGTGAAGGTTGGAATAAAAAAGAGAAGGATTATTTACCACAAGAAAGCATACTACCTGATTAATATTGGCAAAATAAACAACATCGTGGGTAGTGGATTATCAAAAATCAGCTAAAGAGTCCAACTGGTTTTGAATTCGTAATTATCAAAGGGTGTAAAGGTTTCTGTATTGCAGAAAACCCAAATTCACGTATGACCTAAGACCCATTGTTAACGCTGCTGGGAAAAACGAAATCAGAAAAAAAATGGAGCTGAATGCCGCGGTATTGGGGTGTTTCCTTTGGCTTGCTGGTTCTAGACTACGTCCATGTACCAGTCGGAGCTATGTTACCGACTCGTTAGACGCCAAACCTAAGTTCGTGAAGCGCGTGGGAGGTCCTTCTTGCATCGATGAGCCGTTTTAACAGGGGTTTCATGCAGCAATCGTGTGGAGAAAATCAGATAGAACTAAGGCCAATGGAGGGCAGAACGTAGGGATTAAACAATAAAGAAAAAATCGAAATCCTCTGTATACAATACATGGAGAAAGACGTCCCATTTTTTTCGGGCCCTGATTCTATTTTTGTCGCAGGCCGTAGCAGTTTCAATTGCGTGAGCAGCAACGGCTCTAAAGGTTCCTGCAGTTTTAGCGGCTGCAGATTCACAACACATTCATCCCTGGTCCTGTAATCAATGACAATGGCGGAGACAAACAAAAACAAGAAATGCAGGAAGCCCTAAACCAATTTTGGGGGCAAAAAAAAATCTCTGGTAATCAAAACCCTCTGTTTGGGACAGTATGCTTAGCGCGTCGTTCTTCAAGAAAACCCCTCTTCTCCAGCACGTGATGGCAGAGCCAGATGCAGTTGCAGGGCCTTCTCCCACTGTGATCGTCAGTTACGGTTTTGCAGGGCCTTATTGTGCAGTGGAAGTTCGAATCTATGGTTTGGGATGATGCTGCATTTTGAATCTTGATTCAAACATGTGTCGGTTCTTACAAGTTTTGTGCAAAAATGAGAGAAAGACCATTGTCCTGGAACTATGATTGAGCCTCTACGCGATTTACAGGGAAGACAAGAAGAATCGTTTAAGGACGTAACTTTGCTGCTTTCACCAAGAATTATTTGATTACTTCTGCCGCTCAAAGTATATGCTTAAGATGGAGTATAAATTAACCAACAATATATATATATATATCCATCATATGAAGTAACCATTGTATGAAGCCTTGATTTAAAAACTTGCCTTCAATTATCCCAAGTCATGAAAAATTATTTTAAAACATATAAGTTACTACCCA
>MNCI01026019.1:498487-533410 GCA_015680685.1 Gnetum montanum
CTCTATTTCTAGTTTTCTTGTGGAACTATCTCTTTCTCTGGGGAAAATTAGGAGTAGATTGCAGAGTTGTGCTCAAATGTTTTTGCAAAATTTTATTTGTTACAAGTAGGTATTATAAGGACTGCGTAGACTAGGCAGTTGAACAAAATAGGAAATTTTCAACAACTCACAGTACTTGGCAAAGTTGGCTGAATCTCTTTAAAGTAAGTCATTTGTAGTTTACACGAAACGTAATTGTTACATTTCTCACAACCGCATGCTGCAACAGCACACACATACTCACATTAACTACTGAGTTTATTTGGAGGTATCTGGGCCTTGGTGTTGCCAGAGACCAGTAGGCACCTAAATCCTGTTCGAGGACACTCGTTGGCGGTCGCGTCCCAAACGGTCGGCAACAGAGACACTACCTCATTAGGAGCTAGGTCAACATCATTTGGAAAGACAACATACTTAGAGCCATCACAACCAATATCTATGAGCGTAGTCATATAGCCCAATGGAAAGCCATATTAGTGCAGTTTGACCTTCATTATGTCTCTCAATCCTTAATGAAATGTTAGGCTATAGCCATACAACTTACTATTTTGCCTATTAATGACAAAGCAACTATAGCCCCCAAGTTTTCCAATGAACATGTCAACACCATTAGCCAAGTACCCAAGGGTTATGAGGTAGTCATGCACTTTAACAAAGCTTCAACTACCCATGGGGCTAGTGCTACTATCATTTTAATTTTCCATGCACTAACAACATAGCAAAGTACAAGGGTTTTATTAGAGGAATGATGGTACCATGTGACCTAGGAATTAAACATTTAATAATCAAGGATGATTCTCAACTAGTGGTCAAACAAGTAACCAAGGTTTATGCATGCAAAGCCAAACACTTACAACCTTACTATGACTTAGGGAAGCAACTCTTACAACAATTTACAAATGTGGATATCCAACACATACCTTGGAATGAAAATGCTATACCTAATGCCATGGAAATGCTAGCCCTTAGTGTTATGAAAGATGTATTTAGCAAGTTGCCCAACTTAATTATGGACTATGCTACACCCATCATGTAGAGCATTGAGGATGCCTTTATGGCCATAGTCCATACTACTCCTATAAAAGAGTGGTACTATGATAAGTTTTACCTTATGCATGGTGAATCTTCACAAGGCTTGGTTATTGCTCAAAAGGACATTATGTGTAAATATTAAAAACAATATGTCATTGTAGGTGATAACACATTGTGTCAATTATCCTATGATGAATTGCTTGAGTAGACTTGAAGTCAGAACAGTCTTAAAGCAAGTTCATGAGGGTGCTTGTGGTGGACACATAGGACCTAGAGCCATGTTCATGAAGATTAGATTATTAGGTTACTATCGGCCCTATGTGAAAAATGACTACTTGTAGAAGGTTAAAAGTTATGACACATGCCAATAGCATAACAACCTCATACACGTACTAGCAACTAAGTTTTACACTACTTAAATCACTTGGCCATTCCAACGATGGGGGTTGGATATCATTGGACCTATAACACCTATGTCCTTCATAGGACATAGCTTCATCATTACTACAACTAAATACTTTACCAAGTGAATTGAGGTCATTCCCCTAAGGAAGACTACATCTGAACAAGTTTGTAGATTCATTCTTGACAACATAGTGGCTAGCTTTCGTATAACTATGACCATATTCATAGATAATAGATCATATTTTGGTAGCCAACATAAGCATTAAGCACTCTTTATTGTCACCTTATTACCCTCAAGTCAATGAACAAGCCAAAGCAAGTAACAAGGCCATCATCAAATTGCTCAAGAAGATGCTCAACAACAGTGAACACAAATGGCCTAAACTACTTTTCCATGCACTTTGGGCCTATAGAATGACATACCATACTACAAAAAATGTGACTGCTTATAGCTTGGTTTGTGGTTCTAAAGCTATTTTACCTCTTGAATTGTAGGTATTGTTGCTTCAAGTGACCTTATTTGACTTCATCAATGATGAGTAGAATAAGGAGTTATGTACCATGGACCTAGAATTGATGGAGTAGTGTGTGTGAATGCTTATTCATATTGAATGCTACTAAGAGAGGTAGAAATGATAACACTGTCACAACTTGGGCAAGCATAAGATCAAGGAAGGAGACCTAGTCCTTAAGGCCATTCACAAGCATGTAGACAAATTCTTAGCCAATTGGGAAGGACCTTTCTTGATCACCAAGGCCTATAGCAACAGGGCCTACTAGATAGTAGACATGGATGGGAATGAGCTAGCCAATTTGATCAATCATTCCTATCTCAAATCATACTACATGAAGCAAGTAGCAACCATGATATTGATGACCATCAATAAGAAAGCCTAATCTCTATGGTCTGCTAAGACCTTAAACTAGCATTGTAGCCTACCAAGGCCTTAAACTAGCAATGAAACCTATTAGGTCCATCAACAGGAAACATGTGACCTTAGGTAGCAAAATTTGTTGAACCATCCTTTGTAGCCTAATGTATCCCATTATAAGAACATGATTTTTTCTCTACTTTCCTGGTTCTCTTAGAGTTGTGTTTGCAGGATGAATCTTGGAGCCATCACCAGGGTGTAACTCATCACAACAACAAGTCACCACATAACCTCACTACACAAGATTTAGTGAATTTTTCCTACCATACTAATAGTGCTTGCTCCAAATCATTTCCTTTAAGATCAACATTGTAGCCTAAATATGACACTCCATAACTTGAGTAACAATGTTGACCTATGTTAACACTCATGCATCATGACCATATGACATTCCTTCATTATGCTCCATCTCCAAGTCCACTTGAATGTAACACATCTCATTCAATGAAAAAATGCTAAGTCTATCGAGCATAGCACATCTTGTTTGATGGGAAAATCCCAAGTGCAGTTGAATGTAACAAAACTTGTTTAGTGAGAAAACACTAAGTCCATCAAGCATAAAAAAATTCATTCAATGGGAAAACCCTAAGTCTATTGAGTGTAATACAAATCACTTAATGGCAAAACCACAACAAAATCAAGCTTAACACAGAGAACATTGCTAAGTGACTAAAGAAATCTTGGAGTGAAGTGTTGGTTCCTCAAATGCATATGTTAACCAAACCATACTTCTAAACATGAAGTACATAGTTTGAATCATTTGACCAATATTTGTTAAGGCTTCATGACCTCATTACCATTTCATCATCATAGCCTCACTTCATCATCATGAGCACTCTTGAGCATAGTTCGACACTGCTGAATCAAGCATAGAGAAAAGATATTGGTGATGGACCTATAGTGGTGTTTTATATTCTTGGTCGATGTCTCTCAAGTTAATCCTCTAGACATCAACAAAGAGGGGCCAATGAAATACCACCAAAATTCATGTTGCAAATCTCACTTTTCAACCTAAAGTAAAGTTTCATTGTAAATGCAAGATATGTGGTACATAAGCTACAATCTTGCATATTTCAAGTTTTTGGAGCTAAAAATGCTTCAAAAGTTACTATTGCCTCATTTCTCAAGTGAAAAAAGGTACTTAATGTCAATATCTAGGCTTGGGAAGGGTAAAAATTCCTTGGGAATGGCTAAAATTGGCCTTTTGAAGGGTTTTTGTAGGGGTATATCCCCAAATGCACTGGAGCCATTTTTAGTAGGCTTAGTAGCTATAGTAGTCATAGTAGTCATAATAGTCAGTGTAGTCACCACCAAGACCTAGTAGAAATGCAACGTTGGAATTGTTGGGATGGCCATTTCTTCAACAACATCGTCCCAAGGCAATAATGATCAATGCAAACAAAAATTTCCATAATAGTTTGCACCATTTCTGTAGTTTCCATCTGTCTTTCTATCTACCATCACTTTTTCCATTTCCAAAGCATTCTACATGTTCACAAAATCCTATTTACTATTTATAGTAAATAGATTGATTTTATGGATGTAGTTCATTTTGGACTTACCACAAAGACCAATTACACTAGCAATAGATGACAACTATGTTGACAGGTGACTGTTGATCACTACTAACATTTCCAATGCCTTCAATGTAGTTACAAAGTCCATCTACAATTTATGGTCAATGGATGGATTTTGTGGGTGTAGTTAATTCTAGACTTTCCACAAATAGCAACTATGCTAATAGTAGTTGATGAACTACATTGGTAGTAGTAACCATTGCAAACTGACAATCAATGCCAATTTGTCAGCAATCAATGGCAGTCAATGATAGATCCAAACATGGTAACCCTAAACCTATACATACCCAACATCAACACCATTATCAAGTTCTGAAATTTTGGCATTTGCATCCCATATTTTAGTTCCCAACTCTTGGAATTTTGGCATTCACACCTATATGAAATTTTGGCACTCTAAGCACTTTGGCACTTTGGCATTTTAAAACCATCTTGCAGCAATATCATTTTCCATTTTCATTATCCATCAAATCCATTTGTAACCAAACTACATTTTTAGTAGTAGAAACTAGCACTACATTGGGCATAAAACCCCACATATTTGTCATTGCTACTAAAAGTGCAAAACCCATCCCATTTCCATCTCTATTGGTAGCCATAAAAACCCATTGAAGCTACTACATCCTCACTTGGTAATGTTGTTTGGTGTTAGAAATTGGGACTATGTTGGGCACAAAGACTCCCATGTAGTTTCCATTGCTCCAAATATCTAACACCAATCCTATCCCCACACAACAGATTTGGCGGAAATCGATAGAAAGTTGCAATAGGCCAAAACTAGGAAGAAACCATATTGTGGAGGTAGCCTTCTCCAATGGACTTCATGGTTCAATAAGCAACTTCCTATGACCTTGGCACAAACCTATACACCATGAACTTAACTTTTATTTATATTCTTTTATAAATTCAGTAGCTCATGTTGTCCAAATTTTGGTTTCTATTTCAATTTCTATGTTTATTTTTGTAACTGTAATTTCATTTTCCATAGGCCATTTTTGTCTATGTTTAGTAAGCCATTTTTGTTTATGTTGCCATTTACATTTACAATTCTGAAACCATTCTTGTTTGAGATTTCATAAGTACTTGGGTGATCAACAAGACCATCTAGGGAACCCTAGATCCCATTTGCACAGAAACCCTTGGGATTCAAGGTTAAGACTATTCTGGCACTTAGATCTTTTGGTTTTCCCCATTCTAGCAACTAAGATTTCTAGCATCAACAGTAAGGATAAGTTTCAAGTTGGTAGTTCCAAATTGGAAAATATCTAGAAAAAATTAGAGCAAGATGAAAACTATTGGAAATCTCCATGTTTAATATAGGGATACCTCTTTCAATTTTCTTATTCTTCCCTATGTATGTGTTTTGTAGGTTTTAGGTTCAGTGGAAACATCTTGGAGGATAAGAAAACATCTTGGTTAGAAGCTGAGTCTTCTTAGAAGATGTCTTGTGCTAAAAAAGACATATTACCCAACGAGGAAACATCTTCCAAAAATTAAAAACATCTCATTGAAAATTTGGAAATTGATAGGAAATAACTTGAGAAGGCTAGAGACAACTTGTACGATCAAGAAACTTCTAGATTTAATTATTCCAAGTTGGGAAATAGATGAGAGATGGAGGAAAAAGATAGAAATAGCATGGGAATTCGAAGTTAATCTTGTGAAAGGTTTTCTTAGGTTTTTATTTTATTCTCTTAATAACCATGTTAGCGATTCATGTTTATGGATGGACAAAGAAAGTGAAAAGGAATTTTTGGTAAGAGCTCTTGAGTTTAGAAGAGTTTGGCAAGAGTGTGATAGAGTACATCAAGTATAGGTATGGTTGCAACTCTAAGGTTACTATGTGTGTATTATCCTATGTATTCTTAGTCTTGAGTTGTGGAAGAAATTTCCTATTGGTTATTTCTTGTAATGAGAAAAAACCATTATGTGGTTATAGAGTCTCATGCTTTGCAATACCATTTGAGTGTAAGCGGTTTAGAATGTTTGTGGATTTTAGGAATCCTGTTGTAATCTTCTAAATTGAATAATTGAATATAGCTAGTTTTCTTTATTTCTAGTAGTTCAATTATCTTTATATAATATTTGGATTTAGAAGGTGATTCAATTATGAAGTGAACCTACTTTATCATTATTAGTATCAGAGCTTAGTAGAGCTTGTACTTATTTCAAGAAATTTTGTTCATTTCAAATGGTGCCAAAGAAAAAATAGGCTTAGGAACTAAATAGAGACATGGAGAGCATGAATTCTATCTTTCAAATCATGGTTGCTCCATTGGATGAAATCATCACAAAGGTAGACTAAAATGTTGATCCTAGCCATATTCTGACACACCAAGATAATGAGCATATGAATTCAGATGAAGAAGTTTCACAATTAGGTGGAGATGGAGTAGATGAAGAGGAAGGACAATCTAGCTATGGGATTGTAAAAACCCATTAGCTAAGGATTCCAAATGGGAGGAAATCCTATTCCTTTGATGATAATTTTGAGGGCTCCAAACATGGTAAATACTTCGTTTTTAGGGAAGCATGATGAGGAAGATGAGGCAAGGCTTTCTAGAGCTTTAAAAAATGCTACAAGACTTCTATACATTGAGTTAAAAACCTTCAATGGTGTAGATGGCACCAACACTTTTGCAAGTTGGCTAAAGATATTTAAAAATAATTTCTAGTTAGAAGAGGTACTAAATAACTTTAAGGTACCTATTGCTAAATATAGATTAGAAGGTATGACATCTACTTAATGGGAAAAGGAGTAACAAGATTATGAAAGAAAAAATGGTCAACCCATTAGAGATTTAGATACATGTTGAAATAAAAATTTGAACAATCTTGTTAGAGTCAAGAGACTATTATGAGTTGAAATTTCTAAAGTAATTTATGTCAAAGAATTCTACATCAAAATTTGTAATCTACTTCATCAAGCTAAGGTAAATTGAGAGAAGTTAAATAGGTTTCAATCTTTTTAGGAGGCCTCAAAATGGTGTATCAGTAGGAATTATCTTTTACAAGCCATAAAATCTTGATGAGTCTTATGATTTGACACTCAAGGCTAAGAAGAAAATAAGTGGATTTGGAAACAAGAGAAAACAAACTTCCAAGGTGAAGGAGAAAGGATTCAAAACTTAAAAGGGATTCAAGTCCAAATTTGAAGATGAGAATGAAAGCCAAGTCATTAAGACTAAAAGAGGCAATGAGAAGGGCAATGCCAAGAAGCACCAAGGTAAGGGAGGCAAATATCAAGGTAACATCTCATAAAAATCTAATGATTCAAACATGAAGAATGAGGACATAAGCAATAGGAATTTCCACTTCATAAGGTAGCCAAAGGAAAATATGTGTAAATGATAGTAGTGGAGGAGACATCAAGATAAGTTTTTCAACGAGATAATCATAATACATAAAAAGTGAGGATGTTTTCGAATTAAATTCTTGTGCATTCATGGGGAATGTAAATAGGGAAGATCATCCTAATAGAAAATTGTTATTTTTGATTAGGACTAGGTGTTTTCTTAGTAGGGAATGGATTCATATTTTGATTGATGTAGGAGCCCAAGAAAATCTTATTTCTTCTAGGGCAGTTGCTAGATTGGGTCTGGTAACTACTCCTCATCCTAGACCTTATAAAGTGCATTAGTTGTCTAGATATTTTTCTTAAGAGGTGAGGGAACAATGTACTTTGAAATTTAAAATTAGAGGTTTTCATGATGTTGTGAAGTATGATATACTTCCAATAGATTGTACTGATGTAATTCTTAGTAGACCTTGAAATTTTGACAGTGATTCTCAATTTGATAAAGTAAGAAATGTGTGGACTGTAGCTAGATTTAATGGAATCCATGAGTCGATTTCCATGATAGGTGAACAAGTAAGGTAGAAAAGCTCACTTAATGTTCCCTTAATCCTTCTAGGAGAGAAAGAATATATTAGGAACATGAAAAAATAGGTTTTTATTTTGTTGTTATGAAAATAGTTACTACTAACCATGATGATGCATAGATTAAAATTCCTACAGGTGTAATATGCTTGATAGAGAAACTTTTCAAGATGTTCAAAGGGGAATTGGATGGATTGCTACCTATGAGGAAGGTACAATATTAGATTAATTTCATTCTTGATGCTACCATTCCAAATGAGAGGGCTTACCAAATGTATCAAATTAATGGGCTGAATTGCAAAGACAAGCAGATGAGTTACTTGTAAGTGGCTTCATGAGGGAATCTATTTTACCTTGTGTAGTTTGAGTGATGTTAGTGCCAAAGAAGGATAATGATGAATGGATGATGCTCATCGATTCTAGAGTAGTGAATAGAATAATAGTGAGGTATAGATTTTATATTCCAAGGATGGATGATATCCTCATTTTCCTTACTAATGTAGAAATTTTTTAGCAAAATGGATTTAAAGAGTGGATACCAACGAATCAGAATCAAGTCTAATGATGGATGGAAGATAACTTTCAAGATATCAAATGGATTTTTTGAATGGTTGGTGATGTCATTTGGGCTCACAAATGAACTTGCTACATTCATGAGGTTGATGCAAGATGTATTGAGTACTTGATTGGTAAGTGTTGTATTGTCTTTTTTTGACAATATTTTGATGTATAGCTCTAATGAGGAAGAGCCCTTGGATTACTTGAGGATCGTATGTCTTAAGTTAGAGAAGGCATAGTTAGTGATTAATGTGAAGAAAATTCATTTATTCAAGAGGGAAATCACATATTTGGAACATGTTATTTCTAAAAATTGAATTCAAATAGAAGCTACCAAGATGAAGGCTATTAAAGATTAGTCAACTCTTAAGAATGTTGGGGAGATAAGATCATTTCTTGGTTTAGTGGGTTTTTATAGATAGTTCATCAAAACTTTTAGTGGTATTTGTGGCCTATGTTTGCTTTGTTAAAGAAAAATAAAGATGTCAAGTGGGATAATAACACCAAGGGAAGCTTTGAATTGTTGAAAGCAAAGATTACTAGTGAACTAGTGCTTGAAATTCTAGATTTTTAGAAGTTTTTTCATAGAAGAAGTTGAGTGCAAAGCACATGAAGTGGGTTGCATAGTTATAGGAGTTTAATTTTGTGTTAAAGAACAAAAGTGGGAAAGCCAATGTAGTGGCTGATGCATTGTCCAAGGTGCATGTTATTAATTTCAATCTACCTCATGTGGTAGGTATAGATGATTTTTCTTTTTGTATGAGTATGATGATGATTTTAGACAAGTTTAAAGGAGTTTCAAAGAGACATTGATGAGTAGGATAGACCAATGGATGAATTATCATATTTAAGATGAGTTATTATTTAAGAATGAAAAGGCATGTGCTCCTAATTGTGATTTTAGGTGGATAATGACACCTAAGAAAGCTTTGACTTCTTGAAAGAAAATATTACTAGTGAACTAGTGCTTGTAATTTTAGATTTTCATAAGATTTTTTAGATGGAGGATGATGCAAGTGATCTTACCATTGGTGGAGTACTTTCACAAGAAGATAGGCTTGTTGCTTTCTTTTCAAAAAACATGAATTATTTAAGGTAAAAATATAGCATAGATGAGAAGGAGTTGTAAGCTATTCTTCAAGCAATTAAGCATTGGATGCATTACTTAGTGCCCAAGGAGTCCACATTGATGATGGACCACAAAGCACTTCAATTTATGAACTTATAAAAGAATTTGAGTGCAAAGCACATGAAGTGGGTTGCACAGTTACAAGAGTTCAATTTTGTGTTAAAGCACAAAAGTGGAAAAGCTATTGTGATGGTTGATAAATTGTCCAAGGTGCATGTGGTTAATTTCAACATACCTCAAGTGGAAAGTATGGGTGATTTTTATTTTTTGTATGAGAATGATGAAGATTTTGGATAGGTTTGGAGGAGCCTCAAAGAGCCATTGATAAGTAGGATAGACCAATGGATGGACTATCATACTCAAGATGACTTGTTATTTAAGAATGAAAAGGTATGTGTTTCTAATTATGATTTTAGAAAAATATTTTGTTTAAAAATCATTTTAGTGGCATGGAAGGTCACATGGGTAGGGATAAAACATTGAAACTTGTGTGTAGGTGCCATTTTTAGCCTAGTATGGTAATTAAAGTTTCAAAATTTGTGAAGGTGTTTGACTTGTCAAAATTTCAAAGGAGGTAAAGGAGTAGATGGAAATTATATGCTTTGCCAATTCCCAAGAATTAATGGGAAAGTGTATTAATGAAGTTTGTGAGTGGTATTTCAAATACCAAAAGTGGGAATGATGCAATTTTTGTTGTTGTAGATAGGTTCTCCAAGATGACACACTTCATTCTATACAAGAAGGTTAGTGATGCTTCTCATGTTGCAAACTTCTTTTCCAACATGTTGTGATGTTGCATGAAATTCCTTTGAATATTATTAGTGATTGAATCTCCAAATTCACAAGTTACTTTTGGAGGTCCATTTGAAAAATTTTAGGAATAAAGTTAAATTTTTCTAGTGCATATCATCCATAATCTAATGGCCAAATGGAGGTGATGAATAAATCCTTATTAAACATACTAAGATGTTAGGTGGAAAAACTTGTTGTGTCATGTGGAGCTTTCATATAATAATTCTTTTCATATCGCTATTGGCAAAATCCCATTTGATGTAAACTATGGGTTTTGTCCAAAGATGATTGACAATTTGGAGACCTTTGATGGTGAAGCTCAACTTAGTACTGACTTTTTGTAAAACATTAGGGATCTCCATGCACAAGTAAAATTAAATCTAGAGAAAAAATTGAAGAGAAATTCCTCAAGGGGAATGAGGGTAAGAAAAGTCATATTTTGCTATTGGTGACTTAGTTTGGGTATACTTGAAGAAGAAGCACTTAAGAAATGTTAACTTCTTCAATCTGAAAGCTAAAAATATGGGACCTTTCAAAATCAAGGCAAAGATCAAAGATAATGCTTTTTAGATTGATTTACCAAATGATGTTGGTATGTATTTTGTGTTTAACATTTCAAATCTTGTGCACTGTCATGGACTAGTTGAATAGGAGACCATACAATATAGCATCAATGAGTTGAAGGGGGCTATTGATTAGTCCAAGCCTTTAATGGAGAAAAAGGAAATTGTACTTAAGTAGAGGGAAGCTTCTAAAACTTGGGGAGTAAAGAGGCATGAATACTTAATCCATTAGAAGGATCATTTCATGAGTGATGTTGCATGGATTCATGAGACTAAACCTCATGAGTGAAGGATTATTTCAATCCTTAATCCCTTGTTCACATGAGTTTAATTTTTAAGAGATGGAAGAGATAATGTAGGGACACCTCTTCCAACCCCTTTGTTCTTTCCTACATGTGTGTTTTATAGGTTTTGGACTCAATAGAGACATCTTGGAGAATAAGAAGATGTCTTGGCTAAGAGCTGAGTCTTCTTAAAAGACATCTTGGGGTTGACAAGAGGTTTCTTAGTTTGAGAGAAGACATCTTGTTCAGAGTGAAGATGTCTTAGGGAAGACATCTCTTCAATAGTAGAGATGTCTTAAGAAAGATGTATTGTGCTATAGAATACATCTTACCTAGGGAGGAGACATGTCTCAAAATATTAGACATCTCACTCGAAAGTTGGGAATTGATAAAAGACAATTCAATGAGGCTAGAGATGACTCGTATGGTTAGGAACTTGGATTTAACTGTTCCAAGTTGTAAAACAACTAGGAAATAAAGGAAAAAATAGAAACAACATGGGAAATTTAAGTTGAACTTATGTAATGTTTTCCTAGATTTTTATCTTATTTTCCTAATAAATTTATTGATAGTTTATATTTATGAATGGATAGATAGAGTGAGAGAGAAGTATTAGTGAGAGCTCTTGAGTTGAGAACAAACATTGTATGGTTGTATAGCCTCATGCTCTATAATATCATTTGAGTGAGATATTTTGAATGCTTATGAATTTTGGGAACACTATTATAATCTTCTAAATTTAATAATTACACATAGCTAGTTTTCTAGCAAATTAATTATCTTTACATAATAGCTAGATTTAGTATTTGAAGGTGATTTAGTTATGGAGTGAACCTACTCCAAAGTTAGGCATGGGGAAAGGTTTTATAGGGTTCTTGTATTGAATTTAATAAATATTTTTATGTGTTTTTATATTTTTGGGAAATAAGATAGTGACATGAAAGTAAAAGATTAAGATTGTGTGAATGTGTATGCATCTCAATGGTCAAGTATGTCTATTTGGCCTTTGTGTCTCTTATGTGTGGTGGGTTTGGATCTCAGTGCTATGTTTGTGAAAGAGATATTATTTGATTATGCCTTGCATTGAGGACAATCATTGTATGATTGTAGAACCTCATGTTTTACAATGTTGTTGAGTGTGTGAGCATGTTGTTGTGGATTGTGAAACCACTGATTGGCAATCTTCTTTGTACTAATTGAAGACAACCATTTTTTCTTATTTTGTAGCTAACTAAATTATCTACATAATATCTAGATTTAGTAGGTGTTGAAAGATTAAAGAAAATGGAGTAACCTTGTTCCATAACCCTCAGAGCATGACCTAGATACACTTATTATTTTCACATTTTTCACATTAATAATTTTTTTTTTGATTTTTGTCTAAATTTTATGTACTATGTTTTCTATGCATAATATTTAATGTTGCACATATTTGATTTTGTCCATAACATCCATAAATGGGATTTCACCATTGGTATTAGAGCAAACCATGAGTTAGGATGTTTAAAAATTAAGGGCTGACCATGATCTAATGATAACAATAATCCATAATCTAGGGTAAACCATGAACCATCGTCAGAAGTGCATTATGATTTGGATGCCTTGACAATACATTAACTTCCATAGTAGACTCCAATAAGATTAAATGACTAATGACTAGAAAGGCACATCAATAATACAATACACTAGTAAGGATAACATCTATCAAGTAACTCATACCCATTTCTTAATAATAATAGACCTTCTCTTTATCTAAGATTCCAAAACTTTAGGTTCTAAACTAGGAGAAAAATCTAGGTAATTTTTAGCATTTTCCCTAAGGTTAGTAATTTGTAGCCAAAGCCTTCTAGAACATTGCCTTACTATTAAGTCTTACCAACCATAGAACATTCAAATCCTAATAACTTGATATTCCACAACCTTATCTAGGTTCCAATTTCTAGTCAAGTTTAACATTAACAAAAAAGCTAACCATTAATTCCCCATAAGTAATTAGTAAGAATCTTCGATAATAGGATTAATAAGAAATTGACATTGGTTAGATGATAATAAGATATTTTACCCTGATAACCTTCTTCTTAGAGCTAGATAACCTACGATTGATAATCTTTGTGTCTTAATATTCTAAGTTTGTTAATTAATCATGTTACTAATTTTAATTCAAACAAATAAGTTATTTTCAATTTTCAAAACCAAAAAAATTTAAATAAGTTTTTGGACTTGTAGACCATGCCCAATGCATAATATTCATCAAGTTTAACAATACAAATTTTACCTCAATTGGATTTACAATTGGGTAGATATTGCAGTTTTAGGTTTTTAAAAAATGTACTATAATTAATATTACACACACACACATGTATATTTAAATTATGTTATATTAAACCTAAAATATTTTAGAAATATGAATTAAACCCATAATACTTGACTTGGTAAAGAAAAATTTTCAAACTCATTCAACTAGTCAACTAAGCCATGTTACTAGTTGCATTTAAAATGAGACTAGTTACAAATATAAACTTAATTTTAATAAAATTAAATCTAAAATATTTTTAAAAAAATTTTAGTCCCATAATCACACAAGGCTATGTAGCCTTGAAAGAGGCCATGAATGTCCTAATATGAGCTATAATAGTTGGCCATCACTGATGCAACTACAACTACATAACAATGAAAAATCTAGAACCCCTCACTACCATGCAGTGCTTCCCTCTATTAAACATCACAACCAGAATTATTTTATGGAGTAGGTTCACTCCAATTATTAAATCACCTTCCAATACTAAACCTAGATCTTATGAGAAGATAATTTATTTGCTAGAGAATAAGAAAACTAGCTATTTTTAATTATTTTAAAGAGATGATTATAATAGGGTTTCCAAAATCCAAAAAACATCCAAACCTCTAAAATCCCTCAAACAATGCTATAGAGCATAATTCTCTACAATTACACAATGGTTGTTCTCAATGTAAGACACAACCAAAGGAAATTCTCTTCCATAACTTAGAACTGAGATCTCAAATCATAAGAAAGACTAGAATACATAGGCTAACACATAATACAATTAACCTTGAAGTTGCAACCTCTATGCACTCACTCAATATGCTTTCTCACACTTTTGCTCAAGTTCAACATAAGAACTTCATGAAATCTCATATCTCCATATCTCTATGCATGAAATACCAATCATATTTATTAGGAAAACAAAGATAAAAATATAAGGAAATATTTCACAAGCTTATCTTGGAGTTTCCATATTATTTCTATCTTTTTCCATCTTCTCCCAGTTATTTACCAAATTGGAATAGTCAATTCCAAAATTTTTCCAACTATACAAGTCATCTCTGGTCTCCTTGGATCATCTTTGGAAACATTTCAACATTTAGAAGAGATGTATCCTACGAGTGGGAGACATCTCTTCCATGTTAGAGATGTCTTATCTACGTTGGAGATGTCTCCTCATTTGGCAATATGTCTCCCTAGAGAAAACTGCAATTTTGATAAGACATCTTCTCTAAATTTAAGACATCTCCTATTAGCTTCTAGCCCAACCTAGATGTCTTTAGTCTCTTAACATGTCTCTTCTAAGAGCCAAATTCTCAAACAAGATGACTCCAAAATCTCCAATATGTCTCCATGAAACTTGAAACATGTGAAAATACATACATAGGTAAGAACAAGAGGATTAGAAGAGGTGTCCTTACATCAAATCTCCCACCCTTCAAAACTGAACTCATGTTAATAAAGTAAAGGTTGAAATGATATCCCATTCATGAATTTTAGTATCATGGATTCATAAAACATCAATCATGGACTAATCCTTCCAATGGAAAATATTCATGCCTCTTAACTTTTCAAGTACTAAAAGCTTCCCTTTGCTTGCATACAATTACCCTTTTCTCAATTGAAGGCTTGGATTAATCAATAACCCCTTTTAATTTATTGATGCTACCTTATATGGTCTTTTCATTATTAGGTACATGACAGTGCACAAGATTTGAAACATTAAACATAAAAGATATACCAACATTGTTTGGTAAATCAGTCTTAAAATCATTATCATTAATATTGGTCTTAATCCTAAAAGGTCCTATCTTCTTAACTTTCAACTTAGAGAAGTTAACATCTCTTAAGCACTTCTTCAAGTGCATTCAAACCAAGCTACCAACAATAGAAATCAACTTCCTTTTTTCCTCATTCCTTTTAAGGACTCTCTCTTTAGCCTTCTTATCAAGATTTAATTCAAATTGTATAGGAAGATTCATCATCTCTTGTACAAAATCAGCACTAAGTTGAGCTTCACCATTAAAGCTCTTCAAAGAATCCACCATATTTAGACAAAACTCATAGTTCACCTCAAATGGGCTTTTACCAATAGCCACATGAAAAGCATTATTGTATAAAAACTTAGCATGGCATAAGAAGTTTTCATATCTATTTGACTTTTTACATGGAATGAAGTCTGTCATCTTGGAGAACCTATCCACAATAATAAAAATTGCATCATTTTCATTTTTGATTTTTGAAATACCACTCACAAGATCCATAAACACACTTTCCCATGACCCTTGGAAATTGGCAAAGGCATAGAATGTCCATCCAATCCTCTACCTCCTTTGAATTTTCAACATGTCAAGCACTCCTTCACAAATTTGAAAACTTTAGTTGTCATATTAGGCCAAAAATAGTGCCTACCTACAAATTCCAATGTTTAATCCTTGTCATCATGTTCCTTAATATATTCCCTCTATCCTAAAAGGATTAAGAAAGCATTAAGTGAGCTTTACTGTCTCACTTGTTCAACTATCATGGGAATGAACTCATGGATTCCATTAGATCTAGATATGCTCTACACATTTCTTGCTCCATAAAATTGAGCACCATTGTCCAAATTCTAAGGTTTACCAAGAATTACATTGACACAATCTATTGAAAGAACATCACACTTTACAACATCATGAAAATCTTCAATTTTAGATTTCAAGATACAATGCACTTATAAGATCTAAGATGAGTATTAGTTGTCAAACCCAATCTAGCAACTACGCTAGAAGAAATAACATTTTCTTGGGCTCTCCCATCAATAAAAATGTGAATATATTTCTCACTAAGAAAACATCTAGAACTAATCCAAAATAAAATTTTTCTAGAAAGATGATCTCCTCTATTCATAATCCTCATGAATGCATAAGAATTTAATTTAGAAACTACCTTAATTTTTGAAGCATTAGGATTACCTATCTAAAGAGCTTGGCTTGATGTCTCCTCTATCTTCATTGTTTGCACATCTTTATCCTTAGCTACCTTATGAAGAGAACATTTTCATTACTTGTATTTCCATTCTCTACATTTGAAGCATTTCATCTTTGATGAGTTGTTGCCTTGACACTTATCTTCCTCACCTTGATCCTTCTTAGCTTTATCCTTATCATATCTTTTAGTCTTCTTGTCATGACTACCATCTTTATCTTTAGATTTGGACTTGGATTCTAATGAGCGACAAGGTACCCCTATACCCAACCATATGAATACGAGTGTTCATGCACAATCTGGTCAAAATCTGAGGATTAAGTGCTTATGCACCTACGTAGAAAAAGGATGAGTTATGCACTCATTGTCTTCCCAATCTTACTTGTAAGGAATAATTGTATGGTTAAGTAAATTCAAGGTATATGATTTTTTATGTTTTTTAATATTTTCTATCTTGGTCTCCTAAGTGTGCAAAATAAAAAGATTTAGTTAACTAATGGTTTTTGTAACTCTAATGTTGATTGAATCCTAACACCAGCATCTATTCCCACTCTTTGAACACATCCTGAACCAATGTAACACTACTAGGATTACCAAATGCTAGTCATTACTAGGCTACCAAGTGTTCCACGTGTGCTCGAAGTGGTCATGTTGAGTGTGCTAATTCATTGATAATTAATAATTATATAGAAATAACATTAATTAACTAATGAGAGAATCAAATAATAGTAAATAACATTAAATGCAATAATTAAGCTATTCTGAATGTTGCAAGGTTTATCACAAAGTTCGGCTTTATTTTTGGACACAGGGTGTGCTCAGGTACACAATGCTTGAATAAAAATCTATTCACTTTATGACTCCTACTGTGGGCACTTAGAAATAATTCTAACTCTAGAATAGAAAAAATACAAGAGTTTGGCTAAGGAACTAAAAAGTTACTACTAAAACCAAGCACCCCTATCTCTTATTTATTGGCAATGAGACAAGCTCCGACATCGCGTGTTTGATGTCAGTGATTTGATCTAATATCACGTATCCAATATCAGGGGTTCGATATCGTGGGTCTAATATTGGGATGCTTATTTGATGACTCATCATACCCCCATGACAGAATGAAAACTCATTGTTGAGTTCCTTACAAAATATTGGGAAGGTATGGGATTATTGACTAAACAACAACTAACGGTAACATGGAATGATAGACTCAAAATGCCTAGTGAACAGATTGATAAACATATTATAGCATTGGTGTTTATAACCATTGTGATGAACATTGTACATAGATGACATCTAGACCCTCATTTGATAGCTTGAAGAGAGAGAGAGAAAAGAAAATGAGATGTGTTGCTATTGATGTCAAAAAATGTGCACACCATTGTTCATACATGGCCACATTTAAATAATCTGTCTCTAGTCCATCTTGAGTGCTCCCTCCTATCCCAGTCCATTTTTCATGTGATCGCCATATGCACACACAACAAAATCAAAGATTAGCAAAGATAGATAAGATATAATGCAATTGATACCTTGCCTTGATATGAAGCACATTAACTAGGTTGTGGGTATGGCAGATACCAAGTTAGAGGTTTGTAACTGATAACTATCCAAGGTGTATGGGTGAGATAAGTAATGGAATGAAAAAATTTGTGATAGGCCCCCATGACTAAGAGCGATCCTCCTGTAGTAATAGGATGGAAAACGAAAGAAAAAGGAAAACAAGAGAAGGAACAATGGTGAAGCTAATAAAAATGCATAGAAGGGAAGAGTAAAACAAAAATGGATGTCATGGATGGGGTAAAATAAGAAATAGTTGATTGCATGATATGTTTAAGGGAAAGAACTTAACAATTGCATCAAAAAGGAAAGCCAGTGGGTCCTCCCCAAACCAAGCTCATGCCCTTTATGCCTTAACAAACCCAAAAACCAAAGAGTCCATAGGATCTAAGAATGACATATGGAAACAATAGTTAAGAATTCACCCACAAGAATTTATCAAAGAATAGCAATGCATCGACCAACATATAGACTAATCATAAAACTAATAATGAGGTAGAATATGGGAAGCAATACGGAAAGAGAAGAGAGAATGGAATGGAATCCCAAAATCAAGGTTATGTAAAGTCCCTTGTGTATTATGTGGTTAAGGTGACTTAATAAAATTTAGTCCAAATCTAGATTAAAACTAACCACATCCAATGACCTCGCATCAACACACTTGACCAACCCATCTTCCAGAAGTAACAAGAATTCTTCCACAGAGCAACTGCCATCCCAAAAAGAGAAGAATAGAGGAGGAGGAAGTGAGAGAAGGCCTTAGTTAGAGGGAACCTTCAAGCATGGGTAACATGTTTTTCTAGTTCCATAACCAATGCTTGTAGCACATGTCCCTTTATTATGTCTAAGGGGCATGATTTGAATTCCCACCAGTTTTTTTTAAGTGGGAACCACACCATGCAAATACTTATTTGATTCATTCAACTTCCTAATACTAGTCAACGGTAGAAGGGCAGAAAACCTATGAAAAACATCTAAGTACCCAAGAGAATAGCCAGCACAAATGCGTCAAATCCCCTTGAAGTCATGTCCTTTTCAATCCATTTGAATCTTTCCTTGGTTTGAAGAATACTAAGCCACAAATTCATTAATATGTTTTATTAGAAAAAGGGACAGTACATTTCCAAAATAAAGGGAGACCATAGAGTTTAATGGATGAATGGGTGACATGGACTCATTGCCTATTTTATCAAAAGAAGCCATATCTTAGCATCAACATTAAAAATCAAAGGTAAAAACCAAACATTAGTAATCAACACTATTATAGTACAACCCACTATCATAAGCACTTATTATGTGATGAGTGAGAATAAATCAAACAAAATGTAATAAAGAAAGAAACAATAAAAATGTTAATGATGGTGTAAAAAAAATAAGTAAAAATGAAAAATGTGTAAAACGAAAATGTGTAAAATGAAAAAGACAAAAGAAACTAAGGGCTTAGAATAACTAGCATTGGTGGCCATCTCCCCCATGACTAAGTTTGAAGGAGGAGATCCAAAATAATGAGTAGGGTTGTCCATCAATAGAGGTAGTGTTAGTACTAGTCATTTGGGGTTCATGGAAAGGTTTGGTTTGCTAGATATTAACCAATAATTTCTTATCCGGGCTTCCAAGTTTATAGATCATCATGGCCCCTAGAGGAAAAGTTTCATGAATGATATAAGGTCCTTTCTACAATGTTTGAAATTTAGTTCATTGTGGCACAGGTGCGGGATTCCAATAAAGAACCCTATCTCCTGGTTGGTATTTGAATTTTCTAATTCTTAGGTCATGATGTTATTTGATGAGGGCTCTATGTAGTTCATTGGATGACAAGGTAGCTAATCGATTTTCATCTAGCAAGTTAAGATTCATTAACCATTCTTTCTATGCTAGACTGAGGTCAAGGTTAAGGTCACATACTGTAGATAGTGTATGGAGCTCATCTTGTATAGGAAGTGTTGGAAGTTCACCATACACTAACTCATAGGGAGAATAGCCTATAGGGAGTTTCTATGTGGAGCGGTAGGCCCAAAGAGCATCGTTCAGTTTGGTGCTCTAGTCTCACCTATATTTGCTAATGGTTCATGTAAAAAGTTTTTTGATTTCCCTATTAGTGACTTCAGCTTGACCATTCGCTTGAAGATGATATGAAGTAGTCAGTTTATGCTCAACTCCTATGAGTTGCATTAATTTTTGAAAATTTGCACCTATAAAATGTGTATCATTATCAGAAATAAGTGCATGAGGCATGCCAAACCTATTTATGATTTATTGTTGAATAAATCATGCAGCGGTAGATGATGTACAGTTGGTAATAGCAGCTACTTGTGCCCATCTTGTAAAATAATCAACAACAACAACAATGTATGATTTTTCATTGGACATTGACGTAATAGGCCCCATAAAATCAATACCCCATATGTTGAAGGGTTCTAAAGGTTGAATCCATTGTTGTGGATCCTCCATTCTAGCAATCATTCCCCCATCACATTGGTATCACTCACAAGATTGGACAAAGTGATGGGTGTCCCAAAATAATGTAGGCCAATAATATCCTACAAGAAATATTTTAATGGTTGTTCATCTCCCAGTGTAATGACCCCCACAAGGGCCCTCATGAGCATCTTGGAGAACTTGTAATTGATCTACATTAGGAACACACCATCAAACCAAGCCATCAAAACATACCTTGTAAAGGTGTCCATTGATTTCCATGAAATGTTTGACTCAGTGGAGAAACTATCATCTCTTTCTACATCCAAACCTTGTGGTGTTTCTTGTGCGAGAAGATAAGTAAGAATGCTACTATACCAGTTTTTATTTGTGGGTGATTGATTTTTTATTACACCTGCAAAGAGAAGTTCATCAAGTAAGCAATTAGAAATTGGATATTCATCCTCTTTTTTGTCCCATTGCAACTGAGATAAATGATTAGCAACAACATTCTCGGTGCCTTTACGATATACTATCATGAGATCGAACTCTTGCAAGATCATAATCCATCGTATGGTGCGAGGGCTCACCATTGGTTTATTCATAAGGAACCAAATTGCACTATGATCTATGTGTACAAATACCGTATAGCCTAATACATAGTGCCTAAATTTCTCTAGTGCAACCACCATGACCATTAACTCTTTTTCTATTATGGTATAGTTGAGTTGTGCAGCAGTAATTCTTTGACTTGCATAGTGAATGTAATTGGGATGTTTTTGGTCATCTAACTATGTAAGTATAACTTCTAAAGCAAAATTGGTTGCATCATTTATTATATGGTATAGTCTAGACCAGTCAAGAGCTTATAAAATAGGTGTTTCTACAAGCTTTTGCTTCAAGGTTTGGAAAGCTAACTCACATTCCTTGGTCCATTCAAAGGGTAGGTCCTTTTTCATTAATTCTACCAATAGTTTTGCAATCTTCGAAAATTTCTGAATGAAATGTCTATAATGGCCAATATGTCCAAGGAATTCTTGAACATCTTTTATAGTTTTAGGTTGACAAGTAATTCCTTGGATGACTTTAATTTTTTCAGGATCTACCTCTATCCCTATTTGTAAAATTTTATACCCTAATACAATGCTCTCTTGGACCATTAAGTGGCTTTTCTACCAATTGAGCCTTAAGTTGGTTTCAACACATTATTTCAACACTTGCTCTAATTAGTCCAATGCTTGTTCAAAGTCCACTCCATAGGTGGAGAAATCATCCATAAAAACCTCCACACCATTCCCTATTTTCTATTGAAATATACTGAGAACCAAACATTGAAATGTTGCTGGAGCATTGCACAAGCCAAATAGCATCTGCCTATATGCAAATGTTTCCCAAGGATTTGTGAATGTAGTTTTGGCTTGGTCTTCTGGTGCTAGTTGGATTTGATTGTATCCACTGTAACCATCCAGAAAACTATAATAACAATGTCTTGCAATGGTATCTAAGACTTGGTCAACGAATGGAAATGGGAAATGATCTTTAAATGTTGCCATGTTTAATAGCCTAAAGTCTATACACACCCTCCATTTACCACCTTTTTTAGGCACAATGACTGATGTACTAACCCATTCACTATCAGCAATGGGTTAGATGAACCTGACCTTCAAAAGTTATTCAATTTCTTCCTTAACTACTTACTTAAGCTTTGGGTTCAGTCATCTTTGCAATTGTCATCAAGGCTTCATAGAGGGGTTAGTGTAAATTCTATATTGGCATATCCTAGGATCTATTTTGGTTAATTCAAGATATGACCAAGCAAAGGCTTTTAACCATTTGTTTACCATCTTCAGTAATCTTTCTTTTTGTTGAGAGTGAGCTTAGCATTAATGATTACCAATTTTCCATTCTTGAGAAATTCATATTCTATATTGGTGGGCAATGGTTTAAATTCAAGGGGCTCTTACTTAAACTCATCAAGGATTTCCAACTTCTCCTAGTTGATATCTTTGGTGTCAGTACTTGGAAGTTGATGATGGACTTGCTCTAATGCATCTATGCTATCGATATAGGCAAAAGTCAAGCTCTTAGTTGGTTCCATGCATAAAGTTGAATTTCTCTCTAGGTTAGCTGTCAGCCACTAGGTGTCTTCCTATCTTGTGGTTGCTGCATATAGGCATCTTTGTATGTCAAATACTTGTGCACACTGGTTGCATACATGCAATGTTGAACATTTTCTACAAACCAAGACTTCTGCACGTAGTTGCACCCTGTTTCACTGTATGCGATGCATGAAACTTTCTTCTTCTTGATCTTCCTAAATGCATTTTCTTTTGATATCTCTAGGGAAAGATAACATATTCCTAGGCACACATTAATCGTACTTAGCCATTCTCTTCCCATTATGATTGGGAAGTCCCCCTTGCAGTTGTTGACTTGGATCACTACGAAATCAACTAGATACCACCACCCACAAACAATGGTGACAATATCCTCCACTAGTCCCAACAGAACAGTGATGGACTAGTTAGCCAACTCTAAATGAATGTTACTCTTCTTTAGTGGAGGCAGGTTCCAGGCTTTATACATTTCTTGGGAGATCAAATTAACACTAGAACCTGAATCCAAAAGAGCTTTACAAGGCTCATTTCCAATGATTTGCAAATAAATAAGAGCACTTCCAATATCAAAGAATTTCCTAGGAAGATGGCTAACTTTAATACAATCAGTGATGGCATGGGTCAACATGACAGTATGCATTGGGTGCATTTTTTGGTTTGAAAGAAGTTCTAAAGATCCAAATGATGTTGAGGCATTTGCATAATTAGCTGCTTGTGGATGTAAGGACTTGGTTGGGATATTGGTTCTAAAGAAAGGTCTCCTCTTTGATTGGTTGTCCAAACCAATAGTAGGTTGAAGATTGATAGCCCTTGTAGTGTTATGTTGCTATGGCTGGGCAGGAAGCTCACTCTACATAGTTGAAGAAGGTGGTAATGAAGCTGAGGATGGAAGAGAAGTAGACAAATGAGAAGGGTAGTGTGTATATGGAGCATCACCCCTAGAAGAAGAAGTTCTATAGTGCTCGGGGGTTTAGTAGTAAGGTTGAATAGCTTCATGACTAGTAGAGTCACGTGGAGAGATCGGTTGCTAAACGTAATACTCATATGGGTCAAGTTGATGTTAAGAGTACTGTTGATGTGGTAGTGGCATTCCCCATGATTGTGGGTGTTTCCACTATTGATACTATTCATTTGGTTGTGGTGGAGCTCTACTTAGATAATATGTCAAGGGTTGGTAGAACTACCTTAGGTTACCTTGAGGATAAGGTAACCTTCTGCGTGTTTGTCGTCTATTTAATTATGGGTTTAGTGCATACACCCCAAACTCTTGCAGATGTGATACTACTAAGCAACATCCCTTAGGATGGTCATACTGGCAAATCTCACATCCGCCATCATTGTCTGTGTCTGAATCCACAACCTTTTCAATGATAGAAACCTTGCCCTTACCCTTGTTATGTACATACTCAGCTTCTTTCGTTTTCCTTCTCTCTCAATCACTACTTTGTTTTCTAGACTCCTCTACTATTTTTAGGATAGTTTGAAATTTGTCTAGGGAGTTCCACATTTGATCCACCTTTGTCGATACTTCTAATGTAATATTTTAAATGGGAAAAGTCTTTCTATTCATCATCTCTTCAAGTGGTGACTCTTCTTCATCTTTGCAAAATCTAATTTCCTTCTTTTGAAGGGAAGGATCTCTATTGTTCTCCTCTGCACTTTCTCTTTTCTTCAACTCATTTTCCTCTTTGGTAATTCACTCCAACAATATTTGTATTTGATGAGCTCTGAGCTTGAATAGCCTTTCTTGGGCATCAGTCCCAAGGGTTCTTCGCATTTCATTCTTAAGCCCATCCACAAGATGGTGTAGTTGTTCCTTTTACAAGTAACCATGGCCAAGGCAACGATGTAATAATGCATAATATTGGCTAATGGTAGCAACCAAGGGTTTATTTCCTCCTTGTTTCCATCCTTGGATTTGCTTCCGCAGGTTGGACACTTGAGAGTATGTTTGATACTTATCGTTGAATAGCTCCAACATGGTACTACATCAATGAATGGATTTTAGTTCTAAGGACTAGTACTAGCTTTGTACTTCCTTAATTAGTATCCATGGAAAAAAATTTAGCTTTTGTCACTTTTTTTCTTTATTCTACAAGGCACATTTATCGTGGAATGCTTATAAATGGTTTTGAAGATCAACATTGTATCCCCCTTCAAATCGTGGGATATTATTCATGTCTAATATTTTGATCTGACTATCTTTCTAGTCCCTTGTTGGAATCCTAACAGCCTTTATTATATTTAACATACTTCGGGTGGCGAGTAGGGGTTCATCATGATCATGTTGCCTATGGCATCTATGATGCCTATGTTGTTTCCTACTCTCCCTTATTTCATGATGTGGCTCTTTGGAATGCCTTCATCCCCTTTCTCTACTGTTTTGTTGGTGATTTCTATTTCACCTATCATTGTCCTCATGGTCTCGCCCTTTGTGACTACATTTAGATCCCAAAAGAGAGGAGGAAGAAGATGATGAAGGTGAAGAGGAAGGAGGACTAGCACCATGTCAGTACCTACCACCTTCTCTTCGGTGGTCATGGCCTCGATCACGGTTACGATCATGATGTTTTTCATTGTCATGCATTCTTGTTCCTTTGTTAGATCCTTTGTGTCTATTTGTTCTAGAACCTGGGTTATGAATAGTTGAGTGAAGATTCTGATACCCAACTCCTTGATCAAAGTCAAAGAGAGGAACATCATTTTTGGAAAACCTCCTGAGACAAGTTCACCACTGTCGTTTTTTCCTAGGACATACAAAACATCCTAAGACCACTTCCCCTTCATGGATTTGTAATGTCTCTCCTATTGTAGATCCCTCTGGCATTGTGCCTCTGTGGGTTGATAATTTCTTAAATTTTGTTCATGCATGACGTACTTTGATTGTAAGTGTTACATACCAATTCATGTGAGAGCATGAAAAAGCATGCCCGGGATTAAGCAATCAAGAGGTAACACTATGTTACATTCTAAATCATGCCATCACAGCTATTCATCTTAGTCAAGGATAAAGGTAAAGTCTGGTACATACACATTAGGATGAGCATATACCATGTGAAACTATTGGGGCACTGGTGGATCATCTTGTGCATCCTGCCTCTAATTGTTCATGGTATCAAACCTAGTCAGTGAAGCACTCTCATAAGAAGAAGGAGACATGATTGATTACTTAGTATGTGGTACTCATTTTTGGTGATTGTAGGATTGTTAACCTTAAGGGTTTGTTCTAATGATGGAAGGATTTCCTAAGTTCTAATCAGTGCACAAACAACAAAATCCCCAGCAACAATGCCAATGATGAGTGACAAGGTACCCTACACCCAACCATACAAATACAAGTGCTCATGCATGACCCAATCGAACTCCAAGGATTAAGTGCTTATGCACCTACGTAGAAAAAGAATGACTTATGTAGCCATTGTCTTCCCAAGCTTACTTGTAAGGCATAATTATATGGTTAAGTAAACTCGAGGTATATGATTTTTTATGTTTTTTTTTATATTTTCTATCTTGGTTTCCTAAGTGCATGAAATGAAAAGATTTAGTTAACTAATGGATTTTTGTAACTCTAATGTTGATTGAATCCTAACACCAGCATCCGTTTCCACTCTCTGAACACATCCTGAACTAGTGTAACACTACTAGGATTACCAAACGCTAGTCATTACTAGGCTACCAAGTGTTCCACGTGTGCTTGAAGAGGTTGTGCTAAGTGTGCTAATTCGTTGATAATTAATAATTCTATAGAAATAATATTGATTAACTAATGAGAGCATCAAATAATAGTAAATAACATTAAATGCAATAATTAAGCTATTTTGAATGTTGCAAGGTTCATCAAAAAGTTCATCTTTATTTTTGGACACAAGGTGTGCTTAGGTACACAATGCTCAAATAAAGATCTATTCACTTTATGACTCCTATTGTGGGCACTCAAAAATAATTCTAACTTTGGAATAGAAAAACTGCAAGAGTTTGTCTAAGGGACTGAAAAATTACTACTAAAAACAAGTGCCCCTATTTCTTATTTATAGGCAACAAGATAGGATCTGACATCACATGTCTGATGTCAGGGATTCGATCTGATATCGCGTATCTGATATTAGGGGTCCGATATCATGGATCTGATATCGGGTCGTTTATTTGGTGACTCCCTTGTTCATTTCCTTGGAATTTTGTTTGCTCTTATTTCCAAATCCACTTAATTTCTTCTTAGTCTTAAGTGCTAAAGCATAAGTCTTATCAAGAGCTTGTGGCTTATAAAAAGATAACTCCTACTAACATGCCATTTTGAGATCACCTAAAAAGATTGAAGCCTATTCATATTTCTCCTAGTTTGCATTAGCTTGATGGAATAGATCAAAAAATATAATGTAGAATCCTTTGACATCCCTATTACATTACCTTAGAAATTTCAACTTGATGATGGTATCTTATCTCTAATGATACTATTCAATTTTTTTTTCAACATGTATTTCATCAAAGGCTAATCTCTAATTGGTTGACCATTTTGTCTTTCATAATCCAATGTATTTTTCTTCCCATCAAGTAGAAGCCATACCTTCTTATCTAGATTCAAAATAGGTACCCTTAAGTTATGTGGTATTTCTTTCAACTCAAAGTGCTTCTCAAGTGCTTTCAACAAACTTGAAAAAGCATTGGGGCCATCTACATCATTGAAAGTCGTCAACTCAACATACAAAAATCTAAAAGAATTATAGAAATTTCTAGCAAGCCTTGCTTTATCCTTCTCAACAAGCTTTCCTAGAGAATAAGTAGTTATCACCATAGGAGTCCTTAGAATTCTCATATGAGAAATAGAATTTCCTTCCATTAGAATCTATGGCTGATGGGTTCCTACACTCTCATAGCTAGATTGTCCTTCCTCATCATCTACTCCATCTCTTCCTAGTAGTGAAACTTATTCATCTAAATATGCATCTTCATCACCTCTACATGTATGGATATGACTAGGACTAACATTTCTATCTACCATTGTGCTGATTTTATCCAACCAAGAAACCATCATTTGGATGGTAGCCTTCATGCTCTCCATGTCTCTATTCAAGGTCTTCACATGTTTCTTCTTGGGTGTCATCTGAACTAGACAAAATCCTTAATCAAATCTAAGAAATAATCAATACAAAGCTCTAATAGCAATAACACTATATTAGATTCACTCCAATTATTAATAACACTATATTAGATTCACTCCAATTATTAAGTCACCTTTCAGTACTAAATCCAAATATTTTGAAAAGATAATTTATTTTCTAGAAAAAAAAACTAGCTATCTTTAATTATTTAAAAGAGAAGATTACAATAGGGTTCTCAAAATTTACAGAACATCAAAACCTCTTAAATCCCTCAAATGATGTTGCAAAGCATGAGGCTCCACAACCACACAATGATTGTTCTCAATGAAAGACACAACCGAAAGGGAATCTCTTCCATAACCCAGAACTAAGATCCTAACTCATAAGCAAGATTTGAACACATATGTCAACATACATAAAAATTGACCTTAAAGTTGCAACCTTTATACACTCACTCAATATACTGTCTCATATTCTTGCTCAAGTTCAACATAGGAAAATCATAAAATTTTATGTCTTCATATCTCTATGCTAAAACATCAATCATATTTATTAGAAAAATAAAGACAAACACCTAAGAAAATCTTTCACAAGCTCATCTTATAGTTTTCATGTTTTTTCTATCTTTTTCCACCTTCTCTCAACTATTTGCCAATTGGAATAGTTAATTCTAGAAGTTTATCAACCATATGGGTTGTCTATAACCTTCTTAGGTCATCTCTAGAAAAATTTCAACATTTAGAAGAGACATCTTTTGAGAGTGAGAGATGTCTCCTCCATGTTATAGACATTTCCTCTACATTGGAGACATATCCTCATTTGGCAAGATGTCTCTAGAGAAGAATGCAATTTTAACAAGTGTTGGTCATAACTTTGAACTATTACTGTTTCTTTGTTCCTTCCTTAGTAACAATAAATTAATGGTGGAAAATTTTTTACTTAACAGCAACATTTATCTCCTCCTTGCAATGAGAATCATAAGGTTGAGAGCTCTTTCAAAAACTCAAGTTTAGGTGCTTACTACGTTTTGGAAATACCAAGGCTTGAATACCTCCAAATAAACTGAGTGCTTGCAAAGAATTATTTGTTTTGGACTAACACCTAGTATAAATTTTATTATATAACATTTTAGGACCTTAACAGCAAATTTTACTTTTATGAAAAGATTTAGCCCTTTTACTCTATTATGTAAGCAAACAAATTTCCAACTATATCAAAGCTACTTAGTCTATAAAATCTTGATTATATGCGACCTATATTAATCATCCTGTCATCTAATGCTTAACTACAATTCAACACATCTATTACTAATCTTTCCTAGAGAGAAAATTCCATGAGAAAAAAATAAAAAGAACTATACAAATAGAGGTAAAATAGTTGAATCAAATTTGAGCTTAAAATATCATTATACAAAAACTTCCTCCAATACCCAAGAGTTAGTTCTCCTAGCTTTCCCCCCACATCCCCTCCTCCCCAATCCACCTTATTTTTCTTATAAAGAATGTGGATAAACCTTTTAGGTGTTTTGGACCAAAAATCAATTATAATGACTTCAAGATTAATCTACTAAAAATTAAGAGAATAGTTTTTTTAGTGTATCTTCACAAGAGCTCAATGCTTCAAGATACTGGACACATCTATTCTAGCAGATAACTAATCATCGAATTCAAGTTGCTAGTGGAGTTTTTCAAAATCAAAAATAGCTCTAAACACTTCATTTCATAAGCCTTCATTTGGGTTCTTGATTTTAACTAGAATATCTTCGGTGTTGAGCTCAATGGTACTAGATTCACTTATCATTCCAACCATTTTCCTCAACCTTTTTTCATACTCACGAAATTTAATTATTTCATATTTAAATGTTGTTTTGGTTTTATGAGCCTTTTCAATAGCCTTCACTACTACCATCATTATTCCATATAACAACCCTACCTAAATTGATGATAACTTCCTCCTCAACTTTCCAACTTTATTTTCCAAAATTTTTCCTTTGGCCAGAACATGGTCGTAAGTAGGCCCTTGAGCTTTGACATAGCTCAATTTTTCTAGAACAAAAGAAAATTAACTTTTAGCTCTTGTAGTTCTACCATAAGATTAGAAAATCTATCTTGAATGAAAGATAGATCAATATTAGATTTTAATTTTTCCTTTTTGATATTTTATTGCATCCTTTGGTTTAGCTCTTCCTTTCTTTTAATTTGATACTCTTTATCTTCAATGATTGATTCTTTGATTTCCTTCTCAATCTTAAGCTCTTCATTTCATTTTGCTAATTTGACATTCTCTTCTTTCAGCTATTGATTTTCTAGCTCTCTTCTTTCTAAGTAATCCTTCAACGCAACAAGCTTCTTAACTTGCCCTAAGTCTATAATTAGAGCTAACAAAGTTTCAAAGAGCTTTTCCACCAAGATAACCAAGTCTTCCTCTCCATTCTGTAGATCAATATTCTTATATTGAAAGAGAATACTAGACTCTGTTTCTAGTTGCATAGGATGTTATTGGCTTAACATAATTTTTTCTTCCTTTGGCTTAACTTTGAAAGACTTGGCTATACATTTCATAAGATATCTTGATGGGAATTCCAAGGTGTTGACACCTTTAAACCATTCCATGGAGTAGATGTTTATTTCCCCAATTTATTTTTGATAGTTGAAAAATTAGGATTGGGGAAATGAAAAAGAGCATAATAATTAAATATATATGAATGGTGGTGAGGAAAAATTAATGAAAAAACCTCAAATTTTAAAAAGCAAGGTTGATGTCATTGGTATACATGTAACGATGATCAAAATCAAATCTATTAAACTATATAAACATTACACTTTAGAGATCCCAATATTAAGTAAAAATAAATTTTAAATAATTGAATAAGTTACATGATGCATTATTAGACACTCATTCTGCAAGCAAAGATTTATCAAAAATTAGATGCAGAGTTCTAGATCATGATGGACAAACTAATGAAACTGATGAAGCCACCAATGAATTCAAGGAAATACCTATAAAAATTTGTGTTCTTGGAATGTTGCAATTTCAGGATATGTGCAGAACATGACATGGTTGCAAAATTACCTAGAGATGACAGAATAAGGCATTATATTTACTCATAATTCTATGAGTCACTGCAACTTCTTACCTAAAGAAAAACATGCCTCCTAAACCTACTCACTCTAGTATCATCAAAATAGAGACAAACAAAGAAAGGTTATTATGGTTTGTGTTTGTTGTTAAAGTTTCCCTACTTTGCAAAGAGGTAGTAGGAAAGAAAAGTGGATTCAAAATGCTTTTATTCACTTTTTGAAATACCAAAGATAATTTTCGTGGTAGATTCTTTCATGGAAGATCTATGTGTGATGATGGGCTACCAAGGAGTTATAGTGGTGTCGATCTATGAGGATAATCAGTGCACAAGTGGAGGCATTGGACAATAAGTGTCATCAAGGGTTTCATGCATCTCTCATAGCAAAAAGCCTAATATTATAAACCAAAAACCTACTTCTACTCTATACATATTGCCTAATCTTTGTCATGGAAGCAGAACCTTGTCATTATCCTCATCCATCGGTAGTGTCACAGATACATCTTGAATTGAGGCAATAGAAAACAACTGAACCGGAATGATTACAACATTAACAAGCAAGGCATGAGTAATAATAGTGATGTTACACATCCAATAGCTATGACTAGAGATTAATGCCTAGCATGGCCAATTTGGGTTTCCATTAGTGAAAACATTGGATTTTAAACTTTGGCAAAGCTAAAAATGATAATGGTATATTATTGGGAGTGAGAAGTATGTGGCTATTGTTGACAGATAAATTAATTTTCTACTTTCAAGTCATATATGATTTTATTCTCTAACCTGGCTAATGTGGTTAGCCCTTGGTCATACATTAATTAAATATTTATATCATTTGAAAATTTGTATGTCATGAGAAGTTATTGATGGATGGGAAAATTGCCACCTATGGCATATATTTCTCAAGTTTTTATAACTTCCCATGGTATTCTCTATGATATTTGTTACTAAAGATGCACTTGGCCACCATAACTTAAATTTCTAATAACTTCCTTTGGAAGTTGTAACTTCTAGGGTGGTTATAAATCAATCCCTTAGATATTTTTAACCCACCTCAACTTTTCATGATGATTGTAAATACTCCTAAAGTTACTATAAAAGGAGCTTTAAGGGTGAACATTAGGGAGGGAAGCTTTTTGGGAAGAAGAAAGTTGAAGATTGCTTGCTAAAGACATCATTTAGATCACTTTGTTTTAGTCTTGTGAGTTTATTATTTCCTATTTTGTTTTAGCTGCTTAGCTAGTGGTTTAGGTAGTATCATGCTTGGAATTTTAATTTGGGATTTTTTTTAGATCACTTTTATAGTTCTTTGTTGTGTGATAGTAGACTCTTATTAAGATTTTCCATAGAAGAGCTCATGTTGGAAAGACTCAAGAGCAATTTAATAGAAAATTTTATTATTATGCAATGTCTAAGGCTGCTATTAGGATTGCTGTAAGAGAGCCTCTACTATAGACAAGCTAGTTGAGCAATTCAGTAGTCTAGAGGGTTCAAAAGAATCTTTGGTATTTTGATGGGACTGAAATAGATTTCTGATTTTTAAAGCATATTCCTTTGGTATTTCAATCAAAAATTATCAAATTTTTGAAAGCTTTGTTTTATGAAATCATTGACAACTATTATCTAGCCAAAATAGAGATTTGTACGTGATGTTTTACGTAGCAATTTTTGGTAGTATCATAGAATTGTCTTTAAGAAATTACTTATTTGAGCCTAGAAAATTTGAACAATTCATAGATATTGATCTAGGGATAAATTTAGTGTGAAATGTTTTCTCATATTAATTTACCTTAAATATTTGAGATTTTTACACAAATCTTCTTTCTTTTCTTTCTCTTTCCATTGAATCTTACTCTATTTCTAGTTTCCTTGTAGAACTTTCTCTCTCTAGGAAAAATTAGGAGTAGATTCGTAGAGTTGTACTCGAATGGTTTTTGCAAAAAATAAAAAATAAAAAATTGTTATAAGTAGGTATTATAAGGACTGTATAGACTAAGTAATTGAACAAAATAGAAATCTCTAACAACTCATAGTATTTTACAAAGTTGGCCAAATCTCTTTCATGATAATTGATTAAAGTTTTATACGCAATCCAACTATTTCAACATTTACAACAAAAAACACATACTCACGTTTAACTACTGAGTCTATTTGGAGGTGTCTAGGACTTGGTGTTTCCAAGGACTATCAAGCACCTAAATCCCGTTCGAGGCACTTGTTCGCAGTCATGTCCCAAATAGTCACCAATAGTTCTTTTGGTGCTAGAAGGAGGGCTGAAAATTTATCCTCTGAATTCATAAGCTTGATAGTCCTAGGATATAGAAAATTATTTGTTACTATAACAACTTAAGAAATTAGATTCTATTTTCAGTTCATGACCAACAAGATTGATAGTTTGGAAGGTTTCAAAGATTCAAAGGAAGTTCTTGATTATAAGACTAATTCTTCATCAGAAGAAGAACAAAAGAAGTTTTTTGAGTTTGGAACAAGAAGTGGATTAAAGACTAGAAGGTTGAGAAGATCACCACCTCTATCTAGTTTATTAGTTTATAAGAGAATATCTAAGAAGTATAAGAGTTCAAAAATCAAAAAGAATAAGATGGAAAATTTGTGGCAAAGAGTGACGCCATTAGGATTTCAAAACTATAATGATATTCCTAAGGTAGTTTATAAATATTTGCATAAGCTTTTTATTTCTAGAAAAGTTTACTTGGCTGAAGAATATATTCACATGTTTGAGTTAGCTTTAGCTCATGCAAATGTTCAACACCAAGATCAAGCCTATAGATTATTTGTAGCAAATCTAAAGGATATGGCTCAAATTTGGTATTCAAGCTTGCCAAGCAACAATATCAAAAGTTGGGATGATATGAGAAGTCTTTTCTTAGCCTAGTTTGATGATCAATTAGATCAAAAATATCTATATTGTGGCCTAATAAAAGCTAAGCAAGGAGTCAAAGAATCAATTAGAGATTTTTAACATCAAATTTCAATGAATTTGTGGGCTCTTTCGAAGATAATATAGACCATCAAATGAAATGTGTAGAGAAACTTATCTTAAGGCTATCAACCCCAACATTTCAATTTGGTTAAGGAGAACTTTGAACTTAACTACACTAAATGACTACTTTGGTGAAGCTATATAGTTAGAAAAATAGTTGAACTTGAATCATGAAGAGATTGTTACAACTCAAAAGAGAGAAGAAAAAGTTATGATTCATATGCAAGATTTTTCTCAATTTAAAGCTTTACCATGTCCATCTCATATTAATATAGAGCAAGAACCTAAAAAAAGAAAATCTAAAAAGGGATAATTAATGCAAGATATGTCCAAAAAAATAGTGAAACTAGAAAAAGCCTTGGCAAGAGTTAATATCAAGGAGGAAAAGAAAAATCGAAAACATAAATATCAAGATACTAAGTTAGTTGAAGATGAGGATGATAGTGATCTTGTTGTGTCCAACTTTCTTGATATTGAATCTCATAATGAGCTATCTAGTGTTCATTATGCAATAAAATCTTCTAATTCTAGGCCTAGTGATACTTCTTCTCTATCAAGTTCTAAAGAAGATATATCCTTAGAGTGTAATAACAATGAGGAAAATGAATATAACCTGAGATCAAAAGAAATGCTAACTACCTCTAGACATCCAAACATCATTGTTGATCCATCTACTAAGAGAAAGGCTTTTGAGCCAAGTAGAAGAGAGAAAAATAAGAATAAAGAGGATCAAGTAGAACAAAGTACTCCAAATAAATCTTTCAATAAATGGATAAAGAAACCAAGCATTATTGGAGATGGAGAATATGATTTCATTGAAGATCTTAAATGTGTCAGGTCCAATATTAGCATATATCAATTACTACAGATAGGAGATTAACAAATAAAGGCTTTAGAGTTTATTAAAGGTAAAACGAGGGTTAAAGAATCAAAGTTAAGTTATGTGTCTAATAACGATGAAAAATCAAAGGCTAGTTATGATTGTATTCTTGATAAAGAAGTTCCTCCTTTTCTTTTGACAATGAAGTTAAAGGATAAATATCTGCATAATTGTTTGGTTGATTCTGGAGCCAAATCTATTATAATGCCATTGTCTATATGCAAAAACCTTGGTTTGATTCTTGAAAAATCAAATAAAAATATTATTTAAGTGAAAAAGAGCAGAGTGAAGATTGTGGGTTCATTACCAAATGTTCTATTAGAAATCACTTCT
>MNCI01026019.1:535219-549768 GCA_015680685.1 Gnetum montanum
ATGACAAGGATGGGTACTTAGATCGTCATCATGATTGGGGCCGAAGCCATTGAAGAGAAGGTAAGAAACATCGTCATGGCGATGGTTCTTCTTCTTCTTCCCCTTCTTCACATCATTCACCCTCTCCTTCCACATCTAGGCATAGCCATAGAGAGGATAACGATGAGGATAGAGGTAGGCAAAATGAGAGACCTCGACAAGAGAGTCGAGCGCGAGGACATGGGCATGAACAAAGGGAAAGTAGGGAACAACGTAGACATTATAGATGTCATGAAAGAGATGATCATGATGAACCCCTACTTGCCACCCGAAGTATGCTAGACATCACGGAGGTAGTGAGAATACCAACAAAGCATCAAAAAGATAGCTAAATCAAGCACTTAGACATGAACAATATCCCATGCTTCGAAGGGGGATACAATATAGATCTGTAAAATCATTTACAAGAATTCCATGATGCCTGTGCCTTGCAAAACATAGAAAATGAGTGTTAGAAACTAAATTTGTTTCCCAGGATACTCATTAAGGAAGCAGAGAGTTGGTACTGGTCCTAGAACTGGAAACCATTAGGAGGTGGAGTACGATGTTAGAACTCTTCAATAATAAATATCAAATGTACTCCAGAGTGTCTAATTTACATAAGAAAATCCAAGGATGGAAGAAAGGTATTCATATACCCTTGGATGCTACCATGAGCTACTATTATGCATTGTTACACCATTGCCCAGGCCATGGTTATGCACAGTGGGATCAACTCCACCACATCGTAGATGGGCTAAGGTATGAAACTATCAGAACTTAGATCCCATGAAAGTCATCGCTTGTTGGAACAAGCACCCAAAGAAGAAGGGGAGCTACAAAAAAGGAAAAGTACAGAAGAATATAACCGTGATCCGTCTCTTCAAAAGAATGGAGTGATATTTTGCAATGAAGAGGATGAGTCACCAATTGAAGAGTTGGTGAATAGGAAAACCTTGCTGCTTCAAAAGCTAACAACAGAAGTAGCAGCTAAGGTAGATGAAGTATGGAACTCCTTAGATAGTAAAATTGAAACTATCATGAAAATTATAGAAGAGTCTAAGGAGGAACGAAGTAGTGACAAGGACAAGGAAAAGCAGAGAGATTCAAGCCCTGCACATGACAAGGATAAGGGAAAAATAACTATCTCTGATGAGGCTGTGGATTCAGACAAAGACAATGATGGTGGATGTGAGATGTACCAATATGACCATCCTAAAGGATGTTGTCCAATCATCTCACATCTACAAGAGTCTGGGGTGTATGCACTCAACCTGAGACTCAACAAACGGTAGACACCCCGAAGGTTACCTTATCCTCAAGGTAACCCAAGGTAGTTCCACCAATCGTTAACGTAGTATCCAAGTGGAACTCCACCACAACCCATCGGGCAACATCAACAGTGGCAATTTCCATAGTCATGGGGGATGCCACCGCCAAAACAACAATACCCTTACTGATAGCCAGATCCTTATGGTTACTACATGCAGCAACCAATTTTTCCAAGTGAATCCATGGGTCACACAACTCCCCAATGTCACTACCAAGTTTGGGAGTACTTTAGAAGGACTCCTTCTCCTCTGAGAGATGCTCCATACCCATACCATCCTCCTAATCCATCCGCACCTCTTCCATAGGTAGTTCCCATAACACCTCCTGCTCCAACAATGCAAGGGGAACTTCCCACTCAACCGCAGGAACAAAATGCTATGAGAGCCATAAACATCCAACCCATTGCTGGTTCTGACAACCACAAAAAGAGAAGACCTTTTTTTAGAACCAAAAGCCTAGACAGGCTCTCACAATAACAAGCGGTTGAGTCTATGATCACTCCTCCAACACATAAGGCTTCAGAGCTCCCTTTAGTCCAACAACAGAGCTTAACACATACAGTTATGTTAACACATACCATAATCAACTGGATCAAGGTAGGCCACCTTCCTAGGAAACTATCTGATCCTGGAAGTTCCGTAATCTACCTCCAAGTCGCCAGGAATGAACCTCATAAGGCTCTTCTTGACTCAGGTTCCAAAGTCAACCTAATTTCATGAGAGATGTATCAAGCCTGAAACCTATCCCAACTTAAGAAGAGCAACATTCAACTAGAGCTGGCTGACCAGTCCATCACCATTCCCTTGGGATTGGTGGAGGACATAGTTACCACTCTGTGTGGTTGGTCATACCCAGCCGATTTCCTAGTGATTGAAGTTAACAACAATGAAGGGGACTTCNAATAGAAGAGCAACTGACAAACATGCATGGAATGAACTGGGGAAGTAACCATGCTAACAACAAAGGCATAGACACATTGGAATATGAGCGTCGCCAACTTCCACCCCTTAATCTAAGAACATCAATTGGGAGAAGTTGGGAACTTCTAATAAATTCAAACAGGTGCTCATTATTTCGGATCTCTCCCTTTCCATTCAGTCATGGGGGAGATGGCCACCTGTGCTAACCATTTGAGGCCCTCAGTTCTTTTTAAGTTTTTGTCTTATACATTTTTGTTTTACAAGTTTTCGTTTTATAAATTTTTGTCTTACACATTTTTCTCTTACATATTTTTGTTTTACACATTTTTGTTTTACAAATTTCTTTAAATTTTCTTATTTTTGTTTTACAACATCGTTTATACACTTTTTTATTGTGTGTGTGTGTGTGTGTTATCCACCTTGTAAGTTTTTCATTCAATAAGTGTTCTACATGATGGTATCAACTGTTTTCCTATTGACTGCTAATGTTTGATTTTTACCTTTAAGTCATGATGTTGATACTAAGGTATGTTTCTTTTGATATAACAGGTAATGAGTCCACTTCATCCATACATCCACCAGTTCTATGATCTCTCTCAGCTTGGAAATGTACAGTTCCTTTCAAATAAGAACTCTTAACGAATCGGTGACTGGCCATTTCTCAAACTAAGGAAGGACTCAAGGATTGAAAAGGATGTGACTTAAAGGGAACTTGATGCATTTGTGTTGGCCATTCTCTTGGGTGCTTATATGTTTTCTTACCATTTCGACGTTACCCAATCATCGGGAAGCTAAGCAAATAAAAATAACAAAGTCTTTGCATGGTGTGGTTCTCATGCATAAACACATAAAAAAATAAAAAACAAAAAAAAAGTGAGAATTCAAAGCACACCCCTTAGAAAAAATAATCCCATGGGCTACAAGCACTGGTTATGGAACTCAAAATAAAAATGTTCTCTCTAACTAAGGCCCTTCTCGCTTCCCATTCTCTTCTCCTTTGTTTTGTCGGAATGGTGGTGACTCTTGGGTGACGGCATTCTTATTACTTCAAGAGGATAGACTGGTCAAATGCATTAATGCGAAGTCACTGGATGTGGTTTGTTTGAGGCCAGACTTGGAATGGGATCTGCTAAGTCACATTAATCATGAAACACACAAGGGGCTGTACATCACCTTGTTCTTGGGATTCCATTCCATTCTCTTCTCTCCATCCTTCTCTCCATTGTTCACCTCATTGCCGGTTGTATCATTAGTGTATATTTTGGTTGATACATTGTTTTTTTTTTGGTAAATTCTTGTAGTTAAGACTTTAACTCTTGTTTCAAATGACATTCTAAGAGCCTATGGACTCTTTGAATGTGGGTTTGTCAAGGCAGTAAGGGCATGAGCCTGTTTTGGCGAGGACCCACTAACATTCCTCTTTGGTGCACCAGTTAACTTCTTTCCTCTAACATTTTTGTAATCTATTTTATTTTGTTCATTTCCATCTTGACATCCATTTTATCAACATTACAATTATCTCTTTCTATCCATCTTTCTTGTTCTTTATTCTTTCTCCATTCTATCGCTATCGGAGGTTCACTATTAGTCATGGAGGTATAGGGCCCAATTTTTTTGATTTTCTCCTAACCCCTACATCTTCAGTAGTGATCATTATTATATCCCTAGATCTGTATCAGCCATACCACAACTCAACCAATGGACCTTTCACCGAAGCAAGGTACCAATTGCATTATGATTCATTTACCCTTGCTCATATAAAGACTGTGTTGTGTGTGTAGATGACAATCATGAAACAACGGATTGGATCTAGAAGGGACACTTGGAATGGAGCAGTGCTGAAGCAGCTATGCAAAGAGCAAGATTGATGGCGTGCTTATGGATGGACAACGAAAGGTGCAACCTTAGCATTGGTAGCAGCAATACTTCTTTCTCTCTCTCTTTCTCAACTGCCAAATGAGGCCTAATGTCAATGTAATAAGGTGTTCACTCTTGTTTTCATGAACACCAGTCTTGTCATGTCTTGTAATGATGATCCGTTCACATGTTATCCCATTAGTTCCATTTGAGTCAATAATCCCATATCATCCCAATATTTTGTAAGAAACTCAAGGATGAGTTTTTATTCAGTCATGGGGGTATGATGGGAGGTGATATTGCGTACCCAATATCACGTCGGCCGTGATATCACATCCCACGTGATATCACGGTCCGTCGCCAAGTCTATAAATAAGAGGTAGCTCTCCTTTTTTTTCTCATCTAGATATAGACCCTTAGGAAAACTCTGGTAGTTTTACCTCTCTAAAGATAGAATATTTTCCATGTACCTGCAATAGAAGCTCCAAAGTGAACGGATCTTTATTCGAGAAAATATTATACCCGAACACATGTTTGTGTACAAAAATAAAGACAAACTTCTTGGATAAACCTTGCAGCGCATGGAATAGGCTAAATAGGACTTTTATTTATTGTTATTTACTGTTTACCATTTAAATGCTTTATTAGTGATTAAATCTTTCTCAACCCTTCTCTCCTAGTTAAGTGCCTCAGTACGACCGCTTTGAGCACATGCATTATGCTTGGTGATCCCAGCAACGATTAACATTTGGTAACCAAGGTTGCATTGGTTTAGGGTGTGAAAGTAAGTGGGAACGAATGCTAACGCTAGGTTAATTCAGACTTAGTTAGTTAGTTAACGTTAGTAATTAGTCTCTTCAACCCTTCACCTTCTCAACATAGGAGATAAAACAGAAAAGCTATAAAAATCATATACCTCGGACTTACTTAACCATACATTGTGAAAACTATAAATAAGTCTGGGAAGACAATGAATAACTAACCTTAAGTATTCCATGAGGCGTGTAGGCACTTAGTTTGTGAATTTCGACCGAATTGTGCATGTTACGCTTGTATTCGTATGGTTGAGTGTAGGGGTACCTCGCCACTCATCATCAATCATTAAAGCACTTTATCATTTTAAATATTATCTGAAAAGTTCATTAGTTCATAGTATGCTAATTAAACCTACAATCAAATAATTCTTAGCACAAAATGAAATTGGATTAAAAATAGGAAAGTGGCTTATAAAGCTCCAAGGTTTCATATTTTCATTGGAAATATGCAAAACCGTTAAGGGAATGGGATTAGCCAAGTTAATGGATAGAGAAAATGAAGTATGTGCACTTGATGCTTATGAATAAAATTAGTATGATGAAATTTTAAAGTTCTTTAATACAAGGAAAGTTCCAAATAATTTAACTATAAGTCAAAAAAGAGCCTTCTTCAAGAAAGCATGTAAATTTGCGATTAGAAATGATATATTATATAGAAAAGATTTTAGAGGGGTTTTGTTGGAATGCATTCATAATGATCAAATTGGACCCATCTTAGAATAATTCCATGATCATTCTAATTTATTTTATGAATCCCCTAAATCAACTATGTAACATATACTTCGATATAGATATTATTGGCCTAGTATGTATCAAGATATTACTTTGAAAATTCAAAGATGTTATGAATGTCAAATCCATAGACCAAAAATAAATAAGGCTAGAGCTTCCTTAAAACTAGTAATTATGGAAAGATCATTTCAACAATGGGGTTTGTATTTCATTGGTACAGTTACTCCTTTGAGAGCTAGACATAAGTTTATTCTTACATCTACTGATTACTGCACTAAATGGACTGAAGAAAAATCTTTAAGAAGAAGTTCAGCATTAGATTTAATCAAGTATTTGGAAGATCAAATCTTAAGTCATTTTGGTCTATCTGAAGTATGAGTATCTGATAATGGATCCTCTTTTTAATTTGAAGAATTCATAACATGGGCATTAGAAAAATCCATTTTCATATTTTCTTCTTCCAATTATTATCCTCAAGGAAATGGCTTAGTTAAATCTACAAATAAAAAGCTTATTTCCTACATTAAGAAATCAATGGACGGAAATTTAAGAAATTGGATTGATTATCTACAATTTGCATTATGGACAGATCGTATTAGGTTTAAGAAGGCTATTAGAACATCACCTTATAATTTAGTCTATTTTTTGCCAATGAGAATTACAAACAAGATTATAAGTTTAGCTTCAAATTTTGTACAAAGGTATAGTGAGAAAATTGATAAAGATAGAAGTTTTATGACCTTGCTCATCAAGAGAGAAGTTGAGATAGATAAAGTAAATGATAATTTGTTAAAAGTATGTCTCAAGTTAAAAGATGGTTTGCCAAAAAGGCTTTGAAAAGAACTTTCTAAATAGGAGACCTTGTCTTGCTATGAAATATGAAGAAACCAAATAAGTTCACACTAAGATGGATTGGTTGATTTAAAATTACAAAACAATTGTCCGAGGATACTTATAAATTATCAACATTAGATGGTATGGAATTGTAGCTTCCATATAATGTTTTACATATAAAACATTATTTTGGATAGATGCCCATGACTTAAATATCTATATGCAAATTAATATACGTACATAGTATAATATTACATATAAGTATGCAATTATAATGTTATTGAATATATATATATAGTAATAAATAATGAAATTTTGTATATAGGAATTATTATGTATGCACTTGGTAGTAACATGTATTAGATTAATGTCATCTTTAACCATGACATATATGTTTTATTTGTATGGTTAAGTAAGTCTATTTAGTATTTTAAAATAAAATAAAATAAAAACTAACATATGTTCATGTTAAGTATGAGTTTAAAGATATTTAATTAAAAATATTAGTTGAATTACTAAGTTTTCATGATCTTAAGTAATCATTACTTGAGATGAGTAAAGTGGAAGTGGTGCTTAATTAATTATTTAGTGGTAAGTAATTCTAATAACCAAATGGTATAATGCAAATTGGCATATGTATAATGATTAGAAAATAATTAATATGGATAAAGGTGGCAAGGTTGGTTAGCAAGATTTGGTGGGAATTTCAAATTTATTTACTACTATAAGAAGAGACATGGATTACTTAATATTACATCATTTTATAGTTCAAAGTGTGAATAAAGAAAACTAGCAAAAAGTGTAGGTTTAAGAAAGGATGGTTCTTGGTGAGAGAGCAATGGGAAGACCATTTATCCCATATGTAATGGGATTCTACCTAGAACATGTTCTAAGAGCTTATTGTAAAGTAAAAGCCCATGGAGCATTAAGAGAAAGTTCATTCCTACTTTGGCTTTTTGATGAATTCATGTTTCTTACTGGTGGACTTTCTATAGAAGCCACTATTTGGGGTAGATTTCATGAATGTGATAGTCAAGTAGAAAATCAAGAAAATTCTAACCAAGATGATTCTTAGGAAGATGCATTTTTATCTTAAGATATAGAAGTATCTAATTGGAATAGGCCACAAGAATCAGCAAAAGAGGCAGATGCAAAGGAAACAAGAAAAGTTGAAGAAAGCAAGGATGAAGACAATGCATTAGTTACAACTGAAATAGTGTATGAAAGGATTCAAGACAAGAGGATTCCCAAGAAATTCATTTTAACTATCCACTTTCCATCCATTGATTAGCTTGTATAAATCTTTGTTTTTATAGTTCCTTAATTTTTATTAGAAGATAAGTTGTGGTATCTAGATAGTTACACATTGATCACAGTTCACTATCTTCCCACTTGGACTAGTATTTTCTTTGTCACATATGATTTAGTCCAAAGTGAGGTGTATGATGTGGTCCTACACTAGTGCTACTCCTAGAGGCAATGGAAAACAACTTTGCTTCAAGCTAATAGGGAATGAGAGAAGAGAACCTAAGCTAGCCTAAGTGTGATGAGCATCCATCCTTAATCATCCATATACATTTTGGACCTCGTGTACTACCTATGGGATTACCAAGCGTATATTACTTGAGCGCTCCTAGATACGCTGCTGGGATACCAAATAATCAAACTTAAATGCTCTTGATTAAGTTGTACTCATTCCGTGTTTAATAGCAGGGATAGTAAATGAAGGGTAAGAAATATTAATTAAGAAAGCAATAAATAAAAATAAAAATTAAAGGAATTAAAACTAAGTGAATGCTACAATGATGAAGAAATATCAATCTTTATTACTAGTCATGTGCGTGTCCAAGTACGTCACACTCAAATAAAGGTTTTGTACAATTACAATCATCACACTGTAGGCATGCACTAGGGAAAGAGTTGAGAGGAACTAAAAAAAAAACAGACTCTACCTCTACACTGACCTACTTACCTTCTTTTCCTATGTGCCCAAATGTGTATTTATAGGCTTACACAGGAGTCACAATATCATGTATCCGATATCGTTAGCTAGGCCGCAATATCGCATCCCTGATATCGAGGGTCTAATATTCAGGGTTTGATATCAAGGGTCCAATGTCAAGGGTCTGATGTTAGCACTTGACAAACCACAATTCATCAGCATACATGTAATGATGATCAAAATCAAATCTATTAAAGTGTATAAACCTTACACTTTAGATATCCAAATATTAAGTAAAAATTAGTTTTAAACAACTCAATAAGTTACATGATGCATCATGGGATGCTCATTTTGGAAGCAAAAATTTATCAAAAATCAGACGTAGAGTTTTAGATCATGATGGACAAACTGATGAAATCGATGAAGCCATCAATGAATTCAAGAAAATACCTATGAAAATTTGGGTTCTTAAAGTGTTGCAATTTCAAGATATGTGTAGAACAAGACATGGTTGTGGAATTACCTAGAGATGATATAATAAGGCATCATATTTGCTCATAATTCCATGAGTCACTACAACTTCTCACCTAATTAACAACACACCTCCTAAACCTGCTCATTCTAGTATCATCAAAATAGAGAAAAACAAAGAAAGGTTATTATGATATGTGTTTGCAATTAAAGTTTCCCTACTTTTATTCACCACTGTTGTGGGAGGAAAGATAATTTTCTTGGTATGTTTTTTCATGGAAGCTCTATATGTGACGATGAGCTACCAAGGAGTTACGATGGTGTTGATCTATGAGGAGAATTAGTGCACAAGCAAAGGCATTAGAAAGTAAGTGTCATCAAGGATTTCATGCATCCGTTATAGTAAAAAACCTAATATTATAAACTAAAAGCCTACTTCTACTCTATACACATTACCTAATCTCCATCATGGAAGTGGAACCTCACCATTATCCTCATATGTTGATAGCATCATAGATACATTTTGAACCGAGGCAACAGAAAACAACGAAACTAGAATGATTACAACATTAACAGGAAAGGCACAAGTGACAATAGTGATGTTACATGTCCAATAGCTATGGCTAGAGATTGATGCTTGGCATGACCGATTTGGGTTTCTATTAGTGAAAACATTGGATTTCAAACTTTAGAAAAGTTAAAAATGATAATGGTATATTATCGAGAGTGAGAATTATGTAGCTATTGTTGACAAATAAATTAAATTTCTACTTCAAAGTTGTATATTATTTTATTCTCTAACCTAGCTAATGTGGTTAGCCCTTGGTCATGCACCAATTAAATATTTATATCATTTAAAAATTTGTATGTCATAAGAAGTTATTGATGGATGGGACACTTTCCAACTATGGCATATATTTTTCAAATTTTTAGAACTTCCCATGGTAATCTCCATGATATTTGTCACTAAAAATGCACTTGGCCACCATAACTTAAATTTCCAATAACTTCCTTTGGAAGTTGTAACTTCTAGGATGGTTATAAATAAATCCCTTGGATATTTGTAACCCACCTCAACTTTCATGATGATTGTAACTACCTTAAAGTCACTATAAAAGGGGCTTTAAGGGTGGACATTAGGAAGGAAATATTTTTGAGAAGAAGAAATTTAAAGATTTCTTGTAAGATGGCTTGCTAAAGACATCATTTCGGTTGTTTTATTTTAGTTTTTTGAGTTTATTATTTGCTATTTGTTTTAGCTACTTAGCTAGTGGTTTAGATAATATCATGCTTGGCATTTAAATTTTGGATTTTTTTTAGATTTCTTTTATAATTCTTGATTGTGTGATAGTAGACTCTTATTAAGATTTTCCATAGAAGAGCTCATGTTGGAAAGCCTCAAGAGCAATTTAATAGAGAATTTTATTATTATGCAATGTTTAAGGCTGCTATTAGGATTGTTGTAAGAGAGCCTCTACTATAGACAAGCTAGTTGAGCAATTCAATAGTCTAGATAGTTCAAAAGAATCTTCGATATTTTGATGGGACTAAAATAGCTTTTTGATTTTTAAAGTATATTCCTTTGGTATTTCAATCAAAAATTGTCAAATCTTTGAAAGCTCTATTGTATGCAATCATTGACAACTATTATCTAGCCAAAATAGAGAATTGTACATGGTGTTTTACGTAGCAATTTTTGGTAGTATAGTAGAATTGTTTTTAAGAAATTGCTTGTTTGAGCCTAGAAAATTTGAATAATTCATTCATATTGAATTAGGGATAACTTTATTATGAAGTGTTTCCTCGTATTAATTTACTTTGCTTAAATATTTTATATTTTTACACAAATATGCTTTCTTTTCTTTCTCTTTCCATTGAGTCTTACTCTATTTCTTGTTTTCTTGTGGAACTTTTTCTCTCTGGGGGAAATTAGGAGTAGATTGGTAGAGCTGTACTTGAATGGTATTTGCAAATTTTTTTTTATTACAAGTAGGTATTATAAGGACCATATAGACTAAGTAATTGAACAAAATAGGAATCTCCAACAACTCACAGTGTTTTACAAAGTTGGCCAAATTTCTTTCATTTATAATTAATTAAATTTTTATACGCAACCCAAATATTTCAACATTCATAACAGCAAACACATACTCATGTTTAACTACTGAGTCTATTTGGAGGTATATGGGCCTTGGTGTTGCCAAGGACTAGAGATCACCTAAATCCCATTCGAGGCACTCATTGAGTGGTTGTGTCCCAAATGATCGCCAACACAAGGTAGCTAATACCTTGGATGAATCGATTCAAGATGATAGACCCATTTTATTTATGCTTGAAGTCTAGGACTCCTTCATGGAATAAAATGTTTAGAGCAAATTTTGAATTTGGTAAACTCCACTAGCAGCTTGAATTTGATGATTAGTTATTCACTAGAATAGATGTGACTTGGTATCTTGAAGCATTAAGCTCTTGTGAAGATACAATAACTAATTTATGATCCAAAATCTATAAAAGGTTGAATCACATTCTATGTAAACCAACCAAGGGGGGAATGATCTAGGAGGAACTAACTCTTAGATATTGGAGGAAGATTTTTGTACAATGACATTTTAAGCTCAAACTTGACTTAGCTATTTTATTTCTATTCAATGAGTCCTTTTTATTTTCCTACTTTGTGATAGTCACATCACTAGTGGTCAAGATTGTATTATGTCTTACAACTTGTTTCTTAGAATTTTTTAATTACTTGTTTGAGCCTAAGATTTAGCAATTTTTGGTATTATTGACTAATTAAAATAACATTATTTTCCAAATTATTTACTCATGTCAATAGTAGCTCATTTTCAATGTTTAAGATTTTACACAATTTTACTATTTTATTTCTACAAATCCATTAAATCTTGCTCTGTTTCTAGTTCTTTTTCTCATGGAATTCTCTCTAGTTTGTTTATCTTCCAATAGAAATAATTTTCTTTCATGATTGATATTTGAGTATTTAAGAAATCTCAAGCTAGGACATGATCTTAGTTAGGAATCCATCTACATAATATAATATTAGCCATATCACAATATTTTCAGGCAATGATAAAGATAAACTTCCCTTTAGCTTTTATAATGATGCAATCCTTTTTGCTTTACATACAGTAACATCATTTTCAAGAGGGTAGACTGAGTTTGTCAAATCTTCTTGGTGTCCTCCTTTGAGCTTAATCAAATTTAAATATCTCACTAGAAAAGTAAGAAAGAAATAGCTATCCATGTATCTCTTTGTCATACCTATAATATGCCCTACATTGTATGTCCAAAAGCCAAATTGCAATGGAAAGAAAATTGAGTATTTATAATCATGTCTTAATAGGCTCTTTTCAATCTATCTTCCTACCTTCAACACTATCAAGTATGATGAAACAAACCTCAAAAGCTTAAACAATTATTTTTCACACCTTGCTATTAAGACAAATATATAATTTGCATGTAAAAATACCTCTTCATTGTATTTTTTTTCTTGATCATTTGTAGCACTTATGGCTCAATGCATGGGGGTGAAATATTCAAAAAAATCATAAATAGGGAAATAAACACAATTCATGAGAAATTCAATGACTTGGAAATCATAATAATTTTTTTGATAAATAATGGAATAGAAATCATAGATTGGATCCTTCCTTCTTAAAGCTCTCTTCTGAATATAACTGGGCATAATAGGATAGACCCATTCTGGGCTAGGTACCTGATGAGAGACGGTTCACATAGGCCACGATATCACGTACGCGATATTGCAGCCGACGCAATATCGCATCCCCCGGGATATCACGTACGCGATATCGCATCTTTCCCTACGATATCACGTACGCGATATCACAATCCACCACCATATCTATAAATAAGAGGCCACGCTCCCTCATTTGACATCCCAATTTTAGAGTAGCGAAGCTCTGGCAGTTTGATCCCTCCAGAGTTAGATTTTTTCCCGTGTCTACCCGCAATGTGGAGAATGTAATTGTACGATGTCTTTATTCGAGTGTGTCGTACTTGGACACGCACATGACCGGCAATAAAGATTGAGATTACTTCATCATTGCAGCATTCACTTAGTTTATTTAATTGTTATTTATTTAATGTTATTTATTGCTTTCATAGTGCGGTGTGAGTATGACTTGATTACGAACATCTACGAATATGTACAGCTACTCAAGGAATCGGTTACTCATCGTGATTAGTCTCTCATCCTTAAACTCCTAGAAGCGGAATGAGTACGACTTGGTTACGAGCATTTAAGTGTGACTACTTGGTAGCCCAGTGGCATATCCAGGATCTATGCTTAGTAACCCAGTGGCATATTTGGGATCTATGCTTGGTAATCCCAGTGGCGTACCTTGGAGCTATGCTTGGTAGTCCCAGTGGTAGTTGTGCACGAGGTCCAAGATGTGTACGGTTGATCAAGGAATCGATTGCTCATCGCACTTAGGCTAGATTATATTTTCTTACCCTTTCCCTCCTAGCTTAGCTTAGTTAGTATTATTTTCCACTACCTTCAGGAGTAGCATTAAAATTAGAACACATCATACACCTCATCTAGACTAAACCATATGTGACATATGCAAAACTAGTCTAGGTGGGAAGACAGCGAACTGTGACCTAAGGCTAACTATCTAGGTGCCACAACTAGTCCATCTGCGGAGTTCGANGTTATAAAAAGTCACATAAATTCAGACATAACAATGCCTCTCCTACAAGATGATAATAACGCCACACTTAGTGAGGAAGTTCATTGGAGAACCAATGAGCTATATGACGATGAAGATTGGAGTATACAACCTGAAGTGGGAGTTTCCTATAAGAATGAACAAAAACAACGTCATCGTAACACACGAAAGCATAACTTACCCGATGACGATGAACCCCCACTGGCCACTACAAGCTTAACGCAAATACAAGAGGCTGTTCGAATCTCACGTAGGCATCGTAAAGAGAGCCGACTACCCAGGCTCGATTTAAACAACTTTCCCAAATTTTCAGGAGGCTATGACTTAGATCCGCATCAACATTTACTAGCCTTCTACGATGCCTGCACATGGAATAACATTGATAACAGTTGGCAAAAACTGAAGCTCTTTCCTATGACACTCGTTGACCAAGCTAAAGTATGGTATAGATCGTTAAAACCAAATTCAATACGACGCTGGTCAACAATGGTAGAGGTCTTTAACGAAAAATATCAAACCTACGCAAGAGTGTCAGCCTTGAGGAAACAAATCCAAGGATGGAAACAAGAAAAACATGAACCCTTGGACATGGCCTTAGAAAGATATTATTCACTGTTAAACAACTGTCCAGGCCATGGGTTTTCCGAGGAAAGGCTAATGTACCATATTATTGATGGGCTACATAATAAAACCAGAGAGACCTTAGGAACGTATGCCCGAGGTCAACTATACAACCTACGAACCCATCAAATCCAAGAGCTTATTAAGCGGGTAGCAAAAGAAGAAGGAGAAATAGCTACATGGGAGAGTGTTGAAAAACATCAACGGGACCAAAATATTAACTCAACAAAGGTCCATGATCATAACAAGGAGAAATCAACAAATGTCAAGGTGGAAACATCACCTTTGCCAATACAACAAT
>MNCI01026019.1:559221-607141 GCA_015680685.1 Gnetum montanum
TGAAAATACCAAAAAAATCACATACCTCAGACTTGCTTAACCATACACCGTGACACTTACAAGCAAGCCTGGGAAGACAACGAACGATTAACCCCAAGTGTTTCTTATGGTGTTAAGACATTTAGTCTGCGGAGTTCAACCGGATCGCGCTTGCACGCTCGTATTCATATGGTTGAGTGTAGGGGTACCTCGCCACTCATCACTCGTGTCCTGTGTAACATAAAATTTTCATCTTATTTCAGTGATATTTATATGTGTGTGTTTTGTGGAGTTAGTGCAGATTACATTTAACCCTTCTAGTGCCCACGGACACTTTAAGTGTGATTACACAAGGGCATAATAGGTTGAAACCTGCTTTGGGGAGGACCCACTTGTGTAATTTTGTTGTAATCTTCATTAATTCTCTAGCTAGAACACACAATCTCTTACCCTCATCTTAATTTTTCAATTGATTTTCTTTCCCTTATTATCATCACATAGTCTTTTTCTCTACCATCTGAGGTCCTTATTGATAAATTCCACACCATCATAATTTTCATGCCTTTAGAACTAGTTGAATTACCCTGGAATCCTTCAACAATCGTTCAGATGTCCTTAGTTTACAATGTTTAATTTCAAAAACATATAAAAAAATTTGCTACATTCTCTAAGTGCCCTCACTTCAATATATACATGACCCCCCTGTGCTAATCAATGCAAGGGAAGTTTTTCAAATTTCTCTCTACGACTTACGATTGCATGTCCCTTGCTTTCATATCCATAACTCGCTCGCTGGTACTCCAAATTTAATTCCATTTGAACCTATTTGAACCGAAAGTGTTCAGCTTAGTTGTGGGGGAGAGGGTACATGCTGAATAGCATATAAATTTTTTGTACATGCTGAATAGTGCATAATTTTTTTGAAATTTGTCATTGCCCAAAGGACATCAATTAAGGTAATTAATACTAACACTTAGAAAATTGTGCCAAAAATCATATGACCTTAAGTATACTGGGAGATTAAAATGAAAATCCACCTAAGTCATAGGACCCATTATCATAATTTTTGGGCACGATCACACAATAACATAAGATCTTTAATTAAAGGCATGTAGTAAGGTATAACTTTAATTTGAAAACAACCTTACTAACGTTGGCCCGTGTGATTGCAGATGGTCCCGAAATGCACACAGCAGAAGAGTCCTACCCACGGTGGAGCGAAACAACCTAGGAGAGGTAGAAGGCAAGGTCCTGTTGAATAACATAACGAATAGGAGGTGCACTCATTTAATATCCATCAAGAAGAACCTCCTACCAGATGATCTGGGCAGGTGGAAGGAGGAGCTGATGTGCCTAAACTGGGACAACAACTCACGTTGCCCCCAGAATGTGTTCAAGCTATCCATACGAAGTCCACAATTGCTTTGGTGATTGTGGAACTTAACTTCGAATCTTTTGCAGAGTTCACTCCTAAGGCTGTTAGCGATCACCTTAAAGAGTCTCCCTTATGGCCTGTCCTCTCTGAAAAAGATGCCTGGTACTTAGGAGAAACGTACCTATTCTAGCACAATAAAGAAGAAGGCACCATAGTTAACAATTGTGGTGTGACTATTGATTTCTTTGTTCAAGCCATTCTGGAAGTATTAAACCTTCCGAATATAGGGAAAAAGGTTGCTCAGAACTAGCTAGACACTTTCAGAACTAAGCAACTTAATAAACTATTGATAGAGAATAAAAGGGTGGCAGAAGAAAAAGAGAAGGTTGTCTGGGTTGCCTCTATGGCACAAGTGCAAACTTACATGCATGCCAAGGCACTTAAGGCCTTACAAGAGGAGAAACTCTAGGCTATACTTCAATGCTATCAAATCCCAGACCTGGAGCACAAGAAAAGGGAAAGACACCTATGGAGGATTCATCGCCACCAGGAACTACATGAGTTCCAAATTTTTGTAAATATTCTGTGTGTTGTGTCTTTGTTTTGTTTTCTTCCCACACTGCGGCATCATCTCATTTTTCTATCTAATAATCCCATACCTATCCACTGTGTAATCAATGTAGCTTTTTCTCACTTTAACTCAAGGACGAGTTTTTATTCAGTCGTGGGGGTATGATGAGACGCAGTTCGCACAGGCTACGATATCACGTATGCGATATTGCAACCGACGCGATATCGCATCCCTCGCGATATCACGTACGCGATATTGCATCTTTCCCTACGATATTGGGTACGCAATATCGCAGTCCGCCACCATATCTATAAATAAAAGGCCGCGCTCCCTTATTTGACATCCCAGTTTTAGAGTAGCGAAGCTCTAGCAGTTTGATCCCTCCAAAGTTAGATTTTTTCTCGTGTCTACCCGCAGTGTGGTGAATGTAATTGTACGATGTCTTTATTCGAGTGTGTCGTACTTGGACACGCACATGACCTACAATAAAGATCGAGATTACTTCATCATTGCAGCATTCACTTAATTTATTTAATGTTATTTATTGCTTTCATAGTGCGATGTGAGTACTACTTGATTACGAGCATCTACGGATGTGTACAGCTAGTCAAGGAATTGGTTACTCATCACGATTAGTCTCTCACCCTTAAACTCCTAGAAGCGGAATGGGTACGACTTGGTTACGAGCATTTAAGTGTGACTACTTGGTAGCCCAATGGCGTATCCAGGATCTAGGCTTGGTAACCCAGTGGCGTATTTGGGATCTGCGCTTGGTAATCCCAGTGGCGTACCTCGGAGCTATGCTTGGTAGTCCCAGTGGTAGTCGTGCACGAGGTCCAAGATGTGTATAGTTGATCAAGGAATCAGTTGCTCATCACACTTAGGCTAGATTAGATTTTCTTACCCATTCCCTCCTAGCTTAGCTTAGTTAGTATTATTTTCCACTACATTCAGGAGTAGCATTAGAATTAGAACACATCATACACCTCATCTAGACTAAACCATACGTGACATATGCAAAAATAGTCTAGGTGGGAAGACAGTGAACTGCGACCTAAGGCTAACTATCTAGGTGCCACAACTAGTCCATCTGCGGAGTTCGACCGGATTGCGCGTGCGACGCTCGTTTTGTATGGTTGAGTGTAGGGGTACCTCGCCACTCATCAGTACCTCACTCAATATAAAGTCCAAAAGAAATAAGCTCATATTTAATTGAAAATCATCCTTATTAAAGCTAGATAAGCTAAATTGAAGGCCATTGTTCATATATTGAATGGGATAGCGGACTTTACCAATTTCTACTACAATAAGGATTTTAATTTGTTCACCATCTACATTATTGATGTTCTTTCCAGTACATATATTGAGGACTAAAAGAAAAATTTGATGCAATAATTTGAAATCATTGATACTTGGAATTAAAACCTTGTGGTTGAAGAATTTGGCTACCCTTGGAGCATTGACTTTCACTAGCTTGTTTGCTTCAAGATGAATCTTGTCATCAAACACTTCTTTCAACTTCCTCTAGATATATGCTTTCTAGCTTAGAGGGCTCTTGAACTCCATATAGCTCATAAGCCCATTTAATGCTAATATCTATATAGAATTCTAGGTTATTTCTGAACCTAAGCTTATCCTTATCATAATAGGCCTTTACTAGAGCTCAATTCATAACACCCATGATCATATTTTCCCTAGGACAAAAACCCATGTTGTAAATCTTGGATTTTAGATAGAACTCCTACCATTCTAACGTTGTTTTAAAATTGGTGAGCCCATGCCTTTCTATGTATTCATGTTTAGTATCCCATTTGAACATTTCATCTTCATTAGTACACACTTCTTCTATCAAAACATCTTTGATTTATACCCATTGACATAGCTAATAAATGTTTAGCTTATATTTCTACAAATAAGCAAAGAACTCATATGTGTCTACATCTCGATACTTCAAAGGAGCTTCGACTTTTTCTTTCAAAGTCATAATTCTTTAATTCTACTACTCTTCTTCTCTATGCTCTGTAAAAATGCTTTTGTTTTTTCTTCCACTCTTCATTACTTAACTTCTTGTGATATTTGCAGTCAACTTAGAATATCCTAGTGTATTATTATTATAGCTCTATTTAGAGATAAGGCTCTCTCAGAAATTAGCTATATTTCAAATCATCCTTAATTGTAATGATCTACTTAGATTACCTTTTTAAGCTTAATAAATATACCTTTTTATTTTCCTCAAGTGATTTTTAAAATCTAAGCTATAGATTAGACTTATTTAACTTTGGCATGATTTTTGATCAAATATTATATTGTATCCATGATTTTAATAAGAGCCCATATTTTTTTTAACTAAGATGAAGGAAAATGCATAAGATGTGAATTTGTGCTTATCTAAATGTTGATGCAAATTTTGATAAGCTTTTTAAAATGGGCTCTCATTTTAATATATTTTTCATAAGTCTTTTATTTTTGGAGCTAACATGGTAGATAAAATTTTTCATTTCTTGAAACTCAAAAATCTTTATTTGAATGAGGACATCATGATGTAGATCTACTAAGATAATGTATTAGATGAAGTTTTTCATTTCTTGTGAACTCAAAAATCCTTATTTAAATGATGACATGATGATGTAGATATGCTAAGCTAATGTGGTAGACAAAATTTTTCATTTCTTTCAAACTCAAGAATCTTCATCTAAATAATGATGTGGCTATGCATGTTGAGCTTTGTTGACATGATAGATGAATTTTTTTCATTTCTTAAAAACTTGAAAATATTCACCTAAAGGATGCCATGGTGATGAAAATCTACTAAGATGGTGTGACAAATGAAGGAGAATTTTCTTTATGAGAAGTTACCCTCTATCTAAATCCTGAGCTGTAATGTGATCTATTGGCCTACCAAATAAATATTCTACTTAATTAAACTTTCTAGTGGATAAAAAAAATTCACTCACTTTTTAAGTGATTGAGGTAATTTCTTAATTAGAACTTGAGTATTTTATCAAACATTTCCTTCTAATAGGTTCAACCAAACTCATAACATTAATCTTACAAAGAGCTCTCTAAAACCACTTAAGCTCTACTACATTGTAAAAACCTAAAAATTATTTCTATGCTCATTTTTAGTTCTCATATGTTCTTTCAATCCATGGACCCTGAGTAAAATGAGAAGCTTTTTCTTCTTACTTTACAATTAGACATACCTAGGCTATGTAAATTTAGAGTTTAGCTTGATAAAACTTACTTTTCCTTAGCTTTCAAACTTAAGTGCTAAAGCTTCATTCATACCACAACTCTCACCAAAAAATTGGCTTTAAATCTTTGAAACTCAAAATTGCAATTAGAAGCTAAGATTTTTTTTCTTTTAATCATAAGCCCTGAATTATATTAAGATATAGAGTCCCTTTCTTATGTAAATATTGAGCTATATTAAAAATAGAAACCATCAACAATTTGTATAATTTATCTTTTAGTGGGTTTTAATATCTTGAGGTACCAAACAAATTTTGCTAATTCCAAAATAAAAATCTTTAAGTTTTATCTTGTTTCCATTTTAATGAGCATAACAGGGATATGAATATAATTCTAAGATAGAGAACTAGGCTTTGTTAAGCTCATAAGGTTGATTTAAGACTTGAATGAAAACCTTTCTTTCTTAAATTAATCTCCGTATAAGGATTACTAGCTTTATCTACAACAAAGTAATTTTCTTAGTTAATTACTTATTCTTCATTAAGTAGAGATCATATAATTAAGCCCTTATCTAGTAATGGTAGAAATGGTATAAGACATCTTTGCTAAATCCAAGACATCTCCCGTTAGCTCCCAACTCAGCTCAGACATCTCCTATCTCCCAAGGCATCTCTTTTGAGAGTCCAAGTCTCAAACAAGATGACTTAAAAACCTCTAATATGTATCCATGAAGTCCAAAACCTACAATCATTAAAAAATATACAAAATTTAGTCTCATCATTGATAATAGGGATTTGTAACATCAACTCTTAGTACTTCTTAAGGTAGTCCTCTAACTTTCTGGTCTAATGAATTTCTTTCAACATCAATCAAGATTTATCAATGACATTGCCCAAGTAGAAGTTCTCAATTATGGTATTTTTGAATTCTTCCTCTATATCTCTATTGACCTAAAATTTATTTTCAAAATATTACAAGCCACCAAATTTCTCCCTAAGAATTGGAAAGCGATGCTAACTTTGGACTCCTCAAGATACTTGTACATCTCTAGGAACCATTTCATTTCATAGAGAAAGGCATCTATGATATTATCATCTTAATCTTATTTTTAAGCCTTAGGTTATTCAACTCAAAATTTTTGTGTAGATCATCTATAATAAGATGTAATTAGTTTTTCTTGTATAGCCAATTAGTCCTCAAGTTTCTCACTTCTGACCTTGAGCTTATCATTGTTCATCTCTAGGATTGTAAACCTTTGTAGGTTGTCCCTCATAGAGACTTGAATATCATTAATGAAATCCCCCATATAGTCCACATAGTTTTGTAGCATAAAATTTTAGGCCACAAAGAACTTATGCTTGATACTCAGATTTGGTTCCCACAAGCACCGCACATCAATTTTGTCCACAATGTCATTAATCATTTTCACTTACTTAAGAATAGGCAAGTATCTAAGAACAACATTGTTAACCTTTGATGAGCTGCGATATCGCGTACAGGATATCGCAGCCTACCATAATGTCTATAAATAAGAGGCTTTCCCTTGTTCAGTTGCTTAGACTTAGACCCTTAGCCAAACTATAGCAGTTTTACCATTCCAAAGTTATAATAATTTCCATGTGTTCGCAATAGGAGTCTTAAAGTGAACGGATCTTTATTCGAGCAAATTGTACCTAAGCACACATTTGTGTACGGCAATAAAGACGAATTTTTTGATAAACCTTGTAGCATATGGACTAAACTAAATAGCAATTAATTACTGTTAAATGTTTAAATGCTTTCCTAGATAATTAATCTCTCTTAACCCTTGACTCTCCTAGTTAAGTGCACTCAGTACGACCGCTTCAAGCATGTGTGTAGCACTTGGTAACCTAGTAATGATTAGCATTTGGTAATCCTAGCAGTGTTACACTGGTTCAGGATGTGTGTAGCAAGTGGGAATGGATATTGGTGTTAGGAAAATTAGAACTTAGTTAGTGAATAGTTAATATAAGTTAGTCACTTATTTCTCTTCACCTTTTCCTATTAGTGTAAAGACATTAAAAGATAAAAGATATAAAAATCATATACCTCAAGCTTACTTAACCATACAACCGTGACAATACAAGTAAGTTTGGGAAGATAGCGATTGATTAGCCTTAAGTGTTCCATTAGGGTGCATAAGCACTTAGTCCTTGGAGTTTGACCGTATCGCGCATGAAACACTCGTATTCGTATGGTTGAGTGTAGGGGTACCTCGCCACTCATCATTTGTGCCGTTGTCGGGAACTTAGTTGTTTGTGTGCTATGTAGAACATAGGAAATCATCCATATCATTGGGAAGCTAGAACGAACCCTTAGGGTTAATCGAGAAAAGATAAGATAACAGTAAATTGCACACTGAACAAAACAAAGATATCTTCTTCTTCACATAAGAGCACTTCACTGCCTAGGACCAACACAAGAGACATTTGACAGCACAACACATGTAACCAAGATCTACCAGTCCCTCAACAATTCCATGTGGTATATATTCATCATGATGAGTATCTACCCAAATTTACCTTTATTCTCCATCAAGATGAACAACTGCGTTGGAGAGACTTGGAAGGTAACATTGTGTTACCTCCAGACCGATCAGTTCCCAACATGCTCCTTCGTGCTCTTTCACAAATAGGCATGTCATCCTTGTACACAGAGTAGATTGCATGCAATCATGACATAAGGGATTACCATCCCACAGAAGTGCAACGTCAAAGGGACTTGCAGCAGGAGAGATATCATACATATTTGAAGGGTAAGTGGCCCCATAACGCTCCACATGTCTTGAGCGAAATTGAGGGTGATGAACCTGCTTTAGCCAGATCCCCACCAAATGATGTTCTACCTTCTAACGATGGTTAGGAGGTGGTGTATCAAAACCTGCACTCCACAGTTCACAACCATGGTTCTAATCCCCATGAACATGAAGTGTTCAATGAGGGAACACAAACACATGATAAGGGTAGACATTTTGAGCGTGACCACGGTTGTGTTCGGGACCATAGAAGAGAAGGTAGAAAACACCATCATGGTGATGGTTCTCCTTCTTCTTCACCTTCATCATCACATTCACCCTCTCCTTATGTGTCCAGATGTAGCCATAAGGAAACTAACTGTGAGGATAAAGGTAAACAAAGTGAAAAACACCGACGAGATAGTCGAGAATGAGGACGAGGGCAATCTAAGAAATTGAGGCATGGAAGAAGGGAGAGTGGGGAACCGTGTAGACACCATAGATTCTATGAACGAGATGACCATGAAGAACCCATACCCACAACTAGAAGCTTGTTAGACATAATGGAGGCCATAAGAGTTCCCACAAGGCACCAAAAAGATAGTAGGATCAAGAGGTTAGACATCAATAATATCCCACGATTTGAGGGGGGATACAATGTTGATCCTCAAAACCATCTACAAGCATTCCATGATGCATGTGCCTTGCAAAACATAGAAAATGAGTGGAAAAAATTGAAGTTGTTCCCAAGGATACTAGTGAAAGAAGCGGAAAGCTGGTATCGGTCCTTAGAATCGAAATTCATTCGGAGATGGAGTACGATGCTAGAACTATTTAATGATAAGTATCAAACATACTCCTGGGTGTCCAACCAATGAAAGAAAATCCATGGATGGAAGCAAGGAAATCATGAACCCTTGGATGCTACCATGGGCCGTTACTATACACTGTTACATTGTTGCCTAGGCCATGGTTATGCGCAGCGAGATCAACTACGCCATCTCATAGATGGACTTAGACATGAAACAAGGAGAACCCTTGGAATGTATGCCCAAGGGAGATTATCAGAGCTTAGGTCCCATTAGGTCCATAGATTGCTAGAGCAAGTAGCCAAGGAAGAAGGGGAGCTACATAAGAGAGAAAGTATGGAAGAGTACAAACGAGATCCTTCCCTCCGAAAAAGGAGAGTGAGATTCTGTGAGGAGGAGGAAGAGTCACCACTTGAAGAGATGGTGAATAGGAAAACCTTGCCACTCCAAAAATTAACTGAAATATTAGCAAAGGTAGATCAAATGTGGAACTCCCTAGATAGTAGATTTGAAATTGTTCTTAAAATCATTGAGGAGTCTAGGGAGCAAGGTAGTGACTATGACAAAAAGAAAAAGAGAGACGTGGTCAATGCATGTAACAAAGGTAAGGGTAAAATGGCCATCAGCGAAGAGGTTGTGGATTCTGATATGGACAATGATGGTGGATGTGAGATATGCCAATATGACCATCCTAAGGGATGTTGCCCAGTAATCTCACATCTACAAGAGTCTGGGGTGTATGCACTCAACCCATGACTTAACAAACAGCAAGCACCCTAACGGTTACCTTATCGCCAAGGTAACCCAAGGTAGTTCCACCAACCTTTAATGTATTATCCAAGTGGAACTCCACCACAACCTATTGAGTAACACCAATAGTGGAAATACTCACAGTCATGGGAGATGCCACCACCAAGGAAACAATACCCTTACCGATAACTAGATCCATATGGCTACTACGTGCAGTAGCCAATCTCTCCACGTGACTCTGTTGGTCATGTTACCCCACAACATCACTACCAAGCTTGGGAGTATTATAGGACTCCTTCTCTTAGGAGAGACAACCCACAAACATACCATCCTCCAAATCCATCTGCAACTCTCACACTAATCGCTCCATTACCACCCACTCCAGCAATGCAAGAGAAACTTCCCACTCAACCGCGACAACCCAATGTCACGAGAGCTGTGAATCCTCAACCCGTAGTTGGTTCTAACAACCTAATGAAGAAAAGATCTTTCTTCAGAACTAACAATCCAATCAATCCCTCACCATCACAAGCAGTTGAACATCTGAACACCTCCCTAGCAAGCAAGGCTTTGAGACCTCCTTCAACCCAAAAATCAAGCTTAACGCACACGGTTATGTTAACACATGTCGTTATTGACTGGATTAAGGTGGGCCACCTTCCCAGGAAATTTTCTAATCCTATAAGTCCTCTAATCTATCTCCAAGTCACTGGGAATGAACCATGTAAAGCACTTCTAGACTCAGGTTCCAGAGTCAACTTAATATAACAAGATATGTACAAAGCCTAGAACCTACCTCCATTAAGGAAGAGTAATATTCAACTAGAGCTGGCCAACTAGTCCATCACTGTCCCCTTGGGACTAGTGGAGGACATCGTTACCACTGTGTGTGGGTGGTCATACCTAGTTGATTTCCTAGTGATACAAGTGAACAATGGAAAAGGGTACTTTCCAATAATAATGGAAAGAGCATGGATAAGTACTATAGATGCACGCCTAGGAATCTGTGATCTTTCCCTAGAAATATCCAAGAAAAACACTTTTAGAAAGATCGAGAAGAAGAAAGTTCCATGCATCACATACAGTGACACAGGGTGCAATTGCGTGCAGAGATCATGGGTTATGCAAAGTTTAGCATTGCCTACATGCAATCGGTGTGCACAAGACATTAATATACAAAAGTGCTTGTATGCAGTAGCCACATGACAAGAAGACACCTAGTGGCTGATGGCTGATCAAGAGAACCACTCACTAACGTGCATGGAACTAACTGAGGGAATAACTAGTGCTTATATTAAGAGCATAGATACACTAGAGCAAGTCTGTTGCCAACTTCCAAGCCTTAACCTTGAAAACATCAACTGGAGGAAATTGGAAATTCCTGAAAAATTTAAACAAGAGCCCATAGATTTGAAATCATTGCCCATCGTTCTGGAATATATGATCCTCAAAAATGAAAAATTGGTGATCATCAATGCAAAAGTTGTTTCCCAAAAAAAAAAAAGACTACTAAAAGAAATAAATAAGTTGTCAAAATCCTTTTCCTAGTCATACCCCGAGTTAACTAGAATAGATCCTAAGATATGCCAACATAGGATTTACACGGACCCCTCCATGAAACCTCAAAAACAACTGCAGAGACGATTGAACCCAAAATTGAAGCAAATAGTAAAAGAAGAAATAGAACTTCTTAAGGCTGGGTTCATATATCCCATTGCTGATAGTGAATGGGTTAGCCGTCTGGTGATCATGCCTAAAAAGGGAGGCAAATGGAGGGTGTGTATAGATTCTAGGCTACTGAACATGGCAACATTCAAGGATCACTTTCCGTTGCCATTCGTTGACCAAGTCTTAGACACCATAGCAGGGCATCGCTATTATAGTTTTCTAGATGGCTATAGTGGATACAACCAAATACGGATAGCAACATAAGATCAAGCCAAGACAACATTCACCAATCATTAGGGAATGTTTGCATATAAACAAATGCCATTTGGCTTGTGCAATGCTCCTACCATGTTTCAACACCTAGTTGTAAGCATATTTCAACAAAAAATAGGAAACGAAGTGGAAGTCTTTATGGATGACTTCTCCACTTATGGAACAAGCTTTGATCAAGCCTTAGACTGATTAGAGTAGGTGCTGAAAGGATGCATAGAAACCAACTTAAGGCTCAACTGGTAGAAAATCCATCTGTAGTACTTGGGCATAAGATTTCACATTCAAGAATAGAGGTAGACCCAAATAAAGTTAGGGTCATCTAAGGAATCACCCGACAACCAGAAACTGTCAAAGACATTTGGTCATTCCTTGGACACACTAGCTACTATAGGAGATTCATTGAGAACTTCTCCAAGATTGCCAAATCATTGGTAGAACTAACAAATAAGGATGCACCATTTGAATGGACCAGGAAATGTGAACAAGAATTCCAAACTCTAAAACAAAAGCTTGTGGAAACTCCCATTCTAAAATCCCCTGACTAGTCCAAACTATTCCATATAATAACTGACACATCCAATTATGCCTTAGGAGCCGTACTTACATAGTTAGATGAACAAAAACATCCTTACTACATCCACTGTGCAAGTAGGAGTATCGTCAGTGCACAACTTAACTACACAACTACAAAAAAAGAATTAATGGTTTTAGTGTTTGCACTGGATAAGTTTGGGCACTATGTATTAGGTTACAAAGTGTTCATCCATATAGATCATAGTGCAATCAGGTTCCTCATGAACAAGCCAATGGTTAGCCCTCATATTATACGATGGCTGGTAATCCTGCAGGAGTTCGATCTAACGATGATCGATTAAAAGGGCACCGAGAACGTAGTTGCAGATCATTTATCTTAGTTGCACTGGGACAACAAAGAGGATGAATATGTCATATCTGATCATTTTCTTGACGAAGCCCTCTTTGCTAGTGTAGTGAGTAACCAACCCATGGAAACGAATTAGTATAGTAGCATTCTCACCTATCTCCTTTCCCAAAAAACACTACAGGAGCTGGACTTTAGAAAGAAACAATAGTTCCTTCATAGAGCCAAGTACTTCATGGAGATCAATGGACAACTTTACAAAGTCTGTCCTTATGGCCTAGTTCGATGGTGTGTGCCTGATGTGGACCAACTAAGAGTTCTTCAAGACACTCATGAGGGCCCTTGTGGGGGTCACTATGCAGAGAGACAAATGGCTATTAAGATCCTTCTTGCAGGATATTACTGGCCAACATTATTTCGAGACACCCATCAATTTTTCCAATCCTGTGAGCATTGTCAACATGATGGGGAAATGACTGCTAGAATGAAGGGTCTGCAATAATGGATTCAACCTTTAGAACCCTTCAACATTTGGGGAATAGACTTTATGAGACCCATTACACCAATGTTAAGTGGAAAAGATTACATCATTGTTGTTGTAGACTATCTAACGAAATGGGCTAAAGCAGTTGTTGTTACAGACTACACACCATCTACTGCTACACGATTTGTGCAACAACAAGTTGTAAATAGGTTTGGTGTGCCACGTGCACTTATCTCAGATAATGGAACACACTTCACGGGTGCAACCTTTCGGAAGTTGATGCAACACTTAGGGGTTGAACATAAATTAACTACACCTTATCACCCCCAAGCTAATGGCCAAGCCGAGGTCACTAACTAGGAGATTACTAAAATATTAACAAGAACAATTAACAAATATAGGCAAGATTGGAGCACTAAACTGAATGATGCTCTCTAGGCATACCGCTCCACTTGAAAACTCCCTATAGGCTATTCTCCCTATGAGTTAGTATATGAAAAATTTCCAAAGCTTCTAATTCAAACCGAGCTCTATACACTATCCATGGCATGTGACCTCCACCTTGACCTTGATCTAGCACAAAAACAAAGATTGGCAACTCTAAACATGCTATACGAAAACGATTGGTTGCCCTGTCATCAAATGAGTTGCATAAGGCACATAACAAACAATGTCATAACTTAAAAATTTGAGAGGCTAAGTACCAACCAGGAGATAAGGTATTTTACTGGAACCCCACACATGTGCCACAATGCACAAAATTTCAAACATTGTGGGAAGGGCCTTAGATCATTCATACAACCTTTCCCTCAAGGGCCATGACCATATACAAACCTGAAAGCCCTGATAAGCGCTTACTGGTCAATGTGCAACAAACCATACCATTCCATGAACTTAGAATAGCCGATGCACATAATACCTTTGAAAGAGGACAACCTCACTCATTATTTCTGATCTCCTCCTTTCAACTTAGTCATGGGGGAGATGGCCACCTATGCTAATCAATCGAAGCCCTCAGTTCCCTTTTTAAGTTTTTGTTTTTAATTTTTTTAACTTTTCTTGTTTTTTGTTTTACAACATCGTTTATACTCTTTTATTTCTTTGTGTGTTTGTTTGTTTGTTTATTAGGTTCATCACCTGATAGGTTCTCCTGATGGTGGTATGAACTATATTCCATTGATTACTAATGTTTGGTTTTTACCTTTGAGTTATAATGTTGGTACTAAGGTATGGTTCTTTTGATATAACAAGCAATGAGTCCACATCATCCATGCATTCATAAATTTCTATGGTCTCTCTTGGCTTGGAAATGTATAGTCCCTTTCTTAATAATAGAACTATCAATGAATTGGTGATTGGGTATTTCTCAAACAAAGGAAGGACTCAAGGATTGAAAACTATGTGACTTTAAGGGGATTTGATGCATTTGTGTTGGTCATTCTCTTGGGTGCTTGAATGTTTTCTTCTTGGGTTTTCCTTATCATTTCGACATTGCTCCATTATTGAGAAGCTAAGCCAATAAAAATAAAAAAGTCTTTGCATGGTGTGGTTCTCATGCAAAAAAAAAAAAAACAGTAAGAATTCAAAGCACACCCCTTAGATAAAATAATTATCTGGGCTACAAGCACTGGTTATTAAACTAAACAAACATGTTCCATATAACTAAGGCTCTCTCTCACTTCCTACTCCCTTTCTCGTTTCGTCGAAATGGTGGTGACTCTTTGGGTGAAAGCATTCTTGCTACTTCATGTGGATGGATTGGCCAAGTGTATTCATGCGAGGTCACTGAATGTGGATTTTTTGAGGCTAGATTTGGAATGAGATCTACTAAGTCACATTAACCATTAATACACAAGGGGCTGTAAACCACCTCATTCTTGGGACTCCATTCCATTCTTTTCTCTTCATCATTATTTCTCCATTTTTCCACCTCATTGCCGATTGTATCAGTAGTCTATATTTTGGTTGATATATTGTTTTCTTTTGGGTAAATTCTTGTGGTTAAGACTTTAACTCTTTCTTCCAATTGACATTTCTAGAGCCTATGGACTCTTTGAATGTGGGATTGTCAGGGCATTGAAGGGCATGAGCCTACTTTGGGGAGGACCCACTGGCATTCCTATTTGGTGCATCAGCTAACTTCTTTCCCTTAAACATTGCTACAATCACCATTTATTTTGTTCATTTTCCACCTATGACATCCATTTTATTGGCATTTTTATTGTTTTTTTTCTCCCTCTTTCTTATTCCTTATCTTTTTCCATTCTATCGCTACCGAAGGTTCGCTCTTATTCATGGGGGTCCTGGTCCAATTTCTTCAATTTTCTCCTAACCCCTACACCTTACACCTTTGGTAGTCACCAGTGTTATATCTCCAGAATCTGTATTAGCCATATCACAACTCAGCCAATAGACCGTACATCGAGGCAAGGTATCGATTGCATTGTGATTTGTTTATCCTTGCTAATATGAGACTATGTTGTATGTGTAGATGGCAATCATACAACAATGAATTGGTGCTGGAGGAAACACTTAGGATGGACTGGTGTTGGAATAGTCATGCAAGGAACAAGATTGATGTCGTGGCTATGGATGCACAATGGAAGGCATAATTTTGGCATCGGTAGTAACACATCTTCTTCTTTTCTCTCTCTTCTCTCTCAGCTACCAAACAAGACTAGATGTCAAATGTGTATAGTGTTCACTCTTGTTATCATGAACACTAGTATTTCCATGTATTGTAATGATGAGTTGTTCACATGTCACCCCATTCACCATTAGTGTCATTCAAGTCAATAATCCCATGCTTACTTAACCATACAACCATGACAATACAAGTAAGTTTGGGAAGATAGTGATTGATTAACCTTAAGTATTCCATTAGGGCATGTAAGCACTTAGTCCTTGGAATTAGACTGGATCACGCGTGAAACACTCGTATTCGTATGGTTGAGTGTAGGGGTACCTCGCCACTCATCAACCTTCAACAATTAGCTCCACAATTATTATACCTTTTTGAGAGAATCATCATCATTTCTCTTAAAAGATTCCTTTTTATCATCATTTAGCTATTCACTTTCATGCACATTTATGGACATTTCCTCATATACTCATTCTTCCATATTATCATTTCCAACTAATACACTAAGAGGAGTATGCCAAGAGGAGCATTATTGGAGTTTTAACTTCCTTCACTCTTATTCTTGCATTTAATAATAGCACACAAATCATAATAAACAAATCATGTTCATGAAACACAAACCACCACCAACCTTGAACTATGAACCAAAGCTCTAATACTAAGTGTTATGGTGCCTTCCTTGAAAGCACCATATGAAACTACCTAAGAGTCCCTAATCAACTATGAAAGATGGATTGAAGGTCAACTATGCATCAACACTCATAATACCTACAAACATAATAGAAGTCGTGACATCCATTAAAAGATGATTAGAAGTGTAACAAGAATGCCTTAGATAATATGCATGCATAAAGACCCAAGATAACCACATACACACACACATGACACACCAACATGCAACATGTTCAAGACACCATGTAATGATCAATCCTAGGCTATGTACCAGTAGCTCTAAACCCAACTCCATAGAGTGGGACAATGACCTAAAGTCAAAGAGGAAAAGCCTTCCCAACAAGCCTACATATTCTTATTATGAGGCTCATAAGAAACTAAGGTCATGGAGTTCTTTGGTAATGATTAAGATAACATATAACTTGTAAGGTTCTCCATAGTTTTTAGGTTTTGATTTCAAAATGAAGTAGTCTTTAATCCATCAACAAGACATGTTTTCCTATACCAAAAACATCATAATCACATACTTTAATTATAGTTTACCATATGTGTTAAGGGATACAATGAGAAAAGTTGGGAAGGTAATGACCTAGGATCAACAATAAAGTAACTAGGTATCATGCTAGCCTCATCCACTAATTATGACATGGTTTACTATGATGCTTGTAGATCATATGGTTAGATGTTGGATAGACTCATAGCTCATTACCTTTTTATTTCTTGCTCTCTTTTTTTACATTGTTCTTCTTCTTTCTTTCCTTTCTTGTTTGTTTGGGTCTTTTCTAAAGACATCTATCAAATACCAAACATTGAATAGAAAATGACTTGAATCTAAACATTTTTTTTCTTGGATTCATATTTTCTTAAGTAGGATATTATATCTTGTATAAGAAGTATTCTTGGGTAGAGTCTCTCTAAAACATTACCTATGTGTAGTTTGATCACACTCATCTAATCACGAGTAATTCCACAAAGGAAAAACTCTTTTGAATAGATGCATTAATGTTGGAAGAAAATGAAATATACCTAGCACATGTGAAAGGAATGCATAGATCAAAGAGAAAATTTTAGCACAACACATAGAAGATCTCATCTTAGTATATTTCCATATGAGTGCACTAAAATATCCAAAAAGAAGAAAAAGTATGAATGTACATATACATGTTTGAGTTCTTTATACTACTAGTCTATACATTGATCATTTATTTTTCAAAATTATTTGAGCTATATATACTTTTTTATTTTTCATTTCTTTTTTATGCTAACTCATTTTTCAAGTTTTGAACATCATTAAAAATGAAGAAGATTATTGATTAATCTCATGTTTTAATGTGTTACAACTTGAAAATGGAAAATTTCGTTTTTCTAGTCTATACATGTGTGTAGAATTATGTAAGATTCAATGAGCATCATGAGAATATCACTTGGAACATAAAATTTTCTTCAATATTTTCTAAAATGTTTCCTAGCTCAAGATGAAGATGATGTTGAGTTCATATCAAGAATAAGAAATTAGAAGTAAATTCAAGATTAGGAAGAAGCTTCAAATCTCAAGGAAGGAAAATCTAAAAAGAGCTAAATTGATGATTTCAATAGCTTAAAATACCATGTGGACGTCCATACCCAAGGATGGATGTTTCACTAGAAGCCTAAAAATGCTAAGGCTAACTTTTTAAGTCTTTGGGTAGACATTCACAACAAGGATGGATATCAAGAAAAAAATCAAAAATTTTATAGGATGGATGTTTAACTTCTTCTAGGATGTCCCACTTGAGACTAGAGTAAATGTTCAACTTCTTCTAGGACATTCCATTTGAGGCTAGAGAAAGTATAAAGTGGATGTCTAGCCTTGGAATGAAATGTTCATCATATCTATTAGAGAAAAATATGAAAATCATTTTGAGTCATTTTTCTAGTCTAATTCAACTCAAAGTCATAGGGAAAAGTCCAAGAAGACTAAGCTACAAAAGCTATAGTCTTTCCCAATTTAATCTTTACTCACTTTGCCATTTTGGTTGGATATGACTACACAAGCTTCTCAAGTTGAAGACATGAGTTTGAGCCTAGGTATAGCCACTCAAACAAGTTAAGCTTTCATCAATCTACCAACCCTCCTAGGATCCCACTTAGTAGGATGAGCATTGTGCCTCTAGGTGATGATCCTTTTCTATGACTTCACAAGCTTTTCATTTTTGTATACTCTTGTTAAAACATTATATCATGGCTTATTTTTTTTGTTAGAAAGCTTCACCATAGCTACACATCTCTTTCCAAAAATATTTGAAATGCATATGCTTTCTTAATTTATTATATTTGTCTTACATTCACAATTTCCTAAGGCTTCTTATTTTATGTAATATTCATTCCTTAAATTATGCATGCGTATATAATTTAGGTTATGCAACAGCTTTGAATAAGTATTTATGAATATTTCATAACTAAATATTTTGTTTCTAGTAGTTTCTTTTTAGTACATAGAATGTTTTCTAACTATTTGCAACTTTAATAGAGAGAAAAAGTAGAGAATACATAGAGATAAAGCTACATCAAGAGAGTTGGAACCTTAAATAGTGACTAAAATATCAATGAAAGATGCTACCCTCTCACAATTAAAATCTTTAATAAATAATGAAATAATCTCATCCATTACGTTATTTTTTCTTTAAGTTCATGGGTTCATTTTATAGTAATAGCAATACCTAAAAAGCTTTTCTAATACATAAAACATTTCTTATAGTCCATTATACATTTTTTTATAGGAAGAGGGGATATAAAAACCTAAAAAAAATTTAAATAATATTTATTCCTATGATATAAAAGTTTATAACTCAACATTACCTACTAGAATCAAACTCAAAAATTAAAGCACTAAGACTCTTGATTTGGAAGCTTCAATTTATAGGTGTGATTCTTATGAATGATGTTAAGTTATAAAGTTCTAATTTGACTATATATCTTGAGGATAAATATTATTAAAAAAAATTCAAGTGTTAACATCAAGAATCTTACCACTACCTTAGCATATTATTATTATTAAAATTAGAAAAGTTTCAAAACTATTTCAGCCTATGTTATTTTTGAAAGAAGATCCATGGTAAGGGATTCAGTGGTGAGGTTTTAGTGTTGATTTCAAGTAGCAAGGAATCTAGTATTACAATTACATACAATGCCACTAGATTCAATAGGTAATCCTTCAAGTAAAATCATAGCTTCTTTATGTTTCTATGACTTGCCTAATGATTTAAATGAATCTATTGCTTGAGAAATTTCTAGAAGGTATGTTTTTTATGAAAATTATAGGTTATTTACCTCATTCCTCAAGTTTTTTGAATCATTTAAATTTGGTTTGGAAGGATTGAGGTTTGGATACTATCCATGCTCATTATTTGTCAAACTTATATTTGTTTGTAGAATTTGTTGATTCGATGATGGTTTCTAAGGCCTTTGATATTATTGTTTAAAGTCATCATTATGCTTTATTGATTATTTGAAACTAAACTCCCTCTTTTAATCTAACATCTTCTAAATTTTGAATGATTCTTTATTTTTTTGAATTTTTGAACCTTTCATTAATTTTGAAAAAGTTGAAAGGGATATTCTCTCTCATATTAACCCAATCAAGCATTCTGAAACCCTCGTTATAGCTAATGGTTTTTACAAAATTTGATATATGATTGAAGTGGATCTTGATTTGCTTAAGCGAGAAATTCTTCTGCCTGCCAGAAAAATTGATTTTGCATAGAATATCATTTATTACAATCTTCTAAAATCATGTCACTATTACCATTTAGAGGGTGACATGTTTGATTCGTGTCCTTTTATGCTATGATAAAAGGAAATACAAGTACATCAAAACCAAGCTACTGTAAATGCTACTAAGGTTTCTTCTATGAATGTTATAGATCCTACTAAGGTGTTTTTTTACAAATGCTACAAATCCTAGGATGATTTCTTCTACTAATGTTTTAATAATTGAGCCACCTTTTCTTTTACTACTAGTCAATAGAATGTATCTTCAAGGAAGGTCCCAATGAAATCAGTTTCAAAAAATTCTTCAATGACTAAGAAGAAAAAAATGCATGTTTCACAGAATCCTATTGTTGATTCAAATGGTTTTCAATTGGTTCTTCATAATAAAAAAACATCGAGAAAGTCTATCTATTGATGATTACATGTCAAATCTTCAAAATGAACATATTCAAGATATTTTAATTGCTAATAATTCATTTATAGCTATTGATTAAGATATAAAGAAAATATCTTTTAATAATGTTAATTTTATCAGTAAGGCGAGGGCTTTCTCCCCCTCTATTCAATGTTAACCTTTTCATGGAATGTTTGATTTCCTACCTTAAAGGAAAGGTTTTTTAGGATTAGATGTAAGAATAGAAATCTAAAAAGACATCCCCAAAATAGTTAGGCCTTTTTTTTTATTGATTTGGAGGTTCTTCTTTTAATACTCCTCTAATTTTGTACTATGGATTTTTAGATTTAATAGATATATATTTTGGGTTTGACATCCTATTATTATTATAAAAAGGACTAGGGACATCAAACCCTAGAAAATAATATTAATAATAAGTAGAAAATTCAGTGTACATCACTTGCTTAACATTGACTAGAAAACATGAGAAGAAACATGTTAATTTTAAGGATGTCTACTCAAGTGTACAATCTTAGTTACAAATAATGCTTTAAAAAATCAAGAGAAAAAAATAATTGTTAACAGGGAAGATAATCATGATCTTAACAATATTTGCATCACTTTCAACATTTGTGCTTGAACTTAAAATAACAAAAGTATTCAAGGTAGTAATAGAAAGCTTTTGCAAACTACAAACTTTTGTAGGAAAGGTAGATTTAATAGAAAATAATAACATAAATTTTCTATCAAATTTTTTATCATGATTGACCTTATATTGAGAATATTTATTATTAACTATAGCCCACTTATGAACATAACTTTTAATTTTTGAGTTAATAGTATTCTTGTTATATGAAGAAAAAATTAGCTTACAAGCTATCTATCTACTCTAATCAATACTTATTATACAATATACAAATGTGTAATAAGGATCATATTATTTACAAAAATAAAAAAAGTTAGGCTTTGATATATTCTAATAGCATAATAGTTAAGTACTTATTGAATTATTTAGTCTTATTACTTATTAATAAAAATTCTAAATAATGTGAACCAACTAGAACCTTGTTTTACTCTTAGGATTTTTTCTTCTTTATATCTTGTTGAGAGATTGAACTTTATCTTTTTATTTAAGAAAAAGAAATCTCTCAAATGAATTAGAACATTACTTCTATATATAATTTTTGAATAACATTGAACAATTTGGGGTGTTACTAGGGAATCAAAAGAAAACAAGTACACATAGATGTATAATCTAGTGGTAGAATGATGAAGTTCAAAAACCATTTTGGATAAGAGAAAAATTTTTAAGTAGAAACAAAAAAAATATATAAAACAAGAATATTTTTAAAAATATTTCAAAAAAAAAACAAATTAAGTAGTAATGAAAACTATGAACAAGGTAAAATATAATATTTTAACATTACTTATGAAAATTTATAAATAAAATAGGTGAAAGTCTATATATAAGTTGTTAGATATTTAAATAAGAATATTGAATACAGTGATCATTTCAAATGTATTAGAAGACCAAAGTATTTTAGTTAAAAATAAATAAATTTAAGAGATATAAGGATTTATTTTTAGAAACCACTTCATGAATCATTTTTAAGAAATGGAGTTCATCGCAAAGAACCAAACTTAGAAAAAACAAACCATATCTCTACTTTTAAGCCAAGAAAAGCATTAATGAAGATAAATATTAGTAAAATAATTAGCCTTTATGAAAATTAGTCCTATAAAGATTTGGATGTATGTGAAAGATGAAAGGAATTTCCTAGTTAATAAATATTCAACAGTATTCTAAAGAAAGGGAAAATGTTAGATGACTAAAGAATAAATATTATAGTTCATATTTACAAAAACAAGATATTTAAAAGTATGACAACTAAAAAGAATTACATTTATGAATCACGTAATGAAGTTATGAGGAAAGGGTAGTAGAACAATGTGTGAAACTATTATTAAGTTTATATTTACTTTTATTTTATGCTAACAATATCAACTATGGAAAGCATTTTTTTCCTAAGATAATTAGTAGAAAATTCTAGAGGTAAAATGAAGAATTTACATATGGTTTTTATTAATTTTAAAAGGTTTATGCTAGATTCCTTATAGAGATTAATTATTATCATCATCATCATCATAGCCTTATTCTAATAACATGAGTTTAAGTTTGCTCTTACCATCAGCCTTTATGAAAAGATAGATCTTTATTTATTTGCAAATTCTTTAGATAATCTTCAATTATTTTATATTATATCTTTTTTATCTTTATTTTTGGTAGCTTTCCTGTAATAGTGATATAGCAACCATTTTTAATAGGCTTAGTATCTAATCTTCTTTACATATGTCCAAATCATCTAAGATGTTATTCTTATAGCTTATCTAAAATAAAAGTCACGACAAGCCTTCTTCTAATATCTATATTATGTAGTTTATTTCTTTGTGTAATATTCAAGATCTATCTAAGCATTTGCATTTCTACCATGCTAATTTGTTATTCATATTGCTTTTGTACTACCTAACATATAGCACTATATAATATAACAAGTCTCATTACTATCCTACAAATATTTTTCTTTAGTTTTATTAGGATTCTTTTATTGTATAAAATACCACCAACTTGTTCCCATTTTTATATCTTTATTGATTTCACCATGTGATCCTAGGTAGTAGGATTAATGCATCTTTAAAATGAAAGATATCCTACTAGATATATGAATGTTCTTTAAGCAATGTATGATAAAGGTAAATTGATCATTCATGCTATCTATGTAGAATAAATAAATTAGCCTACATAAAGGTATTCCTTTAAAATTATATTTGTTTGCAATTATTACTAATGATATTCCTTAGTGTATGCTATTTACAAATATATTATATTTGTAGATGTATCTAAGAAATATGGGCTTGTAAGAAAACTCTAAAATAAAAAGAGTTAAAAATTTATAGATGTAAAATAGTATATATAGAACATAAATTTAAGACTAATAATTCTACATCATAATCATCATCATCCTAGCCTTGTCCTAATAAAATAGGATTAGCTACATGAGTTCTTTTTTACCACTTATCTTTATGAAGAGCTAGATCTTTATTTATTTGTATGTTTTTCAAATCATCTTCAACTATTTTTTTTTCTCATGTATTCTTTCATTTTTCTTTTGGTGGCTTTCTTGGAACATTGATGTAGCACATTTTTTTTATAGGCTCATTATCTAATCTTCTTTGCACATGTGAGAAGTTGTAGGGAGTGTCAGAACCTAAAACAATTTGACTTTAGGTATATCCTAGGATATATACCCAACATAATATGTTAAAATAATTATAAAGGAGTGTAATGACATCTTAAATATTAGGAGAGATGTCAAAAATTGAAAGAATGACTATAAGTGTACCTCAAGACAACTCAAAACGATACATTTAAGGAATAGTTAGGTATTGATTAGTTAGTTAGAGCATGTCACTTGGGATGTATAAGTCATAGATTCAATTCCCAAAGGCTATGTTAATCCAACATTGTTAGATGCTAATTTAACAATGGTATGTTAGGTTAGTGGTAAGAATTTTAAATTGAAAACTCTAAGTTATGGATTCGATTTTGGTGAACAATACTAAGTTATAAAGTTGTAATTAGAATATACATCTTGAACCTAAATATTTTTTAAAAAAATATTTTGGGTTCCAATGTTCCCTTAACACCATTATAAAGGATCATCACCCAAAGGTTCAATACTCATCCCACTAAGGTGGGGTCCCAAGAGGGTAGTAGATGAGCAAAGGCTAACATCTTTTGAGTGGCTACATTTAGGCTTGAACCCAAGTCTTACAACTTTAGAAACAAGTACCTTACCATCACTCCAAGTGGTGGTCCTTCCACTAACACCATTATATTTCTCTATAATACTTATAAAGTATCATGGTAACTATCTGTTTTAGGATGTAGATATAGTGAAATTGTTCTAGATTTTAATACAGTGCCCCTCTCCAAAACTTTTAAGAAACATCAAGAGTAAAGTATAAATGTAGGTGTTGGAACTCTAGATAATTGAAACATAAGTACACTCCAAGATTTATAGAAGTTTATAACTGAGTACTACCTAGCAAAATCAAACCTGTGACCTAGGATTACTATGCGAAGACATATACCATTAGGCCAAAAACTCATTATTTGAGTAAAGCATAAATGTGATAGAGATAAGAATATTAAGATGGAATTTGAATGTCAATATTTATTTATTTTATTTGAAAGAAGTTTAAGAAGGATCAATTTTCTCTTTCAAATAGTGTTATGTTTTCTTCCATTTTTCTTTCCATTTAGCTTTAACTTCTCAGTAATGATGGATCTATTGCAATTAGAAATAATAATGTTCTTTTTTTTTTCAACAACCTAATGGTTGAGAAGCTCTAATTATCCTCCTTTAAGAAGATATTACTTTTATTTATTATATCTTGTAAGATTATTCTTTGTGAGCAAGTAATAGATTACATTTGTCTCTTACTACTGAATTTTTGGTGAAAAGTTTTATTATTCTAACTTCACTATTGGTATTAGTTTAAAAGTCATAACCTTAGATGTTGTCTATTTTGCTCCTATTATAGTTATTATATGTTGTTAATTATTGGGAGGGGGGGATGTTAGACCCCAAAAAGAAGTTTTATTAATATTAAAAAGGTATCAAGTACATAAACCACAATAATTCATAGGGAGAATTAAATGGGAATTGAAAAAAAAATGGGGATGAAACCCTGGGAAACATCTTTGTAAATAACTGTTAGCAAAAGGGGAAAACCCAATTTGGGGAACTACCATCTACCAAGACTAGCTGACCCGCTACAAGAGGGAGTGGCATAAATATAGACAAGGCAGAGAGTGCTCAATAAAAGATAGAGAGACTTCCCTCTAGTGACTCCATTCAAATTTGAGAAGGGAAGCGATGATGCAGAGATTTCTATGGAAGAGTGTTGCTAGAACACGTGGGTCTTTCCCAAGGCTGCAAAAGAAGGATCACCTAATGAATATCTATTTTGAACTTTGATGCTTGAGATTGGAGTTGGAAATGAATGCGGTGGAAGATCTACAATTTCTCCATCATTGTGAGATGACAGGTATTAGAATAATCAATTCTTTTAAAGATAACATTACATCTATGCTTCCAAATATGATATAAAATAATAGGCCTAATTACTTTCCACAAAAATTTAAAATTAGCAGAGGTGATGGCCAAAAATCTAAATATAACAACATCTGGAGATAGCTTGCATGATGGAATTACTGTGGAAACCCATGTTCACACATGCTATGTGAACGGGCAATGCCAAAACACATGAATAAAATTGTCTTTCTACCACAAAGAGGGAAATTGGGACTATGAATCCCAAGATGTTCGAGACATATGCCAATTGGTAGACCCTGGTGGAGGAGACACTAGAGGAATTGCTTAATTTTACAGAGGGTCAGTAGTTTTCAAATACATTGGAAGAGGGGGATGCAGAATTTTGTGGAATCTTGTTTGTGCCGATACTTATAACATCATTAAAGAACACTAGATGAGTCATGCATAAGGTGAAAGGGGACATATGGCCTATGAGGTAGAAGTTTTGACCAATTAATCCATTGAAGGGCATGAAAAGTGCTTTGCATTGAAATGTCTAGCTACATATGGTAGTGGATAAAGGTGTAGACCTGAGCAAGGCAATTGTGCATTGTTTCAGACTCCTCATACAAATTATTAAACTCAGCCCTCAAAATCCATTGACCGGCCAATCAAAGAAAATTCAAAGAAATAACCCCCTTCTGATACCACAAGGTAGCAACCTTAGCATTTGTAATGGCAAGGGAAGTGGGTGACAAAGGTAACCACCAAAGACACAACTTAGAGAGGAGAGTAGGGTTGATCTTGATATTAGTCTAGTCAATATAACAATGTAGAGTTTGCCGAGCCCTCCAAATACTTTTGAAAACATGATATCTAGGAATAATGATAGTGTGGGGATAAAGGATCCAATTAACAAAATGGATACCTTTCTAGAAGGGCTTGTTTTTGGGAAATTCTTGATGAAGTCTTAATTGAAGAAGAATACCAATAATATCTAGGGCATCGAGATGTTGTGCTAACCATTTAGCAACTAAGGTAATCCCCTACTTAAAAGAGCTCAAAATACCTAAGCTACCTTTATTCTTAGGGAGAGTAACAATATTCTAGGCAACACAATTGAAGCCCTTCTAAGAATTTTTGGAGGACCACATGAAGTTGCAAAATAAGCATTCAAGCTTCTGGTAAGCAGTTTGGGAGGGGGCCAAACATGAAGAGTAATACACATGGGTAGACACACATATGGACTTACAGACAAGGTACTTACTTGCTAGAGTGAGGGGTTTAGTCTTCCATTTATCAAGTTTATTTTGAATTCGATAGATAACTTGCTCCCAAAGAATTGAGGTTGAGCCTCTAATATGGAAGGGAATTCCTAGAATCTTGATAATGTCTTGATCCTGAAGTAGCTTCCAATTATAATTGGTCACATGACTGTAATTACCAGTAAAGCTGTAAATAGAGAATTTGTTCCAATTAATAGTGGAGCCTAAGAGTGAGCAATATTTCTCGACCCTAGATAATAGTCAGTGAAAATTAGCTGTACTTTTTTGAACAAGAAAAAAGGAGTTGTCAACAAAATGCATGTTAAGAAGCTATTGTTGAGGTGAAAAGAGGCAAACCCCACTGAGAACTTTATTTTTTATATCATGGTTTATTTGATGGCAGAGAAAGTCAGCTGCAATGATGAATAGGTAAGGGGCAAGAGGACAGCCTTACTGCACTAACCTATGGATAAGAAAGGAAGAGGTGATGCCGAAGGTAGTGGCTATTCTTACATTAGCATTTGAGAATAGGCATTTTACCATATGTCGAGACTTGGTGCCAAAACCAAGTTTAGTCATGGTCTCCAGAATAAAGTCCCACTTTATGTTGTCAAAGGCCTTGGCATAATCTAGCTTCATTAGGAGAATATCTTGACCATCATCCTCCACCCACTTGAGACCTTCCCACACCATAATCACATTGTTTAAAATGTACCTACTAAGAACGAATCTAGTTTTTTGGGGAGATATAATTTGGCCAAGAATTTTTTTTCAGTCATAAGGCTAAGCACTTGACCCAAATTTTATACACCACGTTGAGAAGAGTTATGGAATGCCAGTTGGAGATACAAGTAGGATCCCTGAACTTAGGGAGGAGATGAATAATCCCTTGATTTAGATTGGGCCCAAGGGAACCAGTAACGATAGCCTCTTTAATGACCTAGAAAAGAAGCCCCAATGAGTTTGAAAAAATTCAATGGGGAAACCATCATAATTGAGAGCCCTCCCATGACTTATGAGTCTAAGTACCTTTTGGGTATTTTGAAAAGTTGTATTTTTTTTTTGTATAATATCCCTAATGTAACATCCTTTCCTAACTTTTAATAAATTGATTTTAAGGTTTTTCTAAGATACCTCAATAACCTCTCACCCCACTTTTCCCCATGCCCATCCAAAAAAAATAGATAAAATTTTGAAAGATAAAGAAATGTTATTTTAGAGATTTGATCATATAAAGATAAATAAACATAGTATGTGATAATGAAAAGTATAATTTAAAAATGAGAAATTAACAATTTAGCTTTTAAAAAAAGTGAAAATTTTGGAACCTTAAAATAATTGTAATATAGGTACACCTCAAGATATATAGTCCAATTAGAACTTTATAACCCATGACTTGAACATTTCAAATTAAGAGCCTTACCACCAAAATCAAACCCATGACTTGAACATTTCAAATTAAGAGCCTTACCACTAGGCTAACATCTCATTTTTTTTAACAAAAGTGATGAAAGCACCCAAGGTTGTAATGCAATGGTTAATATACTCACCTCTCAATTAAGAGGTTGTGGGTTCAATTCATACCTCACTGATGGCTGCAACAATAGTGAAGTAACCTTGTGGTGGGACCCACCCCTACCTTTGCCCACCTTAAAAAAATCATATAACCTATGAAAGAAATGTTTGCAAGTGTGTAAGTTTCAATACACCATGTGTTCTCATAATGTAATTAGTTATTTATTTTTGATTTTTAAAGGTTATTTCAACATCAAAAACTTATCGAAAGTTAAATTTATGATGCATTTATTAATAAATATTTTTATAAAAAATTTATGTGATGATAATCATATTTTTATATATTAGCATATAATTCTTACTATATCATCATTATCATCCTAGCCTTATCCCAATGGGGTCAACTACATGAGTTATTTATTCACTATTTACCTCTATAAAGAGTTAGATCTTTGTTTATTTGCACTTTTTTCATATAATCTTTAATCATGTTTTCCATGTTTTCTTACATTTTACTTCTACTAATTTTTAAACTTTTTGATTCTAAAGCATGTCTCCACTTCTTCATTTTAGAAGCAATATTTTCGAAAGTTATATCCACCAACACAATATCATCTGCAAATAGCATACATCAAGCAATTCATCTTATATTTTCTTTGTTAATTCATCCATAAAAATGGTAAAAAAGTACACCATAAGTGCAAACCCTTGATGTAAACCTAATATGATTAGAAAATCATATGTGGCTCTAAAGGCCTTTCTAATTTTATTGGTAGCTCTCTCATACATGTCTTGAGTCACTTTAATATATTTGTCAAAGATTTTTTTTCTTCTGGAAGATCCACCAAATAATATCTTTAAGCACTTTGTGATATGTTTTTTCTATGTCAGTGAAGATCATGTGTATATTTTATCTATGTTTTCTAAATTTTTCTATTAATTATCATATCAAGAAAATAACCTCTATAGTAGATCTTCTTGGCATAAATCCATATTGATTTTTTGATAATGTTGATTAAGTCTAAGATGTTGCTATATGACTCTTCCAAAGCTTCATATTATACCTCATTAGATTGATCTCTCTATGGTTTTCACATCTTCTTTATTTTTGTAAAGGGGAACAATAATGTTTTTTCTCCAATTGTTGCACAATTTTTCATTCTTCAAAATTTTATTAAATACTTTTTTTAAATAGCCTCTATTGTTTAAAAAAATGTTTCACGGTTTCAACACCTTGCCCAATCATCACTACCAACCTTCTTTATATTCCTTAATTAATCTCTAATATCCTAGAAAATTCCTATATGTCATTTATATCTAATTTTATTTTGGCTGAGAGGCCAATACGTCTAGCGATGTGGGAATGGGGAGTGTATTTTGTCACCCTCCACATCACGCATCATGTAAGATCCCACAAAAAATGAAGTCCACGCCATGGAAAGAAAAAAAAAACACGATGTAAAGTCCATGCCATGGAAAAAAAAATATCAATCAAATGAATAGAACTTTTTACAAGAATTATTATTGAATAACGTACAATCATTTTGATTTTGGTTTTCAATATGAATATTAATTCTCAATGAGTCAATTTGAGATTTTATTAATTTATAAAATATATAAGATTCTCTCAGCCAAATAATAGATATATATTATAAATATATAGCTCAATTAGTTATATAAATCTTGATTAGCCTAGTGATAAAGGATCTTGGTCTAGTCACCCTAGTTCATAAGTTCAATTCTATTGGCAACACTAAGTTATAAATTTTAGAAAAATTTCTTAAGATTTTTAGGACTTAAAATTTTTTGGACTTAACCCTGAACCCTAAACCCTAAACCCTATACTCCATTAGATTTGCCAAAAGATCCGACCCTATTTCACTTTGACTTATCGTCCCTGAAAAACTATGTGCAAATGCCAGTACCATCTCCCACCCCCATTCAGCCAACATGAGTGGGGTTGTCCTATTTTTTAGTTAATTGTTTTATCCTAGTTTTTAGTTAATTATTTTATCTTCTATTTTTTAGTTAATTATTTTATCTTTTCTTTCTTAGCTAATTATTTTTTAGTTAATTATTTTATCTCCTATATTCAAGTTGGGAGATTATTTACTGATGGTACTGGCATGCTCATCCCTTGCCTTTGCACCTTCAACTACCGTGACCACATTACCTTAAACACACTGAGGAGGGGTGAAACTCCATGAAAATTTTTTGTGTCAATGTAATGTAATGTGATGAGCCTTTAGTTTTTTAGTTTTTCAATTTTATTCCTATTTCTTTTTAACTTCTTTACCATCTCTTACTAAGCTGCATGGGATCACAATTAAAATTTTTAAGCCTACAAATTCTATCTATCTCGCTGCCTTGGTAAGGTTGAACTTTACACGCTAGCCACCTATTGTTGTTGCTTCTGGATCCTAGCCAATTTTAGTTTCTTGTTTTTGGTTAGATTTCCATTGCTGGTTCATCACAGTTGATTCGTGTTGCTAGACTTCGCGGACCATGGCAAGAGGCTTTATCTTTAAAGTTCCATGCCCTAGAAACCACCCGGCTTTTCATGGATCTTTCTAGTTCTAGTTATGATTTCACCACTACCAGTTCCTTTGCAGCTCTCCTTCAATGTCATTGTAGCTGTTGTTTTACCAATTGCCATCCCAGCCACACTATTGTAGCCATTGCTACCACTGCCGTCGCCACCACCACTATGTCTCCACCACCATCGCCACCACGCTAACAATGACATCGTTGTGCTACCGCTACCATCGTGCTATTGTAGCTGCTGCCACTACCACCGTCATTGTCGCCACCACCACTATTGTTGATGACCTCATTTCCTTTCTTTTCTTTTATGCTGCCAATGGTCGCCTGCGATCCATTCTTTATATAGTGGTTGGACCCCTCATATCCACTGAATAAACATGAGGGCATTCCTAAACCCTATACTCCATTGACTCTGCCAAAAGATCTTATCCTATTTGACTTTGACTGATCACCCCTGAAAATGCCAATACCATCTACCACCCCCATTTGGCCAACATAAGTGGGGCCGTCCTATTTTTTAGTTAATTTTTTTATCTCCTATTTTCAAGTTGGGAGATTATTTATTGATTGTACTGGCATGCTCATCCCTTGCCTTTGTAGCTTCAGCTGCCCTGACCGCATTATCTTAAACACACTAAGGAGGGGTGAAACTCCCCGAAAATGTTTTGTGTCAGTGTAATGTAATGCGATGAGCCTTTCTTTTTTCAGTTTCTATTCCTATTTCTTTTTAACTACTTTACCATCCTTTCTTGAGCCACACAGGATCACAATTAAAATTTTTAAGCCTAAAAATTCTATCTCACTACCTTGGTAAGGTTGAACTTTGCATGCCAGCCACCTATTGCGATTGCTTCTAGATTCTAGACAATTTCAGTTTTCTATTTTTGGTTAGATTTTCCTTTGTTGGCTCATCACAGTTGATTTGCATTGCTGGACTTTACAGACCACGATAAGAGGCTTCATCTTTTAAGTTCCATGCCCTAGAAACCACCTGGCTTTTCATGGATCTTTCTAGTTCTGGTTGTGATTTCACCACTACGAGTTCCTTTGTAGCTCTCCTTCAACGTTGTTGTAGCTGTTGTTTTATCAGTTGCCATCCCAGCCATGCTATCATAGCCACCATCACCGTTGTTGCCACTATGGCCGTCATTGTTGCTGTGCCGCTGCCACCATCATCGTCACACTACTGCTACCATCATGCTACCATCGCTGTCGCTACCACTGCTATTATTGATGGCCTCATTTCCTTTCTTTTCTTTTCTACTACCAACGGTCTTCTGTGATCCAATCCTTGTATAGTGGTTGGACCCCTCATGTCCACTGAATAAACATAAGGGCATTCCTAAACCCTATACTCCGTCAGCTCTGCTAAAAGATCCAACCTTGTTTGACTTTGACTGATCATCCCTAAAAAACTGTGTGCAAATGCTAGTACCATCTCCCACCCCCATTCGACTAGCACGAGTGGGACCATCCTATTTTTTAGTTAATTTTTTTATCTCCTATTTTCAAGTTGGGAGATTATTTATTGATCATACTGGCATGCTCATCCCTTGCCTTTCCAGCTTCGACTGCCCTAACCACATTACCTCAAGCACACTGAGGAGGGGTGAAACTCCCCGAAAAAGTTTTGTGTCAGTGTAATGTAATGTGATGAGCCTTTCTTTTTTCAGTTTTTTAATTTCTATTCTTGTTTCTTTTTAACTATTTTACCATCCCTTACTAAGCCGTACGGGATCACAATTAAAATTTTTAAGCCTAAAAATTCTATCTATCTCGTTGCCTTGGTAAGGTTGAACTTTACACGGCAACCACTTGTTGTTGTTGCTTCTAGATTCTAACCAATTTCAATTTTCTATTTTTGGTTATATTTTCCTTTGCTGGTTCATCACAATTGATTCGCGTTGCTGGACTTCGTGGACCATGGCAAGAGGCTTCATCTTTTAAGTTTCCCGCCCTGGAAACTGCCTGGCTTTTCATGGATCTTTCTAGTTCTGGTTGTAATTTCACCACTATAGTTCCTTTGTAGCTCTCCTTCAATGTTGTTGTAGCTATTGTTTTACTAGTTGCCAACCTAGCCACATTGTCATAACCGCTACTGCCGCCACTGCCACACTAACGATGATGCCATCGTGCTGCCGTTGCTATTATTGATGGCCTCCTTTCCTTTCTTTTCTATTCTGCTGCCAATGGTAGCCTGCGATCCAATCCTTGTATAGTAGTTCAACCCCTCAAGTCCACTAAATAAACATGAGGGCATTCCTAAACCCTATACTCTGTTGGCTCTGTCAAAAGATCTAACCTTGTTTGACTTTGACTGATCGCCCTTCAAAAACTATGTGCAACTGCCAATACCATCTCCCACCCGCATTCAGCAGCACAAGTGGGCCATCCTATTTTTTAGTTAATTATTTTATCTCCTATTTTCAAGTTGGGAGATTATTTATTGATCATATTGGCATGCTCATCCCTTGCCTTTGCAACTTTGGCTACCCCAACCACATTACTTTAAGCACACTTAGGAGGGGTGAGACTCCCCGAAAACATTTTGTGTTAGTGTAATGTAATGTGATGAGCCTTTCTTTTTTCAGTTTTTCAGTTTCTATTCCTCTTTCTTTTTAACTGCTTTACTGTCCCTTACTAAGTCACACGGGATCACAATTAAAATTTTTAAGCCTAAAATATTTAAACCCAAAAACTTTTTGAACCCAAAGATTTTTTGAACCCAAATCATTGCATAGCCTCCCTTAGGATGTGAATTTGATGGCCACTAGTACTTGATAGTGATGTTTTTAATGATAGACTATTAAGATTTTTGTTCTTTCTATCAACTTGCAAACTTCAATTTTTCAAACAAAGATATCCTATATGGAGTAAAGATTGGTGAAAAAATTGTAAATAATAGCATAATTAAAACATATTAAGCTTGATGCAAATGTAGTTGCCACCAAGCTCACAAGGATCATTCTAACAACTTTTTTCATTTTATAGGTTAGCAATCATGCTTGCTATCTTGTATGGTCCTAAATGTTTAGCAATACAAAAGATGCACAAATAATAAATTAATGTGGCAAAAATGAGAATGCTTAAATGAATGTTGAATATTATTAGAAGAGATAAATTACACAACACATACATTAGAAAAAGACTTGGAGTATCTTGTATTTCAAATAAGTTATACGAATGGTGGCTTGAATGGTTTGGGCATGTGCAAAGTAAATTAGATAATGATCCTATAGAGGAAGGTTGCTACATCACTGTTTCAGAAAAGCCATGTAAAGGAAGACTAATAAAGATATGGAAAAAAAATGATTAAAGATGATCTAAAGAAATTTCCAATAAATAAATATCTAACTTTTCATAGAGGCAAATGGTGAAAAAAAACTCATGTAGCTAACCTCATTTTGTTGAGACAAGGCTAGGATGATGATAATGATGAATTTTCAATGATAGTACACTAAAGTGTCCAAAAAATATCTATATGTATACTAAATTATTAATGATAAAAGTTATAATTTAACAATGAGGTATTGGCTTAGTGGTGTAGTCTTGGGGTAGTAACCCTAGGTTATAGGTTCAATTCTACTAAGTAGCATTGAGTTATAAACTTCTTTATATCTTTGGATTTCAATTATTTTGGGTTCTAACACCTTGATAAAAGTGATAATTCTATAAATTTTGGGAAAATAGAATTTAAATTTTTGTACTTATTTTACTAGAAAAATGCCAAAAAATAGTAAATGGGCATTAAATTCACATCCTAGCATCAATGTCCTTTTTTAAATAATATGAATAACATTTTCTCTAAAATTTTGACACCTTAATTTTTAATCATTTCTTCTTTTTAAAACACTTGCGATTCATGTCTTGCACTCAATGGTTAGCATTAATGAGTGTTACTTTAGAGTTTCAAGGTTCTAATTCAAGAGCCTTATATAGTAGGAGCAATGTGACTATATTTATAGGTTTATTTTTTCCCACAATAAACCCTCCTCTTCAAAGCATTTTTACAAGCTAGCATTAGTAGCACAAAAAAAAATATGAATTTTTTTTTACAAATTTGGCATATTTAATATATTATTCTATTTATAATAAATTTTAAATATCCATAATAGATACAAAATTGGAACCCTAGATAAATTTACCACTACTTATACTAAGTCTATTCTTATTAAATTTACTACTACTTACCCTAAGTATATAAACTATTGCAAAGTTTTCAACTATCCTTAAACCAATTTTGTTTGGAGGTATCATACTCCAACATTCATTCATGGCAACTTTCAAGTTGTCTCCATCTTATGCTTCATCCTATTTAGAATACTTTTGGTGCTATCATTCTCAAACATTCTTAGCAGCTTTGAAGTTGTCTCCATCTTCTTATACTTCATCCTATTTAGAATACTCTTGTATGTATCTTTCCATTGAGATGATGTTATTTTTTACCCTTGTGAGCTTCCATTTCTCATCTCATGTAAAATCATAATTATTCTATTATCTCCTTATATTATATATTTTTATTCTTTTTCCTAATAAAATTTAGTTACATTATGAAGTGCAACTATGCTTTAAACATAGCAAGCGATTCAACTCTTAATCACACGTTCTAGCAACAAGATCAAGTCCTACTTTATTTTAAAAAATAAAAAATCTCTATGTAGAAGTGCAACCTGGTTGAGGATCCCAATACTCTTGAATCTTACCAATTTTTGGGTTGTATAATAAAAGTTGCTCACACTAAAATAAGTGCCGACAGCTTTTTAAAATTAGTTATAATAAATTAAATCCACTTACAATGAAGTAATAGGAATCGATCTATGATATGGATTTCCTCCATGTGTTGCCTGTTTGGAGGAAAAGACATGAAGATGACCGCACGCAACAAACAGGCTCCTATCCTGAATAAATAATATGAAATTCAACAAAAATTAGAATTCAGAATACATTATCAACAGAAAGTAATCGGTTGAACTTTTAACGCACCATTGTTACGTTGTACCATCTCAAAACCAACTAAATTTCACCTCGATCGTCAACAAGAAATTATACATGTCTGATACATCATATATGTAAAACCCTGGTGCGAGAAGATGAACAGCATAGACGCATGTCTTTTTAAACAAGGGCTGCAAACCGCCTCTAGTTAAAAAACGAGGGTTTCAGGAAAATTCTTGGTAAAAGATTTTACAGATTCAGTTACACAGAAAAACACGCTGCTAAGCTAAAATTCAAGGTATACGATGGATGAACTGAACTGAACTGGAGATTGTTGAGTACGTATGTGACAATGAATTCAAATAACACTGGAACATAAAACATAGTACGCGGATGCATGATAACATCAACATGGCATTGCATTTGCAAGTAAAAGAAAGATTAAAAGGAAAGAAAGCACAGCATGGGCAAACAAATTAAACTCCAATACTGTACGTGGATGATACATACAGTTGGCGCATCACGACGAAAACTGCGCTTCTCATCAGAGTGACCATGCAAAAGAGACGACAGCAGCAGGAGCAGGAGCAGTAACAGCAGCAGGCCTCATGTGACGGGTAAATTCATGCTCGAATTCACATTGACCCAGCAAAAAAAATATCTGAGCTTGTTTTGTTGTTTTTGCCGGAGATGAGATGAAAAAACGAGAAAAACAGAAGCGAATTTCAAAATGAGGAGAGACGATACGTGTATGTGGCATTTTTATTGGTGTTATTACGGCAAGTGTGCATGGATGAATCACTCTCTGCTGTGTTGTAGAGTAGTGTCCTGAAGGAAAGAAAAAGGAAAGGAGAAAGATGCTCTCAGATTGAGCAGGACATGAAATCAGACAAAGCAGCAAACAAACATCAGAAAAAACAAAAATGCTGTGAAGCCCATGAATTCTGGACAGCAAAAAAGAGCCCGTTTCTTCTGCAACGTACACTCTCACTACTACTACTACGGCTGCTGCTGTGCTGCCACTGCAAATTGATCCAGCTCCAAATCATCTTTTTAATCATTCGGAGGACAAACAGCATCAGCCGGGCATGGTGGCCAATAATTCGGAAATTGAAAATAATGCAATGCAATGGCGGGATCATGCAAGGATCGATGACAATCTTTTGCTACTCACGCAGTTGCGTCCCAGGACGTTGATGGGGATGTGGCGGTGGCGGTGGTTTTCATGGAAGATTTTGCAGCAGCAGCAGCAGCTGCCACCGCAGCGGGGGCATGGCCGGTGTTGCTGTCTCTGGAATACATGACGAAATGATCCATGTGAGAACCCGGCGGAGGAGGCATGAAAGGTGCACCAACGCCCAGAAAATCTCGAGTCAGGCGTTCCTGCTCGGCCATGGCTGCCGCCGATGAGGAGCTGCCAGCAGCAGCAGCCATGTTCATCATGAGTTTGTTCAGAGCGCCTGTGTCTGAGAGATTATTGAACATGGAGCTCATCATCAGCTCTGCGGCAGCATTTTCCGAGATCTTTAAGCCCTGCTGCTGCTGCTGATGCTGCTGATGTTGATGATCAGATGACAGAAGCGAGAAGGGATTATGATGATGATGATGATGCTGCTGTTGTGATGTTGAAGCGGGACCTGCCAGAGCCAGAGAAACATGGCCTCCGCCGGCGCCGGCTGCCGCGTTCTCGGATCCGGCCATGCCGAAGGCAGCGGCATTGCCGGTGGTACTTGCCGTGGCACCCATTTGCGCGGCTTTCTGCAACAGCGCCGTTGCCGACATCTGCGGAAGACCGCTCATGTTTGCATACAAATTCACGTTCATGTTGGAATAGAGGCTGTCCATGTTGTTGGTGGCGTTGCTGTTGGTGTTGTTGCTGTTGTTACTGCTGCTGTTGTTGTTGTTGTTATTGTAATTGTCGGTGGAGGCCGACGAATTCGAGAGCGAGAGCCTCGACGCAGAAGCCGCAGGTGGCCGATCCGGCCAGTTTGCAACAGCCCCAAAATCCGTGTCGGAGGACGAGTTCAGTACAACGGAATTCAAGATATTGGAGTAGAGCGAATGACCCGCTGACACTGTAGCTCCTCCTCCTCCTCCTCCTCCGCCTGTACCATTATTGGTATTGTTGTTGTTGCTGCTGGTGTTGTTGCTGTTATGGGTAGACGAGCACGAGGACGGCATCATGTTCACCATGGATTTGCAGGGCTCCTCGTAATCGTGCAGTCCGGCCAGCATTCCGGGCTTGGTAGCAGTGAAGAACCCGGCAGCGTTTGGAATATGCTGCTGCTGCTGCTGATCCTCCGGGGTTTCTGGCCACAGTGACAGATGCGGCCGCACCGGGGGCACACAATTTGAGGATCTGACGCTGAATGGAAACTGCTGCGCCGGTCCGGTCCGGAAAATTCCGGCTCCTCCGCCGGCCGTGGTTCTATAAAGAGAAAGTGATGAGGCCGATGCTTGCTGCTGCTGCTGATTGTGATGATGTTGATGATGATGATGATGTTGCAGTACTGTGCTTCCATGGCCGAGGAGCACCGACCCCGAGGGCGCCGTGGGGATTCCGGCCGGCATATGCGGCAGGGCTATGCTGCCGACAGAGGCACGAACGCTTTCCTCGGCCAGGGCGTCGCAGAAGGCGCGGTGAGTGATGAAGCTGTCTCTCCTGCAAAATTTCAAAGCACAGTGGACACACAGCACTCATTAGCAGTTTATCGCCGAACAGATGAACGGCTTGGGAAGAATTTGAGGAGTTTGTTTCTGCTAATTCGAGCATGGTCGAGGCGTTCTAAATTTAGGCCCGGCAGATGCGATGCGATGCGGGAGAGAGCATTATTGTTACGAGACACCGCAGCAACGCATGGCAGACGAACACATATTCCCTGTTCCATCTCTTCTTCTTTTGCAAAGGAATTCATCGATCGGGGCAAAGCACAAGCAGAGAAAGAGAGAGAGAGAAAACAAAAGAGCGAGGACCAGCCAGCCCGTGAGTAGCACAGTGCAGGGATATGGCCAATGTGAACGTGGGTATACAGGTACCTAATTATCTATGTGGAGATTCAAGCGAGACAACGAGGGGTAAGGTAATTGCAGTGCAGTGGTGGATTAGAAAACACTGTGCTGCCTTGTAAAACCCGCAAAAACTGTCGCAGAAAACGAAAACGGATCGATTTCGAATACATAGATGCGATGGGATTAATAGATAGAGAGATAGATACCTGGAGAAGAGGGTACCACAGTCACATCGGTATTCCCGAGTGCCGCAGGTCTTGGAGTGAGCTTTCCAGTCGGACTGCACTGCGTAGCGCTTGGAGCACTTCTCGCACTTCCATTTCTTCTCGCCGTGCTTGCGGCAGAAGTGTTTCTTGACGCCGGTGAGGTCGCCGAGGGCCCGAGCCGGATCATGGTGGACGCAGCTCGTTTCGGGGCATATGTACACGCGCTTGCGGATATCCTTGCCGCTGCGCTGCTTGAGCTTCCATGGCAGATTGTGGCCGCGCCGGTGCAGCTGCAGGTTCTGGTCGCGCTGAAAACCCTTGTTGCAGATCTCGCACACGAATCTGTTGGTCGTCAGCAGCGTCCGCGGCGATAGGGCTATCACCTCCGCATCTGGGTCTAAGCAAAAGAAAAAAGAAACACAGACACACAGAGCACACATGAACCCGACAGAAAACACAAAATTAAATTACTTGAAATTCAGAACCAGTCGACTGTAACAATTGCACAGGACCAGAGCAGAACAGCAGAGCCCGGGTTATATTTTATCTGTACTACTACTGCTACTGTTGCACCGGGTATCTCTCTCTCTTTCTGCAATTATTATTTTGTGGGTGTGAAAGAAAGTTAGGGCTTCAGCTTGCCTGGCGTGCCGGGGAGGCTGCGTTTGCGTTTGCCTGCTGTCGTCTGTTGCTGCTGCTGCTGTGCCTGAGGCTGCTGCTCAGAGGACGAAGATTGTGGAACGAGCAGAGCCGGCGGCAACGGCTTCGAATCTGAGGACAGGCTCGGGCCTCCGGAGACACTGCTGAGATTCGACATATTGAAAAAGTCGGTGGTGGGTATTTGTAGGCCTCTTGCAAGGCCACGGCTAAAGCCAGGGTCTGCTTCAGCAAGCACCGCTGCTGCTGGCTGCTTCTGCTGCTGCTGCTTCGTCTGTAAGCCTTGCTTTTGCGTTTATGATGGCAGCACAGCAGAGGAGTTGACGAGGACGACGACGACGACGATGCAATTGTATTGCTATTTGCTAGTTGCGGAATATTAACCCCAGCAGAGAGAGATGCTTCTTCTGAGCTACAGCAGCGCAAAAACGCTTGCGGTTGCTGATCCCGTACATGGATTTTTCATTCCACTTAGGCCTAAACCATTACCTACTTCTATGAGCACAGTGTCCTAACTTATCTTACCTGAGACTTGTCGCTGTCGGAGGAAGAAGAGAAGAAGAAGGAGTCTCGGCCGCTCTCGGCGAGGAAGGAGCAGCGATGGATGTGGAAGACTGAGAGAGAGAAGCGGTCAACACAAGAATCAAAGGAAAAGTAGTAGACCAGTTCTGAAGATGATGATGATGATGCGTCTGCGCTCGTTCTGCCTCAGCTGCTGCTGCTGCCTCTGCAGCTGCATGACTGCCGCTGCTCCTTTGCTTACCCAGTCAGAGCCTGCAATTCAGAGCCATGATTTCGCGGCCTTGCCCACGCAAAATTGGCCTCTGCTGATGAATGAACAACTAATGATGGTGACGGCGATGGAGCGGAGTGGGCGTAGATTGCCCTCCACACGATTCGATGGATGGATCAGCCCCGATTGGCCTTTGCCCTAGACTTGTCGTCTGTGCGAGTGAAAGACACAGAGAAAGAGAAAGGAAGAGAGAGAGAGACGATACAGATGCCGACGCGGGCGCAGAATCAGAAGAAGTAAGGACAGTCTCTCCTGTGCAGAAGACGAGACGCAGGCAGAGACGGACCTTCTGAGGCTTTTCCTCGGAGTAGTTAACCTTGTGCTGCTGCAAACAGTAATACCAGTAGTCTCTATTTGCGGGGCTTGATTAAGGAACCCAATTTGTGAGAGACATGTCTGCGTGCTTCCTGGTAGCGGAAAATTGGAGCCTAAGGAAAAGCGATAACGGCCGCAGTAGCACTAACATTACTACCACCGCCTGCTGCTGCTGCTGCTGCTTCTGGTAAGGAATAGCGTCACCGACCGGGTCTGGTTCTGCTGGGTTGGCTTGGGAAAATCAGAGAACGCAACACAGGCTCAGACGAAGCAACAGTATTAGTTGCAACAAAACAAGATGCAGAAAGCAGCCGGTGCTGACAGCAGCAGGATTCAGATCAATTGATTGCTGGAACAACAGCAGAAAGAAGAAGGGGAGGAGAATGAGGAGGAGGAACAGGATCGAGCTGTGGGCAGGAGGCGGCACGGAAATGAAGCGATAAAAATAACAGAGAAAGAAGAAAACGGAAAGAGAGGGGGAGAAGACTGAAAGACGAAGATGAACAAAAAGGAGAATTGGGAATTGGGAAGAGGAAGGGGAAGAGGGATGGGAAGGAAGGGAATTGGGAATTAGGAAGTGGGAGAAAGGGGAGGCATCCAGAGAGTGCATTAGAATAGCATGGAGTTTGTCGCGACGCTGGTGGCCTGGCCTCCTCGTTTTGTTTTTTGCGCTGCTGCTGGCACTACTACTACTCTTCTTCCTCTTCTTCCTCCTCCTCCTGCTGCTCCTCACTCCTCACCGTCAATACTATGATTGATTCCCTTCAGTACTCATTCTCGCTGCTGCCACCGCTGCTGTGGATGTGAATGCTCGGAATCTTGAAAATTGGATCAACTCATCTCCAATTCTTGTTGTTGCTCTGAGATTTTGATCGATTCCTTCCATGCATTAATAATTTTTTTTTTTCAAAAAAGAACACAAATGAAAAGGAAAAAACAATTTAGCATCATCAGCAGCAACTATGATGGATCCCCGATCCCCTTATCAAGGGGGCAAGAGAGAGAGAGAGGAGAGAAAAGCCGATTGCAGCAGCAGCAGAAATTCAGAATTCAGAAAGAAAGGTGCCGCAGCAGCAGTAGCAGTTGCAGTTGCAGAAGAAGGGCAGGCGCCTATGAGCTACGCGTAGCCTGATGAAAAGGGCACTCCAGAGATCCGATTTTACGTTGTCAAATATGCTGTTGTTGCTCCTTCCTGCTACTGCTAACCCTCTTCATCGCTGGTTTACTCATCCCCAGCCAGCGGTCTCAGTCACCCCTTTCGTACTGCTTTTGTCACTCATCCAAACCCATCCTCATTTATCACACCCACACATGCTTTTACCAGTTTTTGTTGCCATGCAGCCCAACACTCTCCCATCCCACTATTCTGCTTACCATTCCGCCACATTACAGATCCAGATAAAACCCAGTTTTGGCTTCTTACGGCAGCCAAATGCCGTCAGGACATCCATTACGCAAGATGAATAAACGAAAGAAAATTTTAAAGAAAGCAAAAAAATAAAATAATTGCTTTCGAATCAGTCCAGTTCACACCAGAGAGAGAAGAGAAAACCCTGATTTCATCTTTTAGAGAAAAGTGAAAACTGAAAACGAACCATGGATTTGTGCTGTCATTTTGCATCCTCGATGTCAATTATTCGGGGCCTTGGAAACCATCAAAAATCCTGGATATCATTCTTCTGGTGAGACCCATCAGGTAAAAGATCCCGTGGGGTATATTCACACGTGAACCAAATTATGTACAAAAAACCTTAGTCTTCGTAAATTATCTTGATGATCAGCAACTCAGCATCACACGATACATAACAATTATAGCTAATTATTTGCAGAAGCAGACAGCGATGCACGTGAAATTTTTTTAACAGCTAAATGAGTATGTATTTGCAGGAGGGAGTGGTAATTTCCAAAGGATATAATCTTCACTCACCCTGAATTTCATCCCACCCACGTCGTGCCCGTGTCATTCCATTCCATGCATGTCAAAATCAAGCACACTTAAAATCTGAAATCCTTTACAGGTAGAAAAGCAGAATACACAACATTCAATCCTGGTTAAAAATTACTTTCTGCCTGTATATTTGAGAGCTCCGCTGACCGGATGGATTCTCTTCGGCGGTCGTTTTCCTTGTCCAACAAAAGCGACAAGCTCGCTTGAATACTCTTTGTGGCCTTCCAAATCTGTCGTTACAGGCTGCAGACTTGTGGCTGTAGCTCTGCCTGTATGTGTCTGCCTCTTCTTTTTCTTCCAAAAATTATGGCTTTAATTTGCATCCATGGGCATGGGTTCATTACATTTTCTTTCTCGTTTAACCAGATAATCCAATTGTACAAACTTATTATATTTCTCAAGTATTTCCGCGTACCTACAACGCTACGGACAAATCCTCATCACCTCATGACTATTGCGCTCTGTGTCTTTCTGTGAGCCTAAATCAGACCTCCGTTTCTGTATATTCTTATGGATTGTTTTTTAATTTCGTTTTAACAAATGCTATTACTTTTACCAACTTACAGAGAGCTTTCGAACCCTAATAACGGCACGTAAGTTACGTGGGATATTTGTCAAGGATGGCATCGACGATGGAAATGGAATGATCGTGGAGATATGAACATTAAATGCTCAAAGCTTGGTACCATGTACCATGGAAATTATGGCATGCCATAAGAACATAGGATGCTCTAAATGAGCATGTATGGTACCCAGCAAAAGATAAGTGGTATTAAAATCCATGCTATCAGGAGAAAGTACACACAGTGATAAAGTTCCGTATTGCGAAATTTGGGTGCTGGTTCTGATGACAGACCGGCATCTATTCTTCCAAGGAAAAATGAGCGCTGGAATAAACGTAGCATCAAGCATCGGCTAACGTGAGTGCGGTTAAATTGTTGCTAACTTCTTGCTGAGAAAAGTATTTGAATTTTTTTTTATTTAAAAATAAACTTAGCCCTATAGCTTGTTTCGTTCCAAGATATATTACCAACATGAGGTTTAAGAAGAATTATCAAGTAGGTCTCAATTTAATCTAAAAAGGATTTTTAAGCAATGTTTGGTGAGTTAGGTTGGTTGTCACCCTTGAATACGAGTAGCACATAATAAAATTTCCAACTTCTTTAGAATGTATTATTTAACACTTCTCTATAATATTATCCTTTACATTCAATTATTTTCTTAATATTTGATTTGTAGCTTTTGTGAGTTAAATTTCAATGAGGTATTGTTAAGTTGAGTTCCACTTAAGTCACTTCTTTGTTCTATCAAAATTTTAATAAAGTATTGTATTACCTATATATCTTGAGGATCTAAATAGTTAAAAAAATTTGATACGTTCTTCCCTCTCCCTCCCTCTCCTCTATAACCAAAACTCAAAAGTTTATCATTCTTGTTGGTATGTGTATCAAGAATGTTTATTTATTTTCTTCACAACATATCTCATGGTAAATATGGTACAAAAAATAACCATCCTAAATATATGCCAAACATAATGTGAGTGATGCATGTTTTACATTTTGGATTTATATAAGATGAAACTAGCACCTTTTATAAAGTAGTAAATGTTTTAAAGATTTAGAACATTTAAAGATAGCTATATTTAGATGAAATATAACTAAGCTAAAATCATTATAGATGGTTTCAATCACTTTAGACAATGTGAGCATAATAAAGAAATTTTTTTAAAGGATGTGAAATCTCAAAAATAATCTTAATAATAAGAAAAAAAATTAGAGCACATAATATTATCAACACATAAGAGAGGTGAATCCTTAGGAAGACATAAAAAGGAAAGGCCTAACTAATTTTTGAGTTGAAACTTGAATTAGATGATTATATGTACCCTCTAGACATATTGTCAACATGAAACTTTTATAGAACTTAAGCAAAACATAATGATATATCAAATTAGCATACCCATGGAAATTGAAGTTATGACTTATAAATGTAAGTTGCATACTTGAACTAGCAAAACAATGCCTCAAAGATATTTTTTTTAAGTTTTCATCCATACACTTAATCCTAAAAAATCCCTCTTCTATTGTAGAAATAAAAAAAAATTTAGATTTCTTATTATTTAAGGTACAAAAGCTTCAGAAATTAAGAAATTTTAAAGAATGACTTTTAACAAAATTAGTTATGTATACATCCAATGCTGGTAACTAATGTTAAGATAACATAGACATGTTAGTTTTAGGTGGCTCAAGTGATTATCTCATTGTCTTTTTGGACAAGAGGTTGCTAGTTGGAGTCATACTTAATGGAATCATTATATTCTTCTATAATTCTCCTAAAGTATCATGCTAGCTATATTACTTACGATGTACTTATATTCATTCTTTGTGATTTCAACACCCTCTAAGATAATGCAGACATTGTACAATAGATACATTCATCTATTGTTTTTTTAGCTCTTGGACTTGGGGTTTCAAATATTTACATGATTTTCAACCAAGATTAGATGATGTTTTATTTGATGACACCTCAACTTCAAGAATTTCTGCTTCATACTTGATGTTGCTTTTGTACTTTTCTTCTTTATGTCATCTAGAAATTTTGATGTAATGTGGTTTTTCATAGAGATTCTTTAGCTAAATTTTTTCCACTATTAGTTCAAGGTAACATCATTTAACAATTGATTAAGGATCATTGAACTTAAAAGGGGGGAATAAGTTTCCCAACAAAAATTAATTGTTACAAAAACACACACCAAAAATTACATGGTTCCCCAACTTGGTTACTCTACACTTGGAGGGTAAATCACTTGCACATCGCTAGACTTTGTTCCTCTCATAATGTGGTTGATGAAGAAAATATTAACGCGGATGTTGTTTTCAAGGTTATGCGTCAATTTAGATCTACTGCTGTTGTTCCTGTTGCTCCGATGCCATTATCTCCTTCAAATGGGAGGAGGCGCCCCAGGTGTGAGTTGTTAGCGGTTAATAACAGAGGTAATATGTCACTATTTGTGATCAGTTATGCTAATGCTAATGAGTATACATTATTGCGGCCACCTAAGCTTGTGAAGCAGCTGGTTCCAGACGATGGTGGTAGCACAGTCCACTGTGTATCTCGTTGTGTTTGTCCTGTGCACTATCTTGGCTGGCATCTTCTGAAATCTGTAGTTGTTTGCTACTGAGCATGCTTCATGCGTTAGGTTGGATGAAACCCACCACCGAGTTAGAATATGAAGTATTTCTCTTTCCAATCTTATGCATCGATGTGAAATTGACTTAAATCCAATCCTGTTTCTATAGGTAATTTTTATCAGTCCCTAAGCCTAAGGGTAATTACTGGAGGGAAAGAGCATGAAAGACACACGATTGTCTTTCATATTAACCATGGTCGCACACCCAAATATAATGTTTAATAGAACTTTATTAGAAAATGTTACACGGAATAAACATTTTGAAAAGTAACAAGCAAGAAAGAAATGATAAAGTTTAATAAATGACAAAGATTAACTTTGGAAGGTTTCTGCAAAAGTCTTCTAATTATTAAGAGTCTACGGTCTCCATCTAGAGTGTATCACCATCTAGAGTGTATCACATTTGTTGAGTTAAGTTGAATGCCATCTAGAGTGTATCACATTTGTTGAGTTAAGTTGAATGAAACCCACCTACTAGTTGAATATGAATATTTCTCTTTTGCAATTTTATCTATTGATGTAAAACTAAGTTAAATCTAATCTTGTTTATGAATAAAGACTAAAGAGAAACTCCCAAAAAGACCTATTTACAAGACCTAAGTATGTGCAAGGGGTAGAACCTTATAAATTATGGTTGTATTTCAGTTTAACCATGTCTCCAAACCCAAGTATAACACTCAATAGAAATGATTGTGGGTTAATAAAGTTTATTAATTGTAGAAGAATAAAATTTTTTTAAAGTAAATGATAATTGTAAATTTCAATTAAAAGTAATTGTTGCATTGATGACTAAAAAGAAATTCGATTGGGTTAAACCAAATGGAATAACAAGATTTTGGTATCCATACTTTTTAATTCAATGCATTAAGTAACCTATGAACTACTTTGGAACCTTAATAAAAAGGTCAAAATTCATTTTTCTTAATTAAACATAAAAGTCATTTTGCTTCATTTGTTCACTCCTAAGTTGTGACAATCAACACTAGGAGTACTGTGCTCTAATTTCACTTAAGGATCATTGAACTTAGATAGGGGAGATGAATAAGTTCCTCAAAAAGAATTTAATCATCATAAAAACCACACCAAAAATTATGTGGTTCTCAAACTTGGGTACTTCACACTTGGAGGGTAGATTGCTTACACACCTTTGGACTTTGTTCCTCTCAAAATGTGGTTTGAAGGGCACCATACCTTGTACAACTTCTAAGCTCCACTTCAGAGTGTTGTGATGCTGCACTAGCCACTCAACCTTAGCAAGGTCCTAACAAGCTTAGAAAGTGGTTTCAAGGATCCTACAACCTTTACAACTTGAGCTCACTCTAGAGTGTTGTGATGTTGCACCAACCACTCAATTCCAGCAGGATCCTAACAAGCTCAAGGATGATGCCTTCTAGCAAGAAGTGCACCAACCCCAGTGGGGCAACAAAAAAGAGAAACAAAATCACAAGGAAAGAATGTAACTAATTTATAAAGTCCTTGTAGTTGAAGCTCACCTCAATACAACAAGCAATACTAGATGTAAAAGATATTCAATAAAGAGAAAATTACAATTTTAGAGAATAGATAATTAGGAGCATGAATATGAATAGTTCTTGCATCTTTCCCAAGAGAATGAAGTCTTCTTCTAGTCTCGAAGTTTCCAAAATCACCTTTGATGAGTCGTCTGTTGTTGGCCATGATATCATGCACGTGATATCACAGCTGACGCGATATCACATACGTGATATTCCAGCCGACGCGATATCACAGTCGAGACGTGATATCACGTACGCAATATCGCAACCTATCTCCTCATCTATAAATAAGAGGCAGGCAGACTTAGAAAAGGTGTTAAGTTTGGATTTTAGCTCTTAGTGTTAAAGTAGGGACTTTCTGTCAGTTTTTCCTCTCAACCCTTTCTCCCAGTGCATGCCCGCAGTGTGATGATTGTAATTGTACGACATCCTTATTCGAGTGTGATGTACTTGGACACGCACATGACCTGACAATAAAGATCGAGATTACTTCATCATTGGAGCATCCACTTAGCCTAATTATTTAATTAATTAATTTTTATTGTTATTTTTATTCATTGCTTTCTTAGCTAATATCTCTCTACCCTTATATCCTAGTAACGTGGAATGAGTACGACTTAATCACAAGCATTCAAGTGTGACTACTTGGTAACCCAGTAGCGTACTTAGGCCATGCGCTTGGTAATCCCAGTGGCAGTCATGCACAAGGTCCAAGATGTGTACATATGATTAAGGAA
>MNCI01026019.1:609683-673261 GCA_015680685.1 Gnetum montanum
AAAACTTAAAATTAATTTTGTGTTCATTGTACCCAGAATGAAGAAGGGTGGATCAAGAGGGAATGATTAGGGTGTGACATCAAGGGGACTTGAGGATTCTCTTTGGTGACGTCTGTGGGAGTTATCATGCAACGTGGTTGTACTAAGATTATTATAGATCTAACGAAAAATGGGAGTAAGAGTAATCAAAAGGGCACTCAAAAATCCAATGCTGTTCTAGGGGGTTCCACTGGAAAGACATACACCCATGCCTGAAGGTTGGTAGCTTCTCTAGATTCAACAATCAAAAAGAAAGAAAGAAAAAAAAAACAAAGGAAGTGCCACAAAGCAAAAATCACTCCTCCCTTGAACAAAATGCCAAGTGATCATACCCCTCGTTGTTCGGGTACTCTCATAGTCACTCATCATGGGATGAAACAATGCAATGTCATTGATCAGAGGAATGGACTTTCTCCTGATCTTGAAATGATGGGTTAATGACACATTAATCATGCTTTGCACGCAGGATTCACTATGCCCTGGGTTAGTTACCTCATGTCCCAATCTCTACAATCCCTTCTATAGTCCATCTCATCTCGCTATTCATGTAATTGTAGTTCATGTCTCGTATAGCGTAGAATTCTTACCTCATTTCGATGGTATCTACATGTGTGTGGTTTTGTGAAACTGGTATGGATTACATTTAACCCTTCTAGTGCCTACAAACATTTTAAGGTGTGGTTACACAAGGGCATTATAGGTTGAAACCTGCTTTGGGGGGGACCCACTTGCGTGACTTTTGCAATTTGTTCTTGTTGCATACCATCACATCATCTTATACCCTCTAAGTACTTCATTGCCAAATCTATTCTTTTCTTTTCCATCATTTTATCAAACATTCCTCAAAACCAAGTCCTTTTATGTGTCACCTAAACAAACTAGGTCTAACATTAAACTTTTAGGGTAACTTCCTTGAAAAAAAATATATAAATACAATTTTTCTAACTCTAAAATCACACTAAGAAAAGAATTCAATATTTATTAAAGGCAATGAATAAGGTATGAAATCATTGAACTTTTTTTCAATAACCTTACTAACAATTGATCTTTGTGTGATTATAGATGGCCCCTAACAGAAGACAACAAGGAGGACCTTCTCAAGGTGCAACGGAATGACTAGGGGGAGGCAGAGGCTAAGGACTTCATGTGATACAAAGATGGAGGCACAATCACTCAGCATCCATCATGGAACTCCTATTACTGCATACTCTATCCAAGAAAAAAGTGGAGAGGTCATGGCCCAAGCCTATGAAGAGAAACGACAGCTGTTTGTGACATGACATGTCAAGGCCAATCAAGTGTTCCCATAGCTACCATGTCCATGGGAAGTTCTGACTCCATCAAACATTAGAACATCAGCATGGACAGCTCATAATCTATGGATAGAAGAAGAGAAACTTCAGGCACTTCTTCAATAGTATTAATCTCAGAAGCCTGGAGCACAAAACAAAGGAAAGACACCCATGGAGAAGGAGCCACCACTACTGAGAACCCCATGAGTTCCACAAGTTTTTTTTTGTGTCTACGTCCAAATTTTGTTTAACTTTCCACTGTGGCATAAATAAATTCCTAGTCAGTTAATAATCCCATACCTATCCACTGTGTAATCAATTGAACTTGTTCCTCACTTTCTTTGACTCGAGGACGAGTTGTTATTCAATCATGGGGGTATGATGAGTCATGTGATGTTGGCCATGATATCATGTATGTGATATCACAACCGACACGATATAGCATACGTGATATCACAACTGACGTGATATCGTGTACACAATATCACTTACGCGATATCACAGCCGAGACGCAATATCGTGTACACGATATCGCAGCCTATTTCCTCATCTATAAATAAGAGGCATGTAGACATAGAAAAGCTGTTAAGTTTGGATTTTAGCTCTTAGTGTTAAAGTAGGGACTTTTTGTCAATTTTTCCTCTCAACCCTTTCTCCCAGTGCATGCCCGCAGTGTGATGATTGTAATTGTACGACATCCTTATTCAAGTGTGATGTACTTGGACACGCACATGACCAACAATAAAGATCGAGATTACTTCGTCATTGAAGCATCCACTTAGCTTAATTAATTAATTATTGTTATTTTTATTCATTACTTTCTTAGCTAATATCTCTCTACCCTTATCTCCTAGTAACGCGGAATGAGTACGACTTAATCACAAGCATTCAAGTGTGACTACTTGGTAACCCAGTAGCGTACTTAGGCCATGCGCTTGGTAATCCCAATGGTAGTCGTGCACGAGGTCCAAGATGTGTACAGAGGATTAAGGAATGGATGCTCATCACACTTAAGCTAGCTTAGACTCTCTCTCTCTCTCTCTCTCTCTCTCTCTCTCTCTCTCTCTCTTCTAGTTTAATTAATATTATTTTCCATCATACTCAGGAGTAGTACAAGTGTAGAAATACATCATACACCTCACTCTGGACTAAACCATACGTGATAAAGCTAATACTAGTCTAGGTGGGAAGATAGCGAACTGCGACCTACGAGTAACTATCTAGATACCACAACTAGCCCATCTGTGGAGTTCGACCAGTTCGTGCATGAAATGCTCGTATTCATATGGTTGAGTGTAGGGGTACCTCACCACTCATCAACCTCAAAATTTGTGCGATGGCTATCGAATGGCTAGTATAGATGTCTCCTTCAAGATTGGGACGTCTCTCTAAAATTGAATTCAAATTTGGGAAGACATCTCTTCTGAAAGTGAGACGTCTTCTTTCCAAAGTAGACATCTCTTGTTTTTGGAAGGCGTCTACTCCTTAGGGGAGATGTCTCTAGGAAGACATCTTTGAGGAGACATCTTTGGATAGACATCTCCTTTGTAGGGCCTAGAAATGAAATTTCTTGTTTTGATGTTGGGAGTTTTCGGATGCCTGTAAACAAGCTCCCATAGATCCTATAACCTCCTAGACTCATCAAAATGAGCCAAAAACACTTCAAAACATGCCAAAACATACAATAATCAGCCTAAAAAAAATCAACATAATTAGACACATTTTTCTTCCTCTCAATCTTGCTCTTGCTTCCAATTTGCTTATGAAGTTCTTGTCCAAGCTCTATTGAGTCCTTGCAGTCTTCACTTTGTCATTTCTTTGTAGCTCTCATTCCTTGAGTCCTCATTCATGTTCATTACATTCTTTTTGTCTTCTCTTTAACATCTCTTTATAGATGTCATTCTTTGTTATCTTCTCTTTGAAATTTCTTTGTAAATTTCATCTCTTGAGCTTTCCTACATGCCCTGCAACAACATCATATTCCACAAAACACCTATGTTCTCCATTTTCCTTAAGGTTTTGACATACCAAAAGGTCAACACTAATGCTTTAGCTTAATACCTAAATGTTTGTCTCTTTAGCTTTTCTTTTTTATTAATAGGAAGCCTTTAGTAGAAAATGAAAACCCAACTGGGAACTTTTGAATAAGGCCAAGGTTTGATCCTTTTCTTACCCTAGAGGGGAGGTTTTTTTTAGAATTGGTTGTAAGGATGAAAACTTGAAAAGGCATCTCTAAAACCATTGGGCCCTTCCTTCTTGTTGATTTGGAGTTTCTACTATACTTTTCTAATTTTGTACTTTGAATTTTTATTTTTAATATATTTATATTTTAGGGTCAAATACCCCATGTATATGTTTTTGTGCAAGTGAGGCATTGTTCAATTTGCTAGAGCATATGACTTGTCATTTGTAAGTTACAAGTTCAATTTTAGGGAGTATGCTAATATGGGGGTGTCAAAACCCAAAATAATTTGACTATAAGTACACCCCTAAGACATATAGCTCATATGATAAATTAAAAGAATTATAGAGGAATATAATAATACCTCAATTATGACTTGACTTGACAACTTATTGCTAACAAATCCTTGTCAAATAATGAGCTAATTTGACATAATTTATGTTTTGTTAAGTTCTAAAAAAGTATGGTGTTGGAACTCAAAATATGTTTTTTTAAAAAAATTTACTCCAAAGACATATAGTTAAATTAGAACTTTTTAACTCAATATTATCTACAAGAATAAAATCCATAACTTGGACTTACCAAATTAAAAAGTATGTTATTGATTTTGGAAATTTTAAATTAGGTTTTTTTATTTCAAGAGTTGATTAAATTTTTATGTAATTTTGAATTTTTAAATATTTCTCAATCTAATTGATGATTATTTTCCATTTCTAAGAAAGCAAGTTTTTGATTAAGAATAAAAATGTTGGAATTGGAATGATGATTAAAATTCATTATTTTCATTTGATGATACACATTCTATAATTTTAGGGATTTTGGATTTTTTTCTTTAATCAAAATAAAAAATATTTTGTATTTTTATGAAAATTTCATTATGATCATGAAAGTAACTTGGGGCTTCTTAGTTATATGACATTAGAAATTTTGGATGACAACTAAAATGTTTTGGAAAATTTGTTTCAAATATGTCATTGGTTTTGGAAATTTCAAATTGGATTTTTCTATTTTAAGAGTTGATTGCATTATCATATAATTACTAATTATTCAAATTTTCTAAATCTCAGTTATGATTATTTTCCATTTCTATGAAAAAATGTTTTCAAATAGGAATAAAAATTTTAGAATTTTATAATCTACGACTACCTAGTTTGGGACATTTAATGAATTCATTTGGTGATTTATCAATCTCAAGGGTTTCATGTTGGGTTATTGATGAGTTGTGATATCAGGGCCACAATATCGTGTCCACGATATCAAGTCCGTGATATCAGATCCTGCTAAGCGATATTGTACATCCAATATTAGGACCTGTTTCATTGCCTATAAATAAGAGGCAGGTGCACTTGGTTTGGCAATTAGTTCTTAGTCCCTTACCCAAACTCTTGTAGTTTCTCCCTCTTAGAGTTAGAATTATTTCTGGGTGCCCGCAATAGGAGTCATAAAGCGAATGGATCTTTATTCGAGCATTGTGTACTTGAGCACACCCTATGTCTAGAAATAAAGACAAACTTTGTGATAAACCTTGCAACATTTAGAATAGCTTATCTCTCACCCTTAATGCTATTTACAATTCTTTAATTCTTTCATTAGTTAATTAATGTTTCTTTTATTAATTCATTAATTTTCACAAGTAAGCACACTCAATACAACCACTTCGAGCATGCATGGAACACTTGGTAACCCAGTAACGATTAGCGTTTGGTAATCCCAGGAGTGTTACACTAGTTCAAGATGTATACAAAAAGTGGGAGTAGATGCTGGTGTTAGGACTAGTTAGGACCTAGCTGATTAGTTAATTTAAATTAGTTATTCAATTAATTCACTTCTCCCCTCTTTAGCACTAGGCCATAAAACATAAAAAGCATAAAAATCATATACCTCAAGTTTACTTAACCATACAATCGTGCCATATGAGTAAGCTTGGGAAGACAATGATCACTTAATCCATCCTTGTTCTATGAAGGTGCATAAGCACTTAGTCCTTGGAGATCAACTAGATTGCGTGCAACACTCGTATTCGTATGGTCGAGTGTAGGAGTACCTCACCACTCATCATTGGCATCGTTGCCAAGGACTTTGTTTTTTGTGCACTAATTAAAACTTAGGAATCTTCCCATTGTTGGAACAAACCCTTAGGGTTGGTTATCTTAAAATTATTATAAAAGAGAAGGGAAAAGTGTTGCACACTGAAGAATTAATCATGTCTCCTTCTTCTTACAAGAGTGTTTCACCACCTAGGTTTGACATAATGAACAATCAGAGGCGTAGTACACATGATGACCCACCAGTGCCCCAATAGTTTCATGTGATATACGTTCATCCTGATGAGTATATACCAAACTTTACCTTTATCCTCCACTAGGATGAACAACTGTGTTGGCATGATTTAGAAGGTAACATAGTATTACCTCCCAATCATTCAGTCCCAAGCATGCTTCTTCATGCTCTCACACAAATTGGTATGCAGCACTTACAGGTAGAGCACATTGTGCATGAACACGACTCGAGAGAGTATCGACCCACGGAGGCACAACGTCAAAGGGACTTACAATAGGAGATACATCATAAATCTATGAAGGGGAAGTGGTCTCAAGACATCCTGTATGTCCTAAGTGAAAATGAGGGCGGTGAACCTACCTTAGGAGGTCTTCCACAAAATGATGTTCCTCCCATTGACTTCGATCAAGGGGTTGTGTATCAGAATCTTCACTCAACTATCCATAACCAAGATTTTGGTACCAACAGACACAAAGGGTCTGAAAAAGAAACACGAACACATGACAAAGATGGAAATTCTGATCGTAACTGCGATCAAGGCCATGACTACCAAAAAGAAGGTAGCAGGAACCATCATGGTGACGATCCTTCTTCCTCTACACCTTCATCATTTCCTTCCTCCTCTCCTTCAGGATCAAAATGCAATCGTAGAGGGAAAGACCTTGAGGATAATGGTAGGCAAAATAGGAATAATAGATAAAATAGTCAAGAAAGCGGATGAGGGCATTCTAGAGAAACACACCGCGAGAGCAGGGAGAGTATGGAATAGCATAGGCATCGTAGACACCATAGACAACACGATCACGATGAACCCTTACTCGCTACCCGAAGTATGCTAGATATAACTAAGGCTGTTAGAATCCCAACAAGGCACCAAAAAGATAGCAGGATCAAAAGATTGGACATGAACAATATCCCACAATTTAAAGGGGGATACAACACTAATCCTTAAAATCATTTGCAAGCATTTCACGATGCATGTGCCTTGCAAAACATAGAAAATGAGTGGCAAAAACTCAAGTTGATTTCATGGACACTAATCAAGGAAGTGGAAAGCTAGTACTGGTCCTTAGAACCGGAATCCATTCGTCAATGGATTACCATGTTAGAACTAGTCAATGATAAGTATCAAACATACTCCCAAGTGTCCAACCTACGAAAGCAAATCCAAGGATGGAAACTTGGATGCTACCATGGGCCAATATTATGCATTATTACATCATTTCCCTAGCCATGATTACTCATAGAGGGAACAACTATGCCATCTCATAGATGGACTTAGGTACGAAACACAAAGAACCCTTGGGACTTATGCCCAAGGAAAACTATCTGAGCTTAGAGCCCATCAAGTATAAAGATTGTTGGAGCAAGTTGCCAAGAAGGAAGGAGAGTTAAGAAAAAAAAGAGTGTAGAGGAATACAATAAAGATCCTTCCCTCCTAAATAAGGGAGTTAGATTTTGTAAGGATGAAGAAGAGTTACCACTTGAAGAGATGGTGAATAGGAAAACTTTGTCTATTCAAAAACTTGCATTAGAACTATCAGCAAAGGTGGACCAAATGTGGGACTCCCTAGATAATAAGTTTCAAACCATTCTCAAAATAGTAGAGGAGTCTAGGGAACCAGGTAGTGATCGAGAAAGGAGAAAAAATAAAGAAACTGAGTATGCACGTAACAAAGGTAAGGGAAAAGTTATCATAGTTGAAGAGGTTGTGGATTCGGATACAGACAATGATGGTGAATGTGAGATATGTCAATATGACCAACCTAAGGGATGTTTCCCAATAATCTCACATCTATAGGAGTCTGGGGTGTATGCACTAAACCCACGATTAAACAGATGGCAAACACCCCAAAGGTTACCTTATCCTCAAGGTGGCCCAAGACAATTCCACCAATCCTTGATGTATTATCCAAGTGGAACTCCACCACAACCAAATGAACAATATCAACAGTGGTAACACCCACAATCATGGGGAATGCCACCACCACATCAACAATACCCTTACCATCAACCTGATCCATATGGATACTACGTGCAGTAGCTAATCTCTCCACATGACTCTAATAGTCACATTACTCCTCAGTCTCACTACCAAACCCATGAGTACTATAGAACTTCTTCTCCTAGAGGAGAGGTTTCACAAATGTACTATCCTTCTCATCCAACTACACCACTTCCACCCTTAGCTTCATTACCACTTGCCCCAGCTATGCAGGGTGAGCTCCCTACCCAACCGCAACAATGTAATGCTACAAGGGTTTTCAACCCTCAACCTACTATTGGTTTAGATAAAGAAGAGATCTTTCTTTAGAACCAAAAATCCAACTAAGTCCTTGCAACCACAAGCGGAAAATTCTCCAAACGCCTCACCACCATTTGAATCTCCAGAGCTTCCTTTGAACCAAAGACCATACTTAATGTACACGGTCATGTTGACTTATAAAATTACTGATTGGATTAAAGTTGGCCATCTTCCTAGGAAATTCTCTAATCCTAGAACTCCTCTTATATATTTGCAAATTGCTAGGAATGAACCTTATAAGGCTCTTTTAGATTCAGGTTTTAGTATTAACTTAATCTCTTAAGAAATGTACAAAGCCTAGAACTTGCCTCCACTAAAAAAGAGTAACATATGTTTAGAGTTGGCTAACCAGTCCATCACTATTCCATTAGGACTAGTGGAGGACATTGTCACCACTATTTTTGGGTGGTTGTATCTAGCTGATTTCCTAGTGATTTAAGTGAATAACTATAAAGGGGACTTCCCAATCATAATGGGAAGAGCATGGCTAAGCACAATTGATGTGTGCCTAGGAATACATGATCTTTCCCTAGAAATATCAAAGGATAAATACATTTGGAAAGATTGAGAAGAAGAAAGTTCCATGCATCGCATATAGTGACACAGGGTGTGATTGTATGCAAAATTCTTGGTTTGTACAATATTTAACATTGCCTACATGCAACCAGTGTGCACCAATAACTAACATACAAAGATTCTTGTATGCAGTTGCCACAAGACAAGAAGACACCCAGTGGCTGACAGTTGACCAAGAGAATAATTCAACTATATGCATGGAATCAACTGAGAGCTTGACTTGCACCTACATTGATAGCATAGATACATTAGAGCAAGTCCATCGCCAACTTCTGACATTGAAAATATCAACTAGGGGAAGTTGTAAATCCCTGACATGTTCAATCAAAAGCCCCTTGAGTTAAAATCATTGTCCATCGATATGGAGTATACATTTCTCAAAAATGGAAAATCGGTAATCATTAACACTAAGCTCGCTCCTCAATAAAAAGAAAGACTGCTGAAAATGATAAACAAATGGTCGAAAGCCTTTGCTTGGTCATATCCTAAATTAACTAGAACAGATCCTAAGATATGCCACCATAGAATTTACACTAACCCCTCCATGAAACCTTGACAACAACAGTAGAGACGACTGAATCCAAAGCTTAAGCAAGTAGTTAAAGAAGAAATTGAACAACTTCTAAAAGCTGGGTTCATGTATCCCATTCCTGATAGTGAATGGGTTAGTCCATTAATCATTGTGCCCAAAAAGGGAGGTAAATGGAGAATGTGTATATACTTTAGGCTACTGAACATGACAACATTTAAATATGACTTCCCATTGCCATTCGTTGACCAAGTCTTAGATACCATTGAAGGGCATTGATACTATAGTTTTCTGGATAACTATAGTGGATATAATCAAATTCAAATAGCACCAGAAGAGCACGCCAAGACTATGTTTACAAGTCCTTGGGGGACATTTGCATATAAGTAGATGCCATTTGGCTTGTGCAATGCCCCAGCAATGTTTTAATGTTTGGTTCTAAGTATCTTTTACCAACACATAGGAAATGGTGTGGAGGTCTTTATGGACGATTTCTCCACCTATGGAGTGGACTTCAAATAAGCATTGGACCGATTAGAGAAAGTACTGAAATGATGTGTAGAAACCAACTTAAGGCTCAATTGGCAAAAAATCCATTTAATGGTCCAAGAAGGTGTTGTATTAAGGCACAAGATTTTACAAATAGGGATAGAAGTAGATCTTGAAAAGATTAAGGTCATCTAAGGAATCACTCAGCAACTTGAAACTATAAAACACATCTGATCATTCCTTGGACATACTGGTTATTATAAACACTTCATTGAGAACTTTTTAAGGATTGCGAAAACTTTGGTAGAACTAACGAAGAAGGACGTACCTTTTGAATGGACCAAGGAATGTGAGCTAGCTTTTGAAACCTTAAACTAGAAGCTTGTAGAAACACCTATTCTACAAGCTCCTAACTGGTCCAAACCATTCCACATAATGACTGATGCATCCAACTTTGCCTTAGGAGTTGTACTTACATATTTAGATGACCAAAAATGACCCTATTACATCCACTATGCAAGTTGAAGTATCGCTGGTGCACAACTCAATTATACCACAACAGAAAAAGAGTTAATGGTTGTGGTGTTTGCACTAGAAAAATTTAGGCACTCTGTATTGAGCTATCCAAACCCTTCCATGAGCCTAAAATAGCTAGTACTAATACTACCTCTATTGTTGAACAACCTTGCTCATTATTTCAGATCTCCTCCTTCCAATTTAGTCATGGGGGAGATGGCCACCAATGCTAACCATTCTAAGCCCTCAGCTCCTTTGCATTTTTTTGTTTTACACATTGTTCATCTTTACTTATTTTTTTTACACCATCATTAACATTTTTACTATTTCTTTGTTTGATTTATTCTTATTCGTCACATAATAAGTGCTCACGATGATGGGTTGTATTATCATAAGTGTTGATTGCTAATGTTTGGTTTTTACCTTTGACTTTCAATGTTGATGCTAAGATATGATTTTTTTTAATAAAACAAGCAATGAGTCCATGTCATCTAATTATCCATGCAACTCTATGGTCTTCCTTGTTTTGGAAATGTACTATCCATTTTCTAAGAAAACTTATTAATGACATGGTGCCTTAGTACTCTTTGAACCAAGGAAAGATTCAAACGAATGGAAAAGGGTGTAAGCTCAAAGGGATTCGACACATTTTTGTTGGCTATTCTCTTGGGTACTTGGATGTTTTTCATAGGTTTTCCACCATCCTTCTCTTGACCAAATATCAAGGAGTTGACTGAATCAAATAAGTCTTTGCATGATGTGGTTCTCACATTCATTAAAAAAAACTAGTGAATTTAAAGCACACCCCTTAGACATAATAAAGAAACATGGGCTACAAGCACTGGTTATAGCACTGGAAATACATGTTACCCATGTCTGAAGGTTTCCTCTAACTAAGGTCCTTTCTCACTTCTTGCTTCTTCTCTTGTTGGGATGGTGGTGGCTTTGTGGATGCATTCTTGTTACTTCGGGAGGATGGGTTGGTCAAGTGTGTTGATGCAAGGTCACTAGATTTGGATAGTTGAATCTAGATTTGGATAGAATTTTATTAAGCCACCTTAACCACATATTACACATGGGACTTTATACAATCTAAATTTTTGGGATTCCATTCCATTCTTTCCTCTTTTTCCATATTTCTTTCCATATTCCACCTCATTGCTAGTTTTATGATGAGTCTATATCTTGGTTGACGCATTGTTAGTCTTCGGTAAAAATCTTGTGGGTAAGTTCTTAACCTTTTTTTCCATATGTCATTTCAAGATCCCACAGACTCTTTGGTTTGTAGGTTTCTTAGGGCATTCAAGGCATGAGCCTGCTTTGGGGAGGACCCACTGGCATTCCTTTTTGGTGCAATTGTTAAGCTTGTTCCCTTCAACATTTCTTGCAATCAACTATTTCTTATTCACCTCATCAATGACATTCATTTTTGCTTTTTTTTATTGGTTTCACCATTGTTATTTCTCTTATCCTTCTTATTCTTTAAAGTTTTTCCACCCTATTGCTACCGGAGGTTCACTCTTAGTCATGCGGGCCCTATCACAAATTTTTCCCTTCCATAATTATCTTACCCCTACACCTGGGGTAGTTATCAGTTATAAACCTCTAACCCAGTACTTGCCATACCCACAACCTAGCCAATGTGCTTTATATCAAGGCAAGGTATCAACTGCATTAGGTTTTATCTACTCTTGCTAATCCATGAGTGTGTTGTGTGTGTAGATGAAGATTACATGAACAATGGACTAGGATAAGAGGGAGCACTCAGGATGGATTGGAGCTGGAGCATTTACACAAGGAACAAGTTTGAACATGTGGCTATGGATGAACAATGATGTGCATAGTTTTGACATCAGTAGCAATGCGTCTCATTCTCTCTCTCTCTCTCTCTCTCTCTCTCTCTTCAAGTTGTCGAATGAGGGTCTAGATGTCATCTATGTACAGTGTCCACCACAATGGGCATGAATACCAATGCTATAATATATTTTTCACTCTCTTCCCCAGGCACTCTGAGTTTTTCATCCCATGTCATTGTCAATTTTCATTTAGTTAATAATCCCATACCTTCCCAATATTTTGTAAGGAACTCAAGGATGAGTTTTCATTCAATCATGGGGGTCTGATGAGCCGCGATATCGTGTCTGCAATATTGGGTCTGTGATATTAGATCTTGCTAAGAAATATTGGAAATATGATATTAGGACTTGTCTCGTTGCCTATAAATAAGAGGTGGGCACACTTGGTTTGGTAGTTAGTTCTTAGTCCCTTACCTGAACTCTTGCAGTTTCTCCCTCTTAGAGTTAGAATTATTTCTAAGTGCCCACAATAAGAGTCATAAAGTGAATGGATCTTTATTCGAGCATTGTGTACCTAAGCATACCTTGTGTCTGAAAATAAAGACAAACTTTTTGATAAACCTTGTAGTATTCAGAATAGCTTATCTCTCACCCTTAATGTTATTTATAGTTCTGTAATGTTTTCATTAGTTAATTAATGTTTCTTTTATTGATTCGTTAATTTTCACAAGTAAGCACACTCAATATGACCACTTCGAGCATGTGTGGAACATTTGGTAACCTAGTAACAATTAGCGTTTGATAATCCTAGGAGTGTTACACTAGTTCAAGATGTGTACGGAAAGTGGGAGTGGATGTTGGTGTTAGGACTAGTTAGGACCTAGCTAATTAGTTAATTTAAATTAGTTATTCAATTAATTCACTTCTCCCCTCTTTAGCACCAAGACATAAAACATAAAAAGCATAAAAATCATATACCTCAAGTTTACTTAACCATACAATTGTGCCATATGAGTAAGCTTGGGAAGACAATGATCGCCTAACCCATCCTTGTTCTATGAAGGTGCATAAGCACTTAGTCCTTGGAGTTTGACCAGATCGTGCGTAACACTCATATTCGTATGGTTGAGCATAGGGGTACCTCACCACTCATCAGTTCTTATAATAGAAATTTTTTTATTGAAAAATCATTTGAAGATGGAAAATTATAATGTCTCTCATACTATAGATACTATGAAGAATTTTGAAGCTCTTGATTTTGTTTTACTTGATGACTTATATGAATCTTTTTCAAAAGATATTACTTCTTCATACATATTTTTGTATATTATTACATTTATTCGCCCAAATAAGGGTTTTACACTAGTGGTTTAGGCTATTATTAAATGCTATAGAATTAATGGTTTGCATGCTCACTCTTTTTCCAAATTTGTTTTGCTTGTCAAGTTGAAAAATTTTGAAATGATTGAGAAATCATTAGATCTTAAGGATTTTATGGATCAATGGAATATTTTATTGCTTAGGAATGAATAGTGAATTTTGATCCCTATTCTTTTGATAACTCTAAAATTCCTTGTGTGATTGAATTCAAAAATCTACCTCTTATTTTTCAAAAGTGTTAAAAGGAAAATTATTAACATTGGCACAATCTTGAATACAAAATAAAAAATATTATTAGATGATGTGTAACACACATTATTTTGTAGAGATTGATTTATAGCAAAGGAAGATAGAATTAAAACTTAAGGTTAGTAATTAGTGTTTTTCTTAGAAAATTACATACTATAATTTGTAAGGATGTTGTAGCTATTATTTTCATGAAGGTCATGTTATTGAAGTTTGTCCTATTCTTAATAAGAAAGTTATTCATGAAGGGAAAAATACAATATTTACAAAAGACAAATAATGGTAACTTTCAGTAGCACATATGAAATCTTCTTCAATAAGTTATCAACCTTTCACTAATCCTTTTAATCCTAAAGGTGTTAGTAAAATCTTGATATTTAAAGAAAATTCCTCTTCAAAAAAGAAGAAGAAAATACCAATATAGATGTACTTCACTTAGTGTAACACAAAAAAGAGGCTTGATTTTAATTTAGAAAATCCAAAGGTATCTCCAGCTCTCTCTACTTTTTTTTTTTTTTTTTTGAGAAGGAAAACCTAAGTCTATAGTGGTTGGGGCACATTTGGAAAGAAAACAGAAAAGCATAGGTCAAATACATATAAAGAACTAGATGATCTAGAACATGAGAGAGAAGATCCATCATCTGGTGAGGTACAAAGGGACTTCATCCTAAAATAAAGTTGCTGAAATAAAGGAGCAACAACCCAAACAAAAAAAGTAAAAGCCAAAATACATCCCTACAAATAAAGGAGGAACTCATTGATTTAGTTCTTTAGTTGCTTCAGTGAACCAAGTAAAGAGAGCAACATGAAAGAGCATAAAATAGGAATGGTTTGCTTGAAAAGATAAAACTATTTTAACTAAATCATATGTAGTAAAGTATTAATGAAATAAATCCTTTAATTTTTTCATTTTTTCTAGGCCAAACAAATACATGCCCACAAGGGCATTAACAATGCTAGATAGGTGGATGTTAATGCCAATAAGATATTTTAAATAATTCCAAAAAACATTATTCAATGGGTAGGTAAATAAAGCATTATTAATAGTCTCTCTATCACTTTTGCATCTCTCAAATATATCATTAGTAATGTGACCCTTCTGATAGAGAACTATTTTGACTAGAAGTTTTCCACAAAGACATTTGCTTATGAAAGTGCGATGTTTAGGAATAACAATTGTACACCATCATTTACTCTTTAAGGAACAGTTTTGATACTGAAAAAAATGTATGATATGCCTTTTGCACTTTATAGCTACCATGATTAGCTGAATGGAAATAACCATTGGAATTTTAAATAAAATTGGATAACTAGGTTTGAGCACATTCAAAGCTATGCCATGTTAGTGAAGCATGAGAGACTATAGGGGCATTATGGAACAAGAGGCCACCATATAAACATTTTTCCTTCATAATACTAATCCAAAGCTTCTCCATAGTATATAATTAAAAAATAAGTTTAACAAGAAGAACCAAGTTCACATTTTTTAGAACTCTAACACCCCAACCACCTTTAGTAATGTCCTTGCAGATGGTCTTCCTATTAATAGAATGAAAAGTTTTTGCTTTTGATGAGGACCAAAGAAAAGATCTTTTAAGTTCAAAAAGGAGAGATTTTGGTTCTTTATAACATGAAAGAAGGTAAAGAGGTGTAGTTTAAAATATTGATTTAATTAGTTGAAGTCTACCTGCTTGAGGCAAAATTTTTCCCTTCAAACTAGCTAATCTTTTCTTGAACTTATCAATTAAATCCTACCATATAGATAATGGTCCCAGAGGTTGATGGCTAGTTGTCTTGATTATTAGTAGGGGGATTTGGGTGGGTTTTTCTATGACCCTTGGTTAGTGTCTTTGGCCTCTTTGGTTATGGTTGTTATGGCTACATTATTCTACTTGCCTCTCTCTTTGTCCTTTTGGGCATGTTGATTTTTATATACTATGTAGGCAGGGTCATGACTAGCCTCTATGGTGTCCTCTATGTTCTTCTTTTTGGAGAATGCTTGACTAAGGGACTACAGGTCAAGGTTGTATACCTTATATTTTATAAAATTTTTAACCTCCCTCTTGAATATAGCCAAAGATGAGTTTTAGTTATAGGCTCTTGTATCTCATTTAGCAGACCATTCCATCATTGGATGAACTTCTGCATTTGTTCAAGGGATCCCTACTTAACCTTCATCAACTAGTCAAGAGTGGTGTTAGGCTTTAAGTTATACTTGAAATGGGTAATGAACTAGGCTATCAAATTCTCAAGAGAGGATACAAATCCTCTAAGTAGGAAGTGGTACCATTCAAGCACTTTACCAATCAAGGACATAGGGAAAGTCCTCATAATAGTGTGTGGCCAAGCCTGTAATAATAAGCACTCCAAACAAAAGGTTATAAGATGAGCTTTGTGATCACCCTCATTGTTATACTTTATAAGCTATGGGATAAGGAAGCATTAAGGGTGGGAACATAGGATTAATGGGATCATCTTGGTAAAATTTCATGATCTTAACACTTTGAGAAGTAAAGGCCTTGAGCCTTTTCAACTCCTCTATCAAGTCCTAGATCATCTAGAAGGCCTAATCTAGGCACTATGGTGCCCCTATAGGCTACGAAGTTTGAAAAAAGGGTTGTAGCATTTTTTGGGAGGCTTTTGGCCTTGCTATCAATTGTGGGACAAATGAGAGAGGTTGCATTATAATGGTAGTTGATAGGATAAATAAAGGAAAGGAGGTTTGTTCCAATACTTGAGACACAAACAGAACAAAGGTGGTATATAACCCCTGGGTTATTTCAGGTTCCATGGCAAGCCCCATCTAAGAGGTCAATGGATTGGTGGTGGTAACCACAACTAAGGATGATCATATAGACTGTGGCTGGGTGGTGAATGGAATGGAGAAATGAAAGGTGGTAGACTATAACATTGATTATTCTTGGTATACAATAATGACTAGCATGAGAACAAACATGGTTGGGTGAGGTAGGGACGAATGTGATGGGGCATGCTCTATGAAAGAGACAAAGGGGATGAAGATAGGCCCTATTGTCTTAGGGATGCCTTATTGGAAAAGTGCACCCAAGATGTTTTTAGGCTTAGATTTGGCCCTGAACTCATCCTCCTCCTCCTCTAGCTACCCATCTAAGATATCCTTTTGATCCTCTTTGTCCATCTCTATTAGGTAGGCTAACATGCCAACATAGACGTCAATGAGGGGTATTAGGTCATAGGAAGAGGAAATATATTTCTTACCATTACAATGTATAAGTTCAAATTCCCTGTTAGCTTCTACTTCCATCCATAGAATTAGCATGCTACCCTAGATCTTGGCATAAATGAAGTTTTAGTACTCTTCATTTATGATGAGAATTCAAGACTCTTTTCCCTCAGTCTCAAAGACTATCTAGATTCGATGATAGTAGGGTCCTTAGGATTGTATATCCTCATGGCATGCTGGTTAGACCCATTTTTAGTGAATGTGAATGGCCACTTGGTCAACTACTAGAAAGACATGCCTACAATTCTAAAAAGACCTAGCAAAGATTATAAAAGGGTGAAAAAATTGCAAATCCTAGCAATTGGAGTTTAAAATTGGTTAAGAGAGGCAAAAACATTTGAAAATGAGCCACTTACTATAAATAATAAGTGGAGGCTAAGGGAGGTATGCCCCTTTGCTAAAAATGATAAGCTAAATGGATTGTATCAAATCTCACCCATGATGGATTTCCTAGCTACCTCTACGCTGACTATAGTAGGGGGAAAGGAAGGGGATGAGATGGGAAGTTCTCACACCTACCTAGCCAACATTGGTAAAAAGGACATGTTGAAAAATCAAATTGGAAAGTTGGGATTTTCCACTAGAAAATGGTTTTTGGTAGGTTGCTAATTTTCTTAGCAATGAAGGGGGGAATGGGGGTTTGATTGTTGAAACCTCCAACACTAGTTTTTCTAATAAAAATTGGTAGCAATAAGGGGTAGAAAGTGCACCAAGAGATCAACACTTTCTTTGGAAATTAATAGAAACTACTGTAAAAACTTCAAAATCCAAACACCTGCAACTCGCACACTAGGTTTTGAGAGTAGAGGGAGATGGACTACAATGTTGATTGTAATGTAGATTTATAGATTTTGGCTATAAACAAGAGATTATAGCTTGTAAGTCAATTTTGGCTATGGAAAAAATAGATTTTGACACAAAAATTAGGTGGATACCCTTCTTCAATCACCAAAAAATTATAGTAATTGAAAATTTTGATCACTAGAAAACTAAAAATTCCAACATAATAACTTTAATCCCAAATCTCCAAGGCCTCCAAAAATGGGATTTGAGGTACCTTGGCTAATCTGGCAGATCATCCAGGAACTTACAAGGTGCAAAATGGAGGTAGAAAAATAAAAATGCAAATTTGAATAACCTAGACCAAACACAGATTGCACATAAAATAAAATCTTAAAACTTTATTAAAATAAAGAATGAGTTTAGGAGATGTGTATAAGAAGCACCCATAGAAGAAAAAGGGGGGATTCACATATATGGGATTTCAGAGTCTATTGAAGTTGATGAAATCCACTCCACAATTCAGATGCTCTACCACTCCCGATGCTATTGAAACCTCCTCTGTTGCTACTCCAAATCTACAACATTGGTCATTATTGGGGAGTAAACAATATGAAGGATGTGCATTGCCAGAATGCTTCACATTGAAAGTTAAGGATCCCAAGGGTGTAGTGTGGAAGCCACAAACTCACAAATTCCAAGCACGATAAAGAGGGTTACAAGGCCACAGGGGTTCCACATTGAGAAGATTTGAGAAGCTACATTTCTACAAGTGTGTAAGAGCTCTTAGATGCTACAAATGCCAAAGCGTATGAATGCACAAGGTGTGGAACCTAAAATGGTATTAGGATTTGGATTTTATAAGTTTTGGACCATGATTGGGGCTCCAAATTGGCTGCAAATTGGCTAAAAAATTGCTACAAATTTCTACCACATACAAGTGATATGGGTGCCCAAATTAGGAGCTTACTATGTATGGAAAGTGTCATACCCCCATGGCCATTCCATGTACTATAAATAGTAACAAGGACACATCATCCACATTGGCTTTATTCTTCCACGCTAGGCCTTCAACCTTCCTTGCTAGAGTGCATGGTCAACGTTGAAGTTGATGGAGTGCTAAAATCTGATGCATGTAGCTTCTACACTAGGGGAAAGGTGAATCAATCTAAGGGGATGAAGGATTCAACGTTGGAGGGAAAAGGTTAGATCCCTCCATGTTGGGAATAATCATTTTCTAATCCTTCCATGTTGAGATCTTCCCCTCCATGCTAAAACACTATCAAAATTCATGTTGCAAATCCCACTTCTTAGCTTGGGGCAAAGTTTCATTGTAAATGTAATATATGTAGTACATAAGCTATAATCTTTCATATTTCAACTTCTTGGGATTCAAAAATACCCCAAAACTTGCTATTGTCTCACTTATCGAGTGAGAAAAGGCACCTAATGTCTATATCTAGGCTTGGGAAGGTTGAAAATGCCTTAGGAATGGCTAAAATTGGCCTTTTCATGGGTTTTTGTAGGGGTATAGAAAAAACTATGTTGGAGCCATTTTTAGTAAGCCCAGTAGCTTTAGTAGGCTTAGTAGTCATAGTAGCTATAGTAGCTACAGTAGTCACGGTAGCCATAGTCACTACAATAGTTAGCGTAGTTACCACCAAGACCTAGTAGAAGTACAATGTTGGAATTGTTGGATGGCCATTTCTTCAACAACACTAGCGTAGTCATCCCAAGGCAACAACAGCCAATGTAGATAGCACTTTTCAAAAAGAGTTCAATCATTTTTGCAGTTTCCATTTGTCTTTCCATCTACCACCACTTGTTTCCATTCCCAAAGCCTCAAGCGTAGTCACAAAAGCCTATTTACTATTTATAGTAAATAGATGAGTTTTGTGGATGTAGTCCATTCTGGACTTACCACAAATACCAACTATGCTAGCAATACTTAACCAACTATGCTAGTAGTAGTTGACCAACTACACTAACAGTAGTTGACTAACTACATTGATAGTAGATGGGCAACTATGCTGTTAGTAGTTGATTGACTACGTTGATAGTAGTTGACCAACTACGTTGATCGTAGATAAGTAACTATGCTAGTAGTAGTAACCATTGCAACCCACAATCAATGCTAATTTGTTAGTAATCAACAGAAGATCCAAAAATGCTAACCCTAAACCTATAAAAATCCAATGTTGACATCATTTTCCTAGTTAGAACTCTTATCATTCTGAGCATTCTAGGCATTCCAATATTCCTTGGAATTCTGAGCACTTTGGCATTTCAAAACCATTTTTGTAGTAATACCATTTCCCATTTTTATGGCCATTTCCATTATCCATCAAATCCATTTGTAACCCAGCCACATTTCTAGTAGTAGAAACTAGTACTACATTGGACGTAGACACCCCCACGTAATTGTCATTATTGCTAAAAGTGCAAACCCTATCCCATTCCCATCTCCATTGGTAGTCATCAAAATCCATTGCAGTCATTACATCCTCACTTGGTAGTGTCATTTGGAGGTAGAAACTAGGACTATGCAAGGCAAAAAGATTCCCATGTGGTTTCCTTTACTTTAAACATGTAACACCAATCCCATTCCCATATAGTAGATTTGGTGGAAACTAATGGAAAGTTGCAGTAGGCTAAAACTAGAAAGAAACTAGATCGTGGAGGTAGGCTTCTCTAGTGGACTTTAATCTTCAACAAGCAACTTCTTGTATCCATGGCACAAACCTATATACTATGAACTCAATCTCTTTTATATTCTTTTATAAATTTGATGGTTCATGTTATGCAAATTTTGGTTTCCATTTCTATTTCCACACTCATTTTTGTAATTGTAATTTCATTTTCCATTTTTATTTTCAATATGCCACTTCTGTCTACATTTTTAGTAGGCTATTTTTAGTATGCCACTTCTATTTACATTTTTAATAGGCCATTTTCTATTTATGTTTTCAATACACCATTTCTGTCTACATTTTTACTTACATTCATAGTTCTGAAACCATTCTTGTTTGACATTCTATAAGTCTCTAGGTGATCAACAAGATCATCTAGGACACCTTGAATCCCATTTTTGTGGTGGTCCTTGGGATTCAGGGTTAAGGCTAGTACGTTGGAATCTTTCGATTTTTTAGAGACTAATTTTTTTATTGCAATAGTTTTCTAGTGCTAGAAGGAGTGCCTCTACCCAAATTCTTAATCAAAAGGCCCATTGCTATCATTTTCCCATCTACTACAACATCCAATCCATTAAAGCCCATTTTCCTATCAAGCATTGATAGTAGTTGGCAACTATGCTGACAGTAGTTAGTAGACTACATTGATAGTAGTTAGTAGACAACACTAATAATAGTTTGCAACTACACTAATAGTAGTTGATTGAATACACTAAAAATACTTGGCAACTATGCTAACAATAGTTAGCAAACTATGCTAATAGTAGTTGGTAGCTACATTGATAGTAGTTGGCAACTACATTGGCAATAGCTAGCAAACTACATTGGTAGTAGCTGACAACTACACTAATAGTAGCTAGTGGGCTATGCTAGTAGTAGTTGGTAACTACACTAACAGTAGCTAAATGAAACCATTAGAACTAATTTTGTTTAATGTCATTCCATTGAACCCCATTCCATTCAACACCATTCCATTGAAATCCATTCCTACTGTGACAACCATATTTGTTTAATAGCCATTTCCTACTACCTATTCATTTCTATCCTACTATGATAGTAGTTTACCCTACTTACTACGTTTTTACTAAAAATAGTAAAATTGTCAAAAAGCATTGCTTACAACATCTTTACAAGAATCGACCAAACTACCTTTCACATTCATTGATGATGGATCCAACCAACAAGCCATGAGGATGTACAACCCCAATGACCCTGCTTTCATGGAGTGTATGTAGTCTTTGAGGGTTAGGGAAAAAGGTCCTAACTTTTAGGCCATAAATGAAGATCGTTACAACTTCATTTATGCCAAAATACAAGCTAGCATGCTAGATCCACATCTGGAAGTAAAAGCCAAAAGAGAGTTTGAGCTCATACACAAGGATGGGAAGGAATATATCCCTTCTCCATATGACCAAATACCCCTCAATGATATCTATGCTAGCATCCTAGCTCAATTGATTAAGATGGAGAAGGAGGATGACAAGCATAACTCAAAGGAACAACAAGAAAAGAAGGATAAACTTGGGGTAGAATCTAAGCCCAAAAACATCATGGGAGGGTTGTTCGAATAGGCAACCCCCAAGGCCACCAAGCCTTCCCCTAATGCCTTTGTGTTCTCCATGGGTATGATGCCACCATCTTCTACCACATCCTACCCTACTACAACTAGTGCCACCCCTATTATAGCCATGCACTAAGCACACTCGGTGCCACAATTCATGACCTTCCACTTTTCCATGTCATTTGATACATAGCCTCAAAGTGTGCAGTCATTGTTTGTGGTTGTTACTACCTCTAACCCTCTTATCACCCAAACGAGGCCCATAATGGAACCTCATGAAAATCAAGGGTTTCATACCTCCTTTGTCCCATTTATGCCTTAGATACTAGAATAAACATATTTTTCCCTATTTTTCCCATTGCCTACAACCATGACACAATTTCTCCCTTTCATCTTACATCCAATAGCAAGGCCACAAACCTCACAACGTATGCATCAACCCTTCATCCAAACCCCACACTCAACTACGGCATCCCAAGGCTTGGATTAGGCTTTTCAAATGATCTAAGACTTGATTTAAGAGTTAAGAAAACTTAAAGCCTCAATGTCCTAGACCATAAAGATTATGGACTTCTATTAAGATGACCCCATAAGCCTTACGGTCCCATCACTAACTCTTCCCCCTAGTGTCCCTATGCCATAATTTGATTACCTTCCACTCTGAGTGCTTTTTTTTTGTAAGCATGGCTACATGTGATTATGAAAATTTTCCCTGTCTTTAGTAGGAAAAGCCTTAAATTGGTACTATGCATTGCCTATGGGACCCCTATCCTTCTTGGATGAATTGATTTTACAATTCATTGACTATTTCAAGTATAAATTGAAACCCAATACCATGCTTGACCAACTAATGAAGGTCAAGCAAGGACCCCTAGAGCCAATGTAGAAGTCTATCCAACAATGGAATGCTCTGCTCAATGACATACCAGAGCCAATAGCTAAACTCACCTTTTAGCTATTTTCAAAGGAGTGGTTAATAATTTTATGAAATTGAAATTATATTATCTTAACCAATGGACACTTATTCAAGCCTTTTCCTAGACTAAGAATATGAAGGATGTCATTGAAGCTAGCCATGATCCTACTTATGTGGCATACAAAAATCAACATGCATGCAAAAACAAGGAAAAGGGTAGGCAAAACAATATGATCATAGCAACTATGACCAAGGAGACAAAGCCAACCAACCAAGGGCCAAAGAATAACCAACCTAAGACCCCTACTACCAATAATAATAATCAACCCTCAACTTCTAGGGCTCCTGCATCAACTACCTCTAGGCCTAACTTTGCATGGAAAGACCAATCCAACTATACCAAATTACCCCTCAAGCCATCAAAACTATTAAACTAACTATTGAAGAGTGGTAGGATCTAGTACAAATAGATGATTGAGAATGCTTGCAAGAGGCATGATGGGTTATGTGAAATTTTGAAAGATCTCATTAAAGCAACCAAAGATAATCCTACACTATCCAAATACTTTACGCTTGGCCACTTTTGCCATTACCATCAGTTGCCACATCACAATATTAATTTCTACCTTACACTTAAGGATGACCTGAAAATGATGATTGATATGAGTGAATTGGTATTAGACACATCCAACCCTTTTAGGCCTCAAAATTAGTCAATGAATATATATAAGAACATCCTAAACACTAACAATAGCCCATACACCATAGTGGTGTTTGACATCCATAATGATCAAAGGCCTACAAGGGAATTGTTTGTGATCAAGATGCTTCCTCACAAAAAAAGGGGCTCTCTAGCTTTTGCTAAAAGATCCTCCTTTATTGTAAGGGTACCATCACCAGCACCCCCCAAAGAACCCTTTGTGATTAGGGTACCCTAACCCTCCATAACGCAACCTACCCCAATGATGGAACAATCGTCCATGGTGGCAAGAAATCCCCAATAAAATAATGGAAGTAGAAAGCCAAGAACAATGTCAATAAGTAGACCAAGTCAAGGAAGGAAGTGGGCCCATTGAAGCCCACTTCCATTTCATTTATTGCCATGACTTTCAAAACCCAAGCTACTTCAACCAGTAAACCACAGGAAGAATTGAAACCCGAAGAGGAGAATTAAGAGGCTAGCTCACAACAATGACCCAAACATGAAATTTGCATTTTGGGACATATGGAGGAAGTCAAACATAACAAATCAACAACTAATAACAAAGACTTCCTTAATGCAATGGAATAAGTTAAGCAATCACTTAAACCAAAGAACACAACTTTGAGCTTGTATGATCTAGTCATGAATTTTGTACCCACGGTGAGGCACTAGTTAAGATGTTGACATCCATTCTTATCGATGAGGACATCCTTGATAATGAAGATTCCATCCATTCAATCATGTGTCCTCTTCACCCAAGGAATCAAAGTCAACATTGTTTGTGTTTCATGACAACAAAATCAAGACAAACCCCCAAAATGGCAAGGTAACCAAGGTGTCTCTTTTTATAACCATATGTGTTGGCCAATATAAAGTACATAGGGTACATGTAGATGATGGGGTGGCAACCAATGTCATACCCTATACCATCACTGAATGTCTAGGCCTAACTAAACAAATGCAACATACCTTGATTGCAGCCCTTAAATCCTTTAATGGATTGTGGGTTGTTGTCAGGGATTCCATTTCTTTAGATTTCATTGTAGGGGAACAATTCTCCACAATAGAAAATTTCTTAATGGTGTAAGAGACACTAAAATTCAACCTCAACTTGGGAAGACCTTAGCTGGCCTAATTGTAGGTTGTGTCTTCACCAATTCACCAAGAAATCCACCTTCCTTACGAGGAAGGTAAAATGATTATCCATGGAGAAAGCACAGTCCCCTTAGCTATTAATAACGTCGATGTAGTACAAGGTTTCAAAGTCAAATTTCAAGAAGAAACTCCCATCATTGACCATGAAATCAAGAAAAATGATGGAACCAAAGAAACAAAAGTAAACAATCATGAATCCATTGATGTGCCATGGAGAGAACTACCCTTCAACATCGTTAGTGAAGGTGATAAAGAGTATAAGCTTGTGCAAAATAGACCATACACTCTCCCTAATCTCTCAAAGATGAGGAAACACCTGCATAAGTGATACATGCTCCTAATCCTTCATGTACCTTATGCATTCATAGTTATTTGACTCTATAACATTCATAGCATAATAGCCTAGTTTACAATTTACTGGTTGGTACCATTTCATTTCTCTTATGCTTAAATTTATATTTGATGGTGGCCTAGAATTTATTTATTTTTATGTCCATTTACTTTTAAAGCCTTTTTACTTTTGCTTAAATAAAAAATAGCATAAAAAAATTTTACTTTTGCATTCTCTATGATAGGCTAAGATCTTAAACTAGCATCATGGCCTACCAAGGCCTTAAACTGGTAAACATCATACAACCTTCCATGGCCTAAAACTGGCAAACAACCATTATAACTCATTTTCATTTATGCCTACAACTTTATTTCTTAGCAATTTCAACCATTTATTGCATTTAGCAAATGTAGCCTTGGAACATAGATCATAAAGTAGCATCACAACATAAAGAAAATCACAACTCTAGAACATTATAGCCAGAATTCAAATTTAGATTTAAAAATAAAAAATAAAAATGTTCATAATAACATAATGATGGCCACATAATGTGGTAAAGATGTCCAACCAACAAAATTTTAAATAATAAAGTCTTTTGATTAACACTAGCCATACATCATCAACATTAAAAATCACATCAACTAAAACTGAAATGGACATAAAAGAAGCAACTGGTGAAACTATGCAGCATTTGGTGAAGGAGGCAAATCATCATCTCTACCCCCCACCACTATCTTTTAGTGCCTGTAACATGACAAGACCAAACCAATTAACATAAAAATGGAAATTAATGAAATTAAAATTAAATGAACTAACCTTAGATGATTTGGAAGTCATATGTTCTATGGGAAAATTTTGAAGACCAACCTCTAGATAGTGGATGAGCCTGTCTTTGAACATGTTTGCGCAATCAATGTCTCCAAGATCAATACCCTTGAGGATACTAGTCCTATCAATGTCAATCCATGTAAGGGGCTCATGTGAAAACATGGTTGATCTTGCCTCCCCTAACATGGTAGTAATCTAATGAATAGGAGAAGTGGATATAGCCACATTATCTACAAATATCTTATAGACCCCCTCCACACTAATACTAATCATAAATGTCTCTAACTTCCACCACTCAGTAGACTCCTCTTGTAGCCACTTAAGGTAAGCATCTCGCTGAGCCTTATAGATCCTCTTGTGGTCCTTTTGTTTATGAACCCACTCAAGGATCCAAGTGTAGTAGTCCTTCCACTTAGTAGCCTTGTGACTAATGAGGTTAATATGAAGCTTCTGTTACACAATTTCTCTAGCAAGGGTGACCTTGCTTTGAAGTGCATTCCAATAACGAGACCAAAGTATCTCCTTAGTGCATAAAGATTCCTTGTTGCTTACTTGAGCTCCTAGGAAATCTTTGTGGTTCCTAACATCTATTACCTACTCTTTCAATTTTTTATTCTCCTCCCTCAATGCTATGACTTGTTCCCATAGGAACTCATTAGAACATCTATATTCCTACAAATACTTAGCACGTGAGAGTGCACATCTAGTGGCACCCTCATATTTCTTGCATGGAACATTCTCCATATCAAAACATAGGGAAGGAAATGCATCAACCTTAACTATCTTATCAAAATCCCATCTCAAGTTAGGCACTGTAATTAACATAGAACAAAATCCAACAAAATGAAACCAATAAACAACAAAAAAAACTACATAACCATGAAAACCAAGTAATAGATCAAGAATATAAAAAACACTAAAGGCCAAATGAGTTAAAATTTTTATCGATCTCAAGAGCTATCTGTTGCAACCAGCTAATGATATCTTCAGCTACACCCCCCATAAATTTCAATTTATTAGGGGTTTTTACCCATGGTTACATATGAAGGATAGAAGTGGATGCTTCTACCTATGGCTCTTGAGCTACAACAAGGTGTAGTAAATAATCAATGACTATGACCATTACTAAATAGGAATCAATGAAACATAACATATATAACACTTAGAACCAAAAATTATAAGTACCTAGGAAGTCACCGAGCATGAAAATATGGGGTTCAATCAACTTTCGATACTCTAGCATGACGTCAAAAGCACCCATAGGAGGAAAGGAAAGAAAGCCCTCATTCTTCAATGCATCATCCTCATAATGCTTCAATATCTCTTCCTCCCAATGCTACATCTCCTCCTCCTCTTTTTGCCTTCACTTCTCTTCAATAGCAGCTACTGCTGTTATACCCTCTCGCTCCTATTTCTTATCTGCAAGAGGCATCACCATGAAACATAAAATATCTTAGCACATTATACAAAGCCACAAATCAACCATAGTATTTGAGCAAAGTAATAATAAAACAATGAATCAACAAAAATACATACCTCTAATTTCAGTCTACATCCCTCTTAGCTTGATGATCATCTTTTTCTTAGAAGGCTCCTCAACTGCTAGTGTTGTCTAGTCTAATGTAAGCCTCTTAAGTTTCTCCCTAGCTATACCCTCATCCTCTACACATAATCTTTGAGCCTTCTTGATGCTAGTTGATATGCTAAGAGGCTCAGCCCTAGTACCATTAACAGATCTATAATGTTTCCCATCAAGGTCTTTGATGGTGATGGACAATGTTTCATCTACAGCTTTTGGTGGATTTTGAGCCCTAGTGGCTGGAGCAAGAAGCTTTACCCAAGGCCTGTCAAATTGAGATGGATCTTGGGTAATCCATTGTCCATTCTTTCTCACCACTAGAAATTTTGCGAACCTCCACAAGTAAGCTATAAAGAGTGCAAAATGCACATGGCACTTCGTAGTGAGGTTCTTGCAAAGTTTTTGGACCTCCAACCAAAGCCCAAAAATCAAGTGTATGGCCTAATTGAATCAAATGCCCTTAGTAAGTACCTACTTCATGGTCCAAGCTTGTTCCACATTCAAGATCTTTTTCTACGATAACAACTTAGGAAAAACCTAGGATTGAAACAAGGGATTCATCTCCTTAATCAGTGGTGATTTGATCTCTCTTAGAGAGTATTCCTTGCTACCATGATGAATGTCTAATTAGTCTTCCACTTCTTCCCAATGATCCACTTCCCTTCCTTCTTTGACAATAACTAACATGTCATCATTCGAGACATCAAAGAGGTCACTAAATGTGGATGTGTTGATGTCCAAAACAATAGTCACACTGTGAACATGAGTAACAAATCTTTGAACTCCTTGGTTAAAGAAGTTAAGAATGTTTAACATTTCTATGGTAGAAACAATCAAGCTTGGGGCCATGAAGAGGTCAAATAGGCCCACATGGATGACCCTCATATGTATAGCATCGAGCACCTAATCTAATAACTAGTCCTATGAGAAATCCACCTTAGTGAACTTAAGGATCAAGGTCTCCTCTGTACGTCTCAGCGTGATAACCATAACTTTAGTAGATGGAGTGATCACTGCAACATAGCAAAAGGTAGCTCATTAGCCTTCAAGTAGGTGCAAAAAATTATAATAAATATAACTACATAAACAAGAAAGACCAAAATAGCCTAATAGCTATATAACTAGAAAAGCGTTAGCATAAAATCAACAAATTAATAACACTTACTTCACCTATATGACTCAGGCATCATAGGAGCTCTGGGTTGTGGGTCCAAGTCTAAATCATTAAGAGATGGGCTAGCCCACTAGCTATCTATGCTCCCATTTGCTAGGAATCTCTTGTAGGCCTTAGGGTGACATCCAATGCTACTTTTAAGGTTGCCATGAAGTTGCTCCAACATCGCAAGCCTCATGTATGGGCTCTTAGTGAACACCTCTAGAGTTATATGATCTAAGAGTAAAAATTTGTTAGCCTTGATTTGGCCTTGATCATCCATCCTAAACCTATAGGCAAGTGAAACAATAGATCATACATAGTTATAACTTAAATACACAATGACAAAAAAAACCATAAACCCAAGATAATAATACTACTTATCCCTCTATGCGATAGACGGTGCCAAGAGGGTTTTGGAACCATGTATGGGAATAATGGCCACCAATAAAGGTATTTTCCAAGTTATACTATCTAAATTCAAGCATCTCCCAAATTTGAGATAGTTGGGTCATCATGTGTCTTCCCTTCCACATGGACATCAAGTTTATCCATGATGAATTTCACAATCAAACTAGAGGATCCAGGCAAGATGGTCTTCACAATCATTGCCACCACCTTGAACTTCAAGTGTGACCAAACTATCACACTATAGTTATGAAGTAGGTAGGCTAGCAAGTCTGAGTCCCCCTTGCTAAACCATACCCCATGTTGATCCCACTCCATGTTGGGGCTTGGGGATTTAGGTGTTGGGATATCAGTGTAGCATAATAGCCCCACCATCTCTATCACTAGGATGGGTTTCAAGAAGGCTCTGTAACATCCAACCATAACAATTATAACCATACAAACTTAAAACCAAATCATTGCAACCATTAAACATAGAAAAACAACACTTAGACAAAATTAGAAGCAGTTCACATGAAATGACAATTTAAAACTAAAACTGTAACAATGATAGATTACAACCAAAAATATGGGATTGACCATTTAGGACTAAAAACATGAAAATGATAGTCTAGAACTAAATTCTCAACTTTCATGAATAATTTTATACTTAGAAAATATTTCAACACACAACGTAAGAATACAACTAACATTCAACCAAATTTCACACTTAGCACCAAAATGACCATTAAAAACACTTAGAAAAATATGAAAAAATTTAAATTTAGTTCAAACCAATTCTAGCCCTTTCTTGAAATCCCAGAGTATCCTCAAGACCATGGGATGTTGATAGAGAAAAATTTTCACAACCTCAACATTGCCCATCTTCAAGGGATAAATGCATCATAGCCTTATAACTGCAATTTGTGCAACCAAACAGAAACGACCATAACTAATTAATAGCTTAACAAAATTTGATGATTCCATAGCCATTGGAATCATAAAACCTTAAACTATAGCTCATAATAAGAAATCATAAAAAATTTTAACCAATTCTTCAAAAAAAAATTACACAAGTGACCTAACCATGGCCATCAAAATGAACCCCCTCTCATGCAAGGTTGCCAAAAATTTGTTTAAGCTCCAAATGGAGTGATCCATAGAGCCCTACATACCCATAGCCATAGAAAATTCAAAACCTTTGTTAGTTTTTCAAAAAAAATTGTAAAATCTTATGAAATTTGAAAAAATGGCCAAGAACTCTAAATACACAACTCCACTCAAACAACCATAATTTCCTCATCATAACTCCAAATCGAAATGTGATAACAACCATTGGAAAGCTTAAACATAACCCTACAAACCAACAGCAATAAATTTTAAAAATATAGAGCAATTTTCTTAGTAAAAAAATACACAAAATTATTTTCCTTTTCACCTAAAAATCACAAACCTTGTAAAACTTACCTTAATCTAGCCATGAAACATAGCCAAAATGGTCAAACCAACTTCTACCCAAGTAAAAACACATCAAAATAAAGGGGTAGGATTTTGTTAAAACTGAATTTAGACAAGTCCTTCATCCTAGATCTAAGTAAAACTACTCCATATTCGTAAAATTGAAAAAAGCATTAAAACAAGTCCATTTTGGAAATCCAATTTACCATATCAAAAGCAACCAAACAACCTTAGATCTATATAGAGATGGCCAAAATATGAGGTATGATCTACATGAAATTAAAAAATAACAAGTTCACAAGTGTAGATCTAAAAAATAGAATAAAAAACCAAAATCATAATACATGAAATAGAATAGAAAACTGATGAGAATTATGTACCTGGGAAAGGTGGTGGAAGAACTCTTCCCGATCGTTGGATAGGGTAGACATGCTAAGGTTTCAACAATAGCATCCACCTCTTCCAATTCAAGATTCATGACAAGAGCCATTTTCTTGGTCATGATGCCAAAAAAAAGGAGTAGAAAATGTAGAAAATCCTTGTTATTGGAATGACTATGCTTGCAATTGGACTCCAATGGCTAGACTATGCTAGTAGTAAGGCACCAATGGATGGACTATGTTGGCAATAGTCCACTAGTAATTATCACTATGCTAGGCAGGGTAATAGACAATAACAATGTAGGTAGAGATCTCTAATTTAGGAACAATAACAAAAAGTGGAATAAGTAACAATGATTTTTCCAAGTTTTAATAATATAACACCAACCCAGACCTAGCATCCAAGTGGAAGCCCTAGTTTTCTTTTTGAACTACACTTAACTTAATTTCAAAAAATGGAAACTAGGACTACATTGGGATGGTGTGAAGCTCTCTTACAAAACTTGCTAATTTTGATGGGCCCCATGCTAGAATTTCCCAAAAATGGCACAAAAAGCCATGACTACATAGGGAGTAGTCCACTACCTACCTAGACTACATTGGGGTTAGCACTCTAAGAAGCCATGGAATAATTACTACTTCCACCATATGTCCCTAAACTTTGGATTGGGTGCCTTGTAACCCAAGAATATGACTAAGTATAATAATTTTGGGCAAAACTACAAGACCAAGCTAGGACAACATAGTTCCAACTACTACCAATGTAGTCCATGATGGGATGGACTACTAAGAGCCTATCCATCCTTTAGAAGCCTCCAAACAAACCATCCAGTCCTTAGTCCATCACAAATTGATACACCATCTCACCAAGCCCTAGTTTGAGCCTACAAAAAGCTTGAGACGTGGTTGATTACAGTCAATGATGTCACTTTTTCCCTCCTCCCCATGACTATGCTAGGGAATCCTAGGGACTATGTTGGGCCTATGTAGTCCTAGGGTTCCAAGATTAGTAGGCATCACATGACCCTTACACACCTTTAAAACTCCCTTTCATCATCTCCACATCTTGATAGGACCCCTAATAACTGCAAAGTGATAGTTGATCAACCCAAGACCTCAAGAAAATCAACAAAACTGAGTTCCCACATGGGACAATGCTAAGGACTGGCAGGACTATGTTGGGCCAGCATAGTCTCAATGACTACCCAATGTAGTCCATTCAAAACCCAACAAACCATCATGTATGAACTCCAACTCAACTTATGGGAACCCCAAAACACCAAACTAGGACAAACCTTACCATTTTTCACATTTTCCATGCCAAAATTTGGACTACGTTGGGCCAACATAGTCCCTTCCTAAGACCCAATGTAGTCCCATTAAGACTATCAAAACACACCAAAAACCATGAAAATTGACTCTAGAAAACCCTATTTTAGGCATGTATGACCATGAAATTGACTTCCCATTCATACTTTGATACCTTTCATCATGAATATGCTAGATAGATGAGAGAACTACACTAAAACAATGTAGTTCCTCCAAGAGCCTAGCATAGTCCCTCAAAAATTACTCAAGGTTACCACAAATAGCCTAGGGTCACTATCAACGAAATCCTAACACCCATTCTAAGCCAATTTTTTCAAAAAACTTGTATTTTTTTACCAATTTCAGTCATCCTACACTACCTACACTAGGTGGAACTTGACACTATGCTAGGCCAATGTAGTACCCTCCAAAGCCCACTGTAGTCATTCAAAAATTGATGGGAAATTGCTAGAAAATGCTTAAAGCTACCTCCAGCTGACCCTAAAGCTTTGTCCAAGCTAGTTTAGTGTCAAACCATACCTTTATTCATCATTTCTGACCGCTCCAAACTAGACTATGCTAAGAAGGAAGAAGAACTACGCTAGACTAGTATAGTCCCTTCCCATGACTATAACTATGCAAGAACCATCCCAAGAGACCTAAGACTACTATCAGCAAGCTTGGGAAGCATGCCCAAGCCTCCGTGACCTCAAAAATTTCATTTTTTACTACCACAACCTTGACTACAATGGATCAAGATTAGGACTACACTGGGCCAACATAGTCCCTCTCTGGGCCCAATGTAATCCCTCAAAATTGTAAGAAAAACTTGTCAAATTTACCTACGTTCACTATTGAAAAGCCCCAAAACCTTGTCAGCACTTCTATCGAGCATGTGAACCTCCATTAACCACACCAAGTCTCAACTACACTGGGAGAAGATGAGACTACACTGAGCCAACATATTCCTAGTCCAACCCTAGGGTAGTCCACATCTTGACTCCCAAAGCAAGCCAAAGATAACCTAGAAAACACCTCTTATGACTGCAAGACCTTGTTGAGACACATTGAGACCACCAAACCTTGCATTGGAGTTAAAACTCATCATTTTTTGGCTCTCAATCCTTGACTACACTAACGAGAGACTAGGACTATGCTCTCAAACCCTAGCATAGTCCCCACCAAATTACCAAAAAGACACAAAATCCACTTTTGACAAATCCTAGAGAACCACTGGAGCCTTTCTCACCATGAAATGCATTGTTTTCAACCATTTTTGCTTATGGAATTCATGACTACACTAAGGGATGTTAGAACTATGCTAAGCCAATCTAGTTCCCCTCCAGGCCTAGCATAGTTCTCATAAAACTTGTTCAAAATCATCCAAAATTTTTCAAAATCCACTTTTAGGAGTCCTGGGGCCCATCAGAGTCATATTTGAAACACCCTAAATTTTCAAGACATTCTTGCTTCACAGGGTCTTTGGAATTCATCATGGCAGTTTGGCAGAAAACAGATGCTCTAAGTTTAGACTGTCCAGTTTGCCAAATTTTCTACTCTCAGTGTTAATAGGCCTAACGGACTCTCCAACTTGCCCACCTGGGTAGTTCATCTAGCAGATAGTCTACTCCAGAGTAATGCGTGGGGTTGTCGGCAGTGCTCAGGCTACGTAAAATAGTTCGGCAAGTTTTCTAGTCAAGAAGTTTGCTACACTACGCTACACTATGTAGCGTAGCAAGCCTCAGAAGATAGTTCCAAGATGAAGTTCTATGCTATGCTACACTACGCAGCGTAGCACAGTGTGGCAAGAGCAAGACAGAAAGGCCCAGCTTACCTAGTGATTTCAATCGCACTGAGCAAGCACTTCCGGCCTTCAAAGCCAGTCACTTCGCTTAACTTCAAGTCCTTTGGCAAAAATCCTCTTGCTAGAAAAGTAGCAGATCAAGAAAAAAGTAGCCTATGTTGGCTGCTACACTACGTAGCGTAGCATAGTGTAGCAATGATGTAGGAAAAATAGAAGGCATCTCAGAATGTAGGATTAGCAAGTTCACATTTTTCATGTCGCAAAGAGCAAAGATTGCAAATTGCAGTTAAGGCCGACTGCTATGCTACATAGTGTAGCATAGCGTAGCAAACATCCAGAGGTAGACAAAACACTTCAAAAGCTTCCAGCAAATGCAATTAACTTCGACACAAATTTCTTCTTTGAACTGATGGCTATGTTCTGCTACGCTACATAGCGTAGCACCACATAGCAAGATGCTACGCTACGCCAAGCATGCTATGCTACATAGCGTAGCACCATGTAGCAAGCTGCTATGCTACGCCAAGCATGCTATGCTGCATAGCGTAGCGCCATGTAGCAAGATGCTACGCTGCATAGCATAGCGCCGCGTAGCAAGCTGCTACGCTATGCTAAACATGCTATACCCCACAGCGTAGCATAGCGTAGCAGACGGCTACGCTACTTTAGCATGCTTCACCCCTTATCTACATCACTGGCGCATCTCCAGTTCTGACAACATAATTAACACCCGACAAGCTCATCAATCAGCTTTACATGTCCATGTAGCATGGACATGTCAACGTCTTGCAAGTCCAAGACACGTGTCATCCAAGCCTCGTTTCACATGTCCTCCTATCCCTATAAATACCCCAACAAGAAATGCTCAAAGGGTTGGCAAATGGTTAGGTGGGGAAAAATTATCAGTTGGAAAATTTTTGGCTGGCATATCTACGCAAAGGTTGATAAATTAAGCATTCGGTTGGCAAAAATCTGTGCAAAAAGCATTAGCAAACTTGGGCAGTTAGCAAATTCTATTAGCAGTTGGCAAGATAAACCCCCTATTTCAGTTAAGATCTTGTTAACAAGGTTGGCAAGTTAACTTTGTAGCATTTTTCACATTGTGGACTTTTAAGTCCATGTTCAAGCACATTGTTGGCTTGCATTGAACGACCTAGTTACTTTTGGGATCTCTGTGCTTCCCAATGTTGCACAACTGATTGTATTCACTTTAGCAAAGTAAAGTCATAAGCTTGAAGCGGTGCACTTCCTAACTCTTGCTCTATTTTCTTGTTTATCACATTGCATCCTGCATTGTTTTCCCTTCCTTGCATTTAACAATTGTTATCTTACATTATAAGTACCATTTTTTACATTAAACATTTGCAAAAGGTTATTGACACCGATTAAGTCCCTGTTTGATTGACCAGACCATTTAGGGCACCCCATTTCTATTTACTCTAGCATGGCCCTCGCACGGATATGGGGTTAAGACTATCACAACCGATGACATCTCGGTGTTTTCCAGCCACTGACATTTTTGGTCACTACATTTTTCTGGCACTAGAAGGAGGGCCTTTTAGTGTCCTTTTCCATGTTATATAGTAGTCCTATAAGCATTTTGCACCCCCAGCACACACTAGCATGAACTTGACACCCTTTTGTGGTTGTTTATGCATCGTGTGGTGCACATTGGTCTCTTCGACGGTTCCTCCGGAACCCTGCAAGACATAAAGCCTCCAATCTCTGTTTGACCCTTTTGTTTTACGGTAGTTTTGCATGCGTTCTATACCCTGTCGCACACTAGCATAAATGTGACACCCTTCATGGTTATTTACACATCATGTGGTACAGATCGGTCGCTTCGAAAATTCCTTTGGAATCCAGCAAGACATAAAGCCTTTGATTACCTTCCAATCTTCTTATTTTCTTCGTTTGCAAACCCGTTTAGCTTTGCGACAATGGCTACACCAAGAACTGTTGCTAACACCTCTAATGTTGAGGTTCCCTTCATAATTTAAGGCATCACAAGTGCCGAACAACAACTCAGCATAAGGCTGGCGCCACATCGATCCCTCAAGATCCAAAACCAGGGACCTGAGGGCTTGGCCCAGCAACATGAGCGATACAACTTCCTTTGCGCTAAGGTGCAGGCAAACCTACCCTTAGATGCACAAGAATCTGAAGAGAAGCATAGCTTCAAGTTCACCTAATGTAATGGGAAGGAATTTATTCCCACTCCCAGGCTCGTCTACATGGTGGGCCCGTTCACTTCTTCACTTGTTCCATAGCCGACACAAATGTCTGGCTACGCTAGCCACCAAACACACCAAGTCCTGCAAATGGTACAACCAAGTGTAGGACCATGGTCTATTCCTCTGGCCACACAAGAAGCCTACCCCCCCAGCACAATCTACAACTACTGCTCCAATAGCACCACCTACTAGGTGGTGGACGCCACAAGCAGTAGCGTTCACAGGGGCCATCCCAACGGCACCACCGATGGGTCACGTTGCTACCCCTACCACTCCATGGATGGAAGTTTCTTCAGAAATTCCCCAACCGTCTGCATCATCCCCGGGTCTAGATCAAGCATTCCAACTCATCCAAACCCTTACTAAGGAAATAAAGTGTCTCAAGGCTATCGAGTCTGATACAGTAAAAGTCATGGACTTTTACCAAGATGATCCCATCAGCCCAGCAATCCCTGTATTAACTCTACCCCCTATGATGTCACTTCCCCACTTTACAAAATACAACAAGGAGGGGGATCCCAATGCACATCTTCTTATGTTTAGGTCCAAATCCCTTCTTCTGCAACAATGGCCACACACGATCATTCGAGTCTTTTCCATGTCTTTGATCGGGAAAGGCCTGGACTGGTACCGCGCCTTGCCACGCTCCTCCATTTCAACCCTAGAGGAGTTGCTAACCCAGTTTATGACACGTTTCAAGTATAACTTGAGACCAGAAGCCACATTGGATCAGCTGATGAGTGTGAAGCAGGACCCACTGGAGCCGCTTCAGAAGTTCATATAGCAGTGGAGCACGACCCTCAATGAAATCCACGAGCCTATCGCGGAGGCCCATTTGCTGGCCATTTTCAAGGATGCAATGAATGACTTCATCAAGTCTAAGTTGTACTATCTCACTCCCCACACTCTTAGCCAGGCTTTTTCCTAGACTAAGAGCATTCAGGATGCGGCAGAGGCAAGCAAAGACCCAACCTATGTTACATACAAGAATACCTTCACAAAGAAGAAAAAGGACAAGTGTAAGGCTGCAATAGCCACAGTGGTCACTGTGGCCAATGAGTCCAAACCCAATAACAACAGTAGTAAGAACAACAAGAAACCAGCCATAAAAACAACTAACGTCACTCCCAAATAGGTCAACGTGCCTCAACCTTTCACATCTACACCTAAGGCATTCGCACTGCCCAAACCAAACTTTGAGCATAAAGACCGCTCAAAGTATACCCCATTGCTAGTCAAACCTTCAAACCGTCTGAAGTAATTACTGGTAGCAGGGTACATCCAACACAAGTGGATGTTGAAAGAGGGAGCCAAAAAGCATCAGCGGTATTACGAGCTCCTTAGGAACCCCTCCTTGGCCTTGCCCAATGAGCCCCTAGTTCCTAAGGGCTGTAGGCTGGACCGATTTTGTAACTACCACCAACAGTGTGGTTACAACATGGATTACTATATGGTGTTGAAGGACAACATCTAAAGAATGATCGATCAGGGAAAACTGGTGCTAGACGGAAGCAACCCAGTGCATCCTAAGAATCAATCCTTGCATGTTTACATGGATCCTCTCAACACCAACAACACCAGATACATCATCAACACCATCAGCATTGATAGTAATCCTCAACTACCCCAGCACCCATTCGTGGTCCATGTGCCTCAGCGTAGCACACTAGCACCACCAGCGGCTAATCCAAATCCACAACGGCTGTTTGTCTTGAGAATTCCTCCCTGGGCATCTGCCCCTACATCACCTGCTCCCCAGGCATCTGCTCCTACACAACTTGTTAGCATAACTGCACCACTACGTGCATTGCCACCGTTAGCACCTTTCGTTGTCAAGGGGCCAAGCCATCCAATAGCCCCTGCCCTACATGAGACAGCTTTACAGCCTTCTTGTACTAAGAAATGGGAAGTACATTTCACTGGTGAGACGTCAAGGGAAAGTACTAATCCAGGTACTTCCAAGCCTATGCTCTCACCCGCTGCATTCGCACCCTCATCACCTAAAGGTAACATTGCTAAACCTACACAATCTTCGCCACCTTACTCAAGAGGATTTGAACCCAGACCCGAGGTTGTCCCTCCTCGGGAAATTTTTCTCCTAGGAACAATAGAAGAGGAGAAAGGTAGCAACCAAGAAGATGGCCAAGACCTTTTAAATGCTCTCACCCAAGTCAAACAGGCTTTGAAACAGAAAAACACTATGCTGAGCCTGTACGACTTAGTCATGACATCTACCGCACACCGTAAGACTTTGGTCCGCATGTTATCGACAATTCTGGTTGACGAAAACATGCCAGTGGAAGAGAAGGTGATACATTCAGTTATGCTCCCTTCTGCGCCTATAGAACCTCAACCATCCCAGTTGGCTTTTTGCAACAATTTCATTAGGGAAGACCTTGAAAAGGGTCAAGTGACTACAGCACCCCTATTCATAAAAATTTGGATTAGCCAACATAAGATCCGAAGAGTACACGTCGATGATGAGCCTGCTACCAACGTCATCCTTTTCCCTATAGTGGACAAGTTGGGTTTGGTCGACCAGATCAGACCCACAACAACATCATGCTTAAAGTTGTTCAATGGGGCATGGGTCATAGTAAAGGGCACAGTCCACATCGACTTTGTGGCAAGGGACCAGTTCCCCACGAATGCAACGTTCATCGTGGTTGAAGAGATGTCCGGGTTTAATCTGATCTTGAGGAGGTCATGGTTAGCTCAACTTAGGGCTATCTCTTCATCCATACACTAGGAGATCCATCTACCCTATGCAGGCAGGGAGGTGGTTATCCATAGTGACGAGGTGGCAACACAAGCTATCAATAACATGGATATGGAGCAGGGCTCAAAGGTAATAACTTCTAAGAATGAAGCACCTATCTCTGTAAATACTAATTATCTGGCGAAAGAACTGGCCCAACCTGTTGGTCCAAAAAATAAAAATGCATGGGCAGAGTTTCCCTTCCAAGCAGAGGACAACAATGTAGAAGAAGATCGTAGCAAAGAGTCTTGGCCTTACGCATCGCCCAACCCACGATGGGTCAAGAAGCAGCTACGCATAGCATAGCAACCCCACTGCTTCTCCCAGATTGATATCCTTTGTACATTTACTACCTTTTTTTTCATCCATCCTTGTTTTTGCATCCACCCTTCTACACTAGGTATTAATTAGCTATTCTTTAAATCGTTAGCGTATCATTTCATTACTACATCGGGGCCCGAAATGGCCTAAAACTAGCCATGGCTTGAAATGGCCTAAAACTATGTGTGGCTCGAAATGGCCTAAAACTATGTACAACCCGAAATGGCTTAAAACTAGCGTAGGCCCGAAATGGCCTAAAACTATTAGGGGCCCAAAATGGCCTAAAACTATGTACGGCCCGAAATGGCTTAAAACTAGCGTAGGTCCGAAATGGCCTAAAACTAGCAAGGGCCCGAAATGGCTTAAAACTAGCAATGGCCAGGATGGCCTAAAACTAAGACTAAAACATAACATGAAACAACTGCATAGATAATACACATAACACACAAGCTAGCGTAGCATCCAAAATTACCAAAATTTCACTTTTCATTCAATGGTTCACATCACATTGCCAATGTTTGCAACAATTTGTTTCCAAAAAATTCAAAAAAAATCAAAATCCCATGTTGTCATGGGTTATCTTTGCCCATATCCTCTTCGCCTGCATCATCTGCTCCTGCATCATTCCCTTCCATGTCACCTTCCTCTGCATTGCCTTTGCCTACATCCTCATTTTCTCCCTCAATGGGCCCTGCACCTTCATCCTGAATCTGCATTGCAATAGCGAAGTAGTTAGCTACATGAATGCATAAACACTAGAAAAACATGAAACCTTTGCATAATGGAGAGTGACTAACCTGAGATGGTCCTGCTTCTATATCAAGGGGTATGTGGTCTAAACCAAGCCCGAGGTGTTCCCAGATCTCATCCTCTATCATATTGGCCCAGTTTCTATCACTTGGTCCAGCGTCTATAGTGGCTTTCTCCTTTTCAATGATTGTCCATCTCGATGGTCTCGAAGAAAAGGAGGCGGCGGCGGTCTCACTTGTGGGAAGGTCCACTTCCTGTTCAGGAGACTCAGTGACCCTCACCTACACCTTGAACTTGTTAGAAGCCTCAGTAGCAACAATGGCATTTACAAAATCCTTATAAGTAAACGCTTCTATAGAAGCGTCTCTGTATAGTTTGCAGTAGGTGGCACATTCCAGCTTATACATGTGCTCATGGTTTTTCTAGGACTACCCCCACTCGTAAACCCTGGTGTTATAATCTTTCCAGTCTTGGTTCTTCTAGGCTAACAAATCCATTTTCATTCGCTACTCTATTATCTCTCTAGTGGCCTCATTTTTGTGCTGCATGACTGTCCAATATCTAGCGTAGTCTATCACAGCTGTGTGCCAACTACTATCATTATTCTCACGAGCCAGGAGGAATTCATTCCTAGACCTGAGATCTCCCACCTCGGTGCTCAGCTCAGCATTCTCTCTCTCAATTTTCTGGACCCATTTCCACAAGTCCTCATTGACGCACCTACTTTCCCACAAGGAACGTGCTGAGTGCAAAGCACACTTGCTAGCCTTGTCGTATACATGATGAGGCACCTTGGCCACTTCGGGCGAGAATGTAGGTACGGCATCGACCTTTAACGCTCGTGTCGGGTCCCATTTGAGTCGAGAGGTTGTGACCATATGAACAATGCATTAGTCACACTAGCATAGCAAAAGTCAGTAGATAAAGAAAAACTAGCGTAACAATTTCAGAGATCCTAGCATAGCTACTTTACTTACCTACTTCAGGATCGACCTGCTTGAGACGACTGATCATGTCGTCGACGACCCCTTGCATGAATGTGAGTTTGTCAGGGGTCTCGGCCCATGGTTTCAGGCAGATCAGAGGAGGTCCTGCAACATTAATAGTGGTGTCTATTATACAATCAAATGCATCAATAATGACCAAGAAGGATTACAATAAACCTGTGAGTAACACAAATGACAATGTAGGGGCTCCTACCCAGTAAACCCTTAGGGGTGATAACAGGGGGATCGCCTATCTACATATCATCGAATATATTGTCAAATTCACCAGCATCTAATTACAATTCTCCTCCTTGCTAGCTTAAAACTACGGCAGCACCCTTACCCTTCGTCTGCTCTCCTAATGCTAGGCTGTGTTTAGCAGAAGGACCTCCAGTAGAAGTCCCTTCCCAAGTGATGTAGATTTCTTCCTTATTAATTGAGGCCTCTCTTCGTAAGGCCCCAACCTCTTCCTCATTTCCAAAATGTTCCTCCTCTTCAGAAGGAGCACCTTCCTTATTAGCAGGATCCCCCTCCTTTATGATGGGGGCCCCTTCCTCTCTCTTGACCAGGGCCCTTTCCTTAGTGGTTGGGGCCTCAGTGTCTTTATTTGCTGCCCCCGAATCGGGGGCCAACACTTCCTCTTTGCCTTCTTCTTCTTCTTCTTCTTCTTCTTCTTCTTCTTCTTCCTCTAGCAGTAAAAACAACATGTTCACATTAGCGTAAAACATGTTAGCTTAAAGTAGGTGCTATGCTATGCTACGTTGCCTAGCGTAGCATAGCGTAGCAGGCATTAGTAAGATAGGCGAAGAAGTAAGCATAAACATGGGCATTTACCAATGGGGCGTTGCATCCTACATAGCTTAAACTGTAGTTTTTTTCCCTCTTCTTCTTCCATACGAAGGGTCTCCTCGGCTGGTTGAGGCCTCTTTCACCGTAACTTAGTGGCCACCATTTCAGCAATGAGATGTTTCCCCCACAATATGCTACCGGCAACAGCAGAGGATGCCTCACCTACACTGTCTGGGCCACAAAAGTTGCGGGCCACCTGACCCTTAGTCATTATAGAAAATGACTCTCTAATAGCCTCTGGGGGATCTTGAGCTCGGGTGGTCCAGAGTATTTGGCAAATCCATGGTTTGGAAATCTAGTTGCGATTTCGCATGACCCAGGCTCCATTCTCATGGACTACCAAAAACTCCACGAAATGCCACAGGCAGGCTACATAAAAGGTGTAGTGCACATTAAAATGGAACTCCTGCTTCTTATGAAGCACGAAAATTTTAGTTTGTAGGCCCTTGCACAAATGCCTAGCCTAGTTATAGCAAACCCCCTCTTCCATGACCTCCCACATTACCCAAGCTTGCTCAATCCCAAGGATCTTTCCTTAGGAAAGTAGCTGGGGGAAAGAGCAAGCATGGAAGATGGGATAAACCTCTTTGGTGGGTCCTGGCCTGACCTTATCCATAGGGATCCCCTTTTGCTCTTTTGGAACCCCTAGCCACTCCTTGATGTCTTCCTTTTGACGGTTCAGCTCTTTGTTGGTCTTTGACCCTATGGAGATACCATTAGCAGGGACATCGAAAAGTCTGTGAATAATTGGTCATTGATTTCAAGGACCACCTGCACACCATGTATATGTGTGCAGAAGCGGTTCACCTTATCAAAAAAGGAGTCTGCTAGGGCGAGCATCTCGGTGGTAGGGACGCTTGGATTCAAGGCCAAGAACAAATCCATAAGCCCAGCATTCTGAAGGTTCTTGATTAGAGATTCCGAGGCTGCACTGCATATCCAACGTTGGTTGTCATCTACCTCCCTATACTTGAAGTAGATGTTGGCCTCCTGGCTCCCAGAGGTAATCACTATCACCTCTTGAGACTTCTTCGTCCCTACAGCAAAAAACACACAAAAATGTGGAAAAAACCACAAAAAAAAAAAGTTAGGCTAAGCACAAGTAGCAGAAAGAATAGAAATGACACTCGGACATGCAACAATTCACAGTTTGGCTTACCAGGTTTAAACAATAATGGGAATGGTGGAAGATTAACCAAAACATCTTCAATGGTGATCGTTTTAAAGGGTGCCCATCCCTCATCCAACCAATCGAAATCCCTGCATCTGTTGTAGAGCTTGGGGTACCAGGTTGGATAGGTGTTGTACTCACCCCCACATTAACCTATAACACCTATGCGCATATTCTCAGTAGAAGAAAACTCCTGCAGCACCATCTGTGCTAAGGTCAACACATCTGTATCGCCGTGAAGCCCCTCCTCGTTGAAAAAAAACCTGGTGACAAAAAGATATTGTTAACATTCGGCTAGCGTAGCAAACATTGCATAGCATAGTAGAACATGGCTACAAAACTCACCCGCCAGCATGGTAAACGGTTCTTGGTGGGTTTTGGAAGCACATTGCCATGTGACGTGCAATGAACAAGGTGTTGTAGGGATGGTAGCAATTATACTCAGGCATATCCCAGATCCAATCCAAACACCTAAAATTTATGGGGCACTGGCTGGATCCTTCTCCCTGCCTGCTCCTAATCACTCTATTTGCCAAAAATCGCAGAATACCTTGATTTTCCCTAGGCAACAGGGTTTTTGTTATGGTGGTCGTTACCTCCTCTGCCAAGCTTGACCAAATGATCATGCTAAAGCGTTGGAGGAGAAATTGTAGAAATTCCCGCACTCCCTCTCCAAACCAAATTGCCTCCTATCCCACATGTGCATGGGGTAGAGGAACATTGGCTATTGGTTCGCTCACACAGCATAGGACCCCTACAATTTCTAAAATAATCAAAATTGGCCTTAGCATTATCTTGCATAACACAACAGCAAATGTTAGCACCATGTCCGAGTGGAATGCATATGTAGCGTAGCAACACTAGCATTTTAGCAGATAGCGTAGCACTATTTTCTTCTTACACATAGCATAAAAAGAAAAAGCAAGAAGGCAATAGCATAGCAGAGTTAGCGTAGCAAAGTCAACTTGGTGTAGTAACAACAAACGATAAATCTTTAAACAAGTCAGCCTAACAAAGCGATTAGCATCACACCGTGGCAAAACATGTGTCACACTGTCACATCATGCACATGGCTAAACCCTCCTGAGGGTCGTACGCTATGCTATTTGCATGCCAAATGGCTTAAATTGTCCAAACCTCTACGGTAATGGTAGCCACAGTGATGGCAACCTGGACAATAGTACATGCAACTTTAGCGCAGCATCCGTACGTCCGTCGTGGCCGAAACGGCAACAGCAATGGTGTAAAGGCCAAAACAATGACAATACAATAACAGAAAAACATGGATAACCAAACAAATAGAATCACAGAGAAAAATCACAGAATGTGAGAATAATAACATAGACATAAAAAAATAGAGAAGGCATGGCAGCCTACCTGCCTAACGGTGTCTCCTCTTGAACTGCGACGCGTCCTTGTGTCATGCGCCCTAGGGTTTCGTTTATCTCGCTAACCTTGGCAAGTGCCTAGTTCTTGCGTTCCTTTTTGGGGACCATCGTCTTGCTTGCTATCTCTTCCTTTACCGCTACACTGAATTTCTTTGCTCTCTATTGACACAAATCGCTCTGTGCTCCGAATAGCTCTATGCTCCGAACGTAGGCTCTACGCTGTTATGGTGAAAATGACAAGTTTACTAAAGGTTAATCCTTATTTATAGCCGTAATGGTGAAAAAAGAAAACTTTTCATTCTCTCTCTCTCCGTTTAATGTGGATTTCATCACAAGCACTCTGGAGCATAGTTTGATACTACTAAATCAAGTACAAGGAAAAGATGTTGGTGATGGACCTACAATGGTGTTTTGTATTCTTTGTTGATGTCTCTTGCATCAATTCTCTAAATATCAACAACTAGGAACCAATGAAAATGTACCAAAATTCATGTTGCAAATCCCACTTCTCAGCTTCAGGCAAAGTTTCATTGTAAATGTGAGATATGTAGTACATAAGCTACAATCTTACATATTTCAACTTCTTGAAGCTGAAAAATGCCCCAAAAATATGCTATTTCCTTACTTCTTGATTAAGAAAAGGTACCTAATGTCTATATATGGGAAAAATGCCTTAGGAATGGCTCAAATTGGCCTTTCCATGGGTATTTGTAGGGATATAGTCCCAACCACACTAGAACCATTTTCAGTAGGCCTAGTAGCTTCAATAGGCTCAGTAGCCATAGTAGCTATAGTAGTCAGCATAGTCACCACCAAGACCCAGCAAAAGTACATTGTTTGAATTGTTGGATGGTCATTTCTTTAGCAACTAGCATAATCATCCCAAGGTAATAACAACCAGTGTAGATAACACTTTCCACAATGGGTTCCATCATTCCTACAGTTTTCATCCATCTTTTGATTTGCCATCACTTTTTTCCATTTCTAAAGCCTTTAATGTAGTCACAAAAGCCTATTTACTATTTATAATAAACAAATGGGTTTTATGGGTGGCGTCCATTCTAGACTTACGACAAATACCAACTACCCTAGAAGTAGTTGACTAACTATGCTAGCAATAGTTAATGAACTACGTTGGCAAAAATTGACTAACTACGCTAAAAGTAAATGGGCAACTATGCTAGCAGTAGTTGACTAACTATGCTAGTAGTAGTTGACTAACTATGCTGGTAGTAGTTGACTAACTACACTAGTAGTAGATGAGCAACTACGCTAGAAGTAGTTGACTAACTACACTAGCAATAGTTGACCAACTACATTGATAGTAGATGAGCAACTACACTACTAATAGTTGACTGACTACGTTGGAAGTAGTAGCCGTTGCAACCCACAATCAATGCCAATCTATTAACAATTACTGACAGATCCAAAAATGGTAATCCTAAACCTATAAAAATCCAACATTGATGCCATTTTCTAGGTTAGAACTCTTGGCATTCTAAGCATTCTAGGCATTCCAATACTCTTTGGCATTTTAAAACTCTTTTTATAGCAATATAACTTCCCATTTTCATGGTCATTTCCATTACCCATCAAACCCATTGGTAACCCAACTACATTTTCAATAGTAGAAACTAGCACTACACTTAGCATAGACACCCCCATGTAATTGTCATTAATACTGAAAGTGCAAACCCCATCCCATTTCCATCTCTATTCTCAATCATCAAAACCCATTACAACTGTTACATCCTCGCCTGGTAGTGTTGTTTGGTGGTAGAAACTGGACTTATGCTAGGCACAGAGATTCCCATGTAGTTTCCATTGCTCCAAACATGTAACACCAGTCCCATCTCCATGCAATAGATTTGGTCAAAACTAATGAAAAGTTGAAGTAGGTTGAAACTAGGAAGAAACTAGATTGTGGAGGTAGCCTTATCCAATGGACTTCAAGCTTTGGTAAGCAACTTCTTATGCCCTTGGCAAAAACCTATACATCATGAACTCAATCTCTTTTATATTCTTTTATAAATTCAATGGTTCATGTTGTGCAAAGTTTGGTTTCCATTTCTATTTCTACAATTATTTTTGTAATCGTACTTTCATTTTTATTTTCATTTTTAGTAGGTCAATTCTATCTATGTTTTTAGTAGGTCATTTTTAGTAGGACACTTCTGTTTACATTTTCAAGAGGCCATTTTTTGTTTATGTTTTCAATAGGTCATTTCTATCCATGTTTCCACTTACATTCGCAGTTCCAAAACCATTCCCATTTGACATTCCATGAGTCCCTTAGTGATTGACAAGATCATCCAAGGCACCTCAAAACCCATTTTCATGAAGGCCCTTGGGATTTGGGGTTGAGGCTGCTACACTAGAATCTTTCGATTTTTCCAATTGCAACACACGTTGGGAGTATTTGACCCACACCCATCCAAGCTTGGGGTAGGTGAGATCTACCCTCCTATAGGTGTTTCCAATGTAGAAAAGTGCTTCCCCTCTCCCCATAAAAACCCATCAAATTGCCATTTTCGACATCCCAAGGCATTTTTAACCCTCCTAAGCCAAAATATAGATAGTACATGACTTTCTCCACTTGAGAGATGAGGCTTTGACCACTTATAAGGCATTTTTCAACTCCAAAAGTATGAGATACATGAGATTGCCCCTCATGAGTTACAATCTTCAGGTTTACAATGAAGTTTTGCCTTGGGTTTCATGGGGTTAAGGAAAAATGGTTACAACATGCAAATTTTGGTGATGTTTCAGGCTTTAACAAGGCCCTACATAAGAAAAAGAATACCATTAGAACCATGTCTCAACACTTAGATTTTCCTTATGAATTTTACAAAACATCTTAGTTGGGGATGAAATTAGCCCCTATAAATAACGCTAAAGTGTTTGTTAAATTTCTTTTACAACCATGTTAAAACTCCCATAGCCATTAAGCTCTATAGCCAAAACATTACAACTGAATTATGCCTTAGTTCAAACCATGCATCAACATAGAAAACTTGAAAAAACCTAGATACGAACTTAGCAAAAACATCACTAAAAATGGTTTATAAAATTTTATCTTTTATGAAACCAACTTCAAAGCATAGTTAACATCTTTGGACATCACCAATAGCATGGGAGATTGACAAGAAAAATTTTCAAGCATGTCAACGCTACCCATCTCCAAGGGTTAAAGTTGATACAACCAAAAATTAAGCCGAATTGACATGGCCTTAGTTAAAAATTCATCCTCACCCCAATTTTAGTGATTCCACCACAGAACGAATCTAAAAATCACAAGCTTTGTAGACATAGTTAGCATAGCTAGAAATTCACAACCATTATTACATGAGACCTAGCCAGAGTTACACAACCATAGCTACCACCATAAACCCCCTTTCACGTAGGGTTTGGCAAAAATTTGCCAGAAATTCATTGAAGCTCAAAATGAAGTGATTTCACCACTATTTGAAAGTTGGAATTCAGCCTACATGGCCGTGTTTAACAAAAATTCAAAACCTTTGTCATTTTCTATAAAAAAAAATTGTGAACATTTATGAAAATCTCAAAAATAGCATATGCCCTAACTATCCAACCTAACTAAAATGGTCATAACTTCTCATTACAACTCCAAACTGAGCAAGACCACAACCGTTGAAAACCTTAAACATAACACTACAATCCCATACCTTAGATTTCAATAATTAGGAACCATCTTCATGACAAAAAATTCATAACTTTTCTTTCCTTTTTCACCAAAAAAGCATTAAAATGCATAAATTTGTAAAACCTAACTTAATTTAGCCATGAATTAAAGCAAAAATAACCAAACAACCTTAAACCCACATGAAAAAACATCAAACTAGGTGATGGGATTTTGTCAAAATTTAATTTTGATTAATATTTCAGCCTAGATCTGAGAAAAATGGCTCCATCCCCAAATTGATAGAAAAAGCACATGAAACAACAAATCTATTTTTTAAATTGAATCTACCAAGATCAGAATGATTGAATGAATTTAGATCTATGTAGAAACCATCAAAATATAAGGTAGGATTTGATTAAATTTTCATTTTACTCATTCCCTTAGCATAGATCTGCAAAACATGGCTCCTACCCTAGCTAGAAAAGCACAAAAATGACTAGGAAACTAGAAAAAATGGCTAGGGATGGCCTACCTTGGGGTGACCATGGACAAAGATTGGATGGAAACTAGCCTAGGTAGCTTGGATATGTTCTTTGTAGTCTTATCTACCTCCTAAATCCTTGGATTTCTACTACTACCTCTACATTGCTTCATCCTTGCTCCAACAGTGTTGAAAAAGCTTTAAAATCTAAAAGGTTGAGGTATCTATGCTAGCTAAGAAGGTTTGTTGCTTCCACACTAAAGATTGAATGGTGTTGGTGATAAGAATCCCTATTAGAGATCTCTCCCAATGTGCAATATGTTGAAATGAAATTTATGATGGTCATTTGCAATAAAACCAACCATAAAAATCAAAATTAAAACCTAAATGCCCACTCCTATGCCCTCATTGCCAATTTGGTACACTGGAACTCAAGGTGCACTAAAGTGCAAGGGGGGAAATGTCTTCTCTATGCTACAAATGGTGGGAAACAAAATACAAGGCTCAAATTTTTGAATTTTTGGTAGTGTACCCCATCATATGCCCTCATGCAATGGTGTTCCAAGCTAAGAAACACCATCAACATTGGGGTTTTGACCCCTTGGAACATCCATAACTCTGACACAACCCATCCACCCATGTATCCAGGTTATGGAGCCAGCATGAATATCAACCTCCACAACCTCACAGTACTTTCATACTAGCCTCCTTGCTATTTTTAGCAATAATGACCTATCTTGCCAAGCCCCAAACTTTGGAAGGGGGTTAGATCTTAACAAAACTTGACATTTTGGACATCCACATTATGGCAACCCTACCCAACATGGATCCCAACATGGGATAAGGGGGGTAACATCCATACTTATCCTCCAATTCCCATCAAGCCTAGATCTTACCCCTACAATGGGTCCACATGACCTAGAACCCTTCCAGCCACCTTCAATAGCACCAAAACCTCATCAAACCCAGTTTAAAGTACTTAAACCTTTCGAATTTGGTTAATACATGTTGAGGGGGGCTTCCTTCATGCTAGCCAATGTGAAGCTAGTGTGGATGGATAGGGGGAGCCCTTGAATAGCCAAAATCAACCACCTAATTGCCACTCTTTAACTTACAAACACCTTGATAGCCTCCAATAGCCTAATTTTTCCTTAAAACAAGTCAATTTCACACCTATACCCATCTCAACATTGGTTGAAACCTTCCTCCAAGCTGGCCAACATGGAAGCCCAAGTGGTATGACATAAAACCCTTTTCCAGGCCTCAAATTTCCATAGTTTCCAATTTGATAGCCCTAGTGCCCCTTCGTGACCTCTAGTAGTCAATAGCTATTGGAACTTGAGTTGATTTTTGCTCTAGAAATCTTCTTCATGCTGGTGAACCCCTACTCCATGCTACCTAGTGTGAAGCTAGCATGGAAGCCTAGGGGTATGCAATAAAACCTAGTTTATAGCCAAAACTAGCCTAATAACCTACCTTAGTGACTTCTAAACACTACCAGAGCCTGCCATAGCCTTTAGACATCTCGAAACTCATCAAAAATGGAAAAAAAGTAACATCGTCCTTTCATCCATGCTAGGACCACCCTACCCAATGTGGAGAAAATGGGGGATGATTGCATGAACACCTAAGGGCCTTCAAATTAATAGATTTCAATGCCAAATCTTAACCATCAATCCCTTGTAGCCCTAGCAACTTCAAAGCCTTATCAAATCTTCTTGAAAGTGGCCTAAAACTTAAATTTAAGCTCATCCATGCTAGGGAAGATCCTCTTCCATGCTGGCCAATGTAGAACTAGCATGGATGAAATGGGGATCACCAAAACTTCTAAGATTAACCCTTAAATTGAATTTTGTTGACTAGCTAACCTTCTCGAAGGCTCCAAAAACTCAAACTTAATAAAAATCATTTCATATTAAGCTTTTCCTACCTTCCACACTGAGCACCCCTTTCTTCCACATTGGCTAGAATGGAGCCAATGTAGATGCAACTAGGAAGGTTCATGGGGCATCACAAACACTCCAAAATAATGTCAAGTTACATTATACCTACCCTACAACCCTATCAACACTTAGCCACTAGACTATTAAAAAATTATCAAAAACTACAAAAATCTAGCCCCCAAGGTCCTCCATGCTAGAGCCAGCATGGAGTAATGGAAGTATGTCCAAAAGCCATCTAAAAACCCTAAAATTATTAAATTTTGACCTTATGCTTTACTCATCAACATCAACAACCATAGAGAGGTGCATACTTCCCAAAAATTGATTAAAAATAGCCAAAACCTAATCCCTTCGGATCCTCCATGTTGGATCCACGCTAGCCAACATGGAGCTAGTGTGTAACTAATAGGATAGCTTACAAAACCACTTAGAAACCCTACAAACTACCTAATTTTGACTCTAAATCTTAGCCCTTGACACTAGCAACCCTGAGAGCTAACATGCATCATTGATTGCTACCAAAATTGGTCTATATATGACACTTATGATCTATCCATGCTAGAAACCCCCTCTTCCATGCTAGCTAGTGTGGAGCTAGTGTGGAGGAGTTGCCTTTTTTTTATAGTATATCGACACTCCAAGCCACCAAAACCTACACTGGAAAATCCTAAGACCTCATAACCTCAAGTTTATGCTTGTTAGATACTATTTTAATCCTTGAATCTCATCAACTCCCATCCTCCATGCTAGAGCAACCTCCCCATCATGGATCAAAGGGGCAAAAGCTTTGCATCACCTTAAATAACAACTAAACATAGCCAAAAACTTGAGAAATCATGGTTTGCAACCCTAGGAACCTAGAAACCTAGTCAATTTTCTCCCTAGACCATCATAAGATTAAAAAGTAATGGCACCCCCTCTACTCCACATTGGTTCCACACTAGCCAGTGTGGAGACTACCCCAAACCAAATATAACACTCAAAACTCATATAAAATGGCCTCAAAACCCTACTAGGGGATGCAAAACTACCAGATCTTGGTTCCAAATGGTCATCCAACCCTATTTGACCCTATTTTGGTCCAAATTTAAATCCTCTACACTAAGCCCGCTCCCATCCACATTAGCCAATGTGGAGACAAGGGGGGTGAAGCTTCAAGACCTACTTTTTGGCCTTTTTCAACCTCAAAAATGACTAGTTTTGATAAATCTAACCCTACACTACCTTGGGAAGGCTCGATAACCCTAATTTTCACCCTCTCGATGCCATGTTGGCTCCATGCTGGCCAATGTGGATCTAGTATGAAAAACATTTTCAATCCCAAATAGGAAGTTCTAAGGGTTGAAACTGATGTCAAAAGTAGTCCATTCCCTTCTCCAATCACCTACATTGACATGCAAGCCATCAAAAGTTGAAAACTAGCTAAAACAAGCCTAGAAAACTATTTGGATGCTTCATCCATGTTTGGGGGTCATCCCTTCCACACTGGCCAACATGGAGCCAACATGGAAGCCTTAAAAGCCTTTCTTTTCCATTTCAAACAGCCCAGAAATAGCCTTTGTTGATGCTCAACCTTACCCAATAGCCTTGTAGCCTTAAACTATGACTTGTTAAGGCCTAAAATTAGAAAAATCTAATCATTTTTTACCATGTTTTGACCAAGATTCACTATAAATATCTCACTTTACCTTATTTAGCCTTGTTTTATCATATCATGAGCTGCTTTCACCATTGTTGCATTGTTGAATTTATTTAGCCTTAATACTACTTTTATTTCAATGTTTTTCTCTACATTATAGCCCTATATGGCCTTCTTTAGCCTTTTATTTGTATTGAATGATGGAGTTTGACCTTTCCTAACCACCATTTAGCACCATGTGACCATGGCCCGCTAAGGCCTAAAACTAGCATCATAGCCTGTCAAGGCCTTAAACTGGCAAGCTTATGACCTTAACTTATCATTTTATGCTTTTTTTAGCCTTATTTAGTCTTTTCTTAGCCTTTTTTTAGCTTTTGTTCCATCTTATTGGTCTCTTTCTATTTCTTATAGCCTTATATAATCTTGTTCCCTTGTGTTTGCATTTTTATAGCATGAATTTGCATAATTTTATAACATTTTGACATTATGTACTCATCTTTACCTAGGTGCCACTTAATGTGCTTATGGTTGACATGTAGGACTGAAGTATGAGTACTTGGGGGTAGACCAATTTGCCTTTGAGCCTAATTGAGCCTTATGGTAATGTAGAATGATGTATCAATTTTGATTGCCTATATCTTGAGCCTTAGAGTTTTGTCAACCACATAGCCTCTATCAAGAAACCTCTAGAATGGCCTAAAAACCTAGTTTAAACCCTTGATCTAGAGGCTAGCAACATTACTGAAGACTCTCTAGTTGAGGTTCTTGTCACAACACACAATGGTGAGGAGAAAACCTTAAAAATAAGCTCCTCACTAGAATCTCAATAGGCTTAAGACATCACAAAGGTCTTGTGAGATAACATTAAGGTCTTTGCCTAGTCATATGAAGATATGTCAGGCCTAGAGCCACACCTAGTATAACACAACATCGTACTTGACTCTAGCATTAGACCACTTAAGCAAAAAGTGCATAAGATTAGACATAATTTGGCCTTAGTAGTCCATGATGAAATCACAAAACTCTACCAAGCTAGTTTTGTTAGGGCTTTTGACTACGTAGAATGGGCATCCAATATAGTGATAGTCCCTAAGAAGAATGGGAGTGTCCATATTTGCATTGATTTCCAAGACCTTAATAAGACAACCATCAAGGATGAGTTTCCTTTTCCTAGTATTGATCAACTTATCAATACTACAATTGGGCATGTCTTATTATCCTTTATGGATGGGTTCTCAGGATATAACTAAATAGGATCAACCCATAACATCAACTTAGCACAACCTTCATGACCCCTTAGGGTACCTTTTACTATACCATGATGTCCTTTAGCCTTAAGAACGATGAAGCAACCTATCAAAGAGCCATGACGTATATCTTTAGTGACTACATGTTAGGTTTGCTCAACAATTACGTAGATGACATAGCTGTTAAGTCCAAAGTAGCCAACAACCATGCACATGACCTAAACCTTGTACTTAAATGATGCCTTAAGTATGAACTTAGGTTCAATCCCAAGAAGTATGCCTTCAATGTCAAGACCTACCATGGTCACATGGTGCCAAATGGTGGTTAGGACCATATCCAAATTAGCAACACTTGCTAACCTTATGGAGCTTGGTGATTACATGGTATATTACAATTTATTTGTAAGTTTATCACTAGGCTTACAGATAAACTACAAGCCATGCAACACTTACTTAAGAAAGAGGTTTACTATGAATGGATGGCTCAATGCTAGGATTGTGGATCGTTGAGCTTATAAGGGAGGGGATGAATAAGTTTCCTAAATTAAAATCATTGAGACAAAGCGCACACACCAAATTTAACGTGGTTTCCCAACTTGGGTAGCCCACACTTGGAGGGTAGTTTGCAAGCATACCTTTGAACTTTGTTCCTTCTAAAATGTGGTTTGAAGGATACCATGCCCTATACAATCTTCAAGCCCCACTCTAGATTGTTGTGATGCTACACCAACCACTCAACCCTACAAGGTCCTGTCAGGCTTGGAATATGGTTTCCAAACTTTTATAACCTTTACAATCTTGAGCTCTACATAGGAGTATTGTGCCACAACACCGACCACTCAATCCCATAGTATCCTTACAAGCTTAATCAAGATGCCTTCCCACAAGATGCACATCAACCCCATAGGATAACAAGGGAGAATAATAATTACAAGGAATGAATGCAACTTACTTTGCTAATCCTTGTACTTTGAGGTAAAACACACTTTTATAATGAACAAATGATAATACAATGAGGAGCAACAGAGATAACTATGATCAAAAATTAATTATACAATGATTGTACAGGAGCTTGCTTATTTTTCAATGTATATGATATCTTCTTATAGCTACCATGTTTCCAAATCCATCTTGGAACGTATGCAACAGCTAGCTAATAGTAGCTAATGGTCATGGAAGACACCTTTTTTGTACTTGAGACATCTTTTTTTATTTTCCCTCTATTCTGGGAAGACATCTTTGTTTGGGAAAGACATCTTTTTGAAATCTCCATTCTAAGAAGACATCTTTTCTTGGGAAGAGACATGTTTTTGAAACTATCCTACATTCTATGAAGAAGTCTTTGTCTAATAAAATGTGTCTGTTGTTTTCAAAGATATCTTCCCTATGCTACCTACTAGAAAGATGTCTTTAATATGAAAAAGACATTGCTTTTGTAGGGGCCAAAAATAAAAAGTTCTTGTTTTGATTCTAGGAGCCTCTGGATGCCTCCAAACAAGTCCCCATAGATCTTATAACCTTCTAGACTCATCAAAATGAGCCAAAAACACTCTGAAACATGCCAAAACATCCAAGAATCATCCTCAACTAAAATTGACACATTTTTCTTAAATTCTTCATATTTTTCCATTCTCCCTTGATTCCTTGTGATCCTAAATTTGCTTGTGAGTCCTTAAGCCCTTTGCTCTTGCTCTTGTAAACACAACAATCACAGAAACATCCTTGTACTTTATTTTTCTTAATATTTTGACATACCAAAAGGTCAAAAATCTTCCCCTTTTTGGTAATGTCCAAAACTTAAGAAAATGGGTTAGTCTTTATCACAATATCATAATACATAAGCTACTTCTTCCACTTTTTAGACATGACCAAAAAGGATGATGCATATAAACCTATATATTAAAGATATATCATTTTAGAACAAAAAAATATAGTTATGAAGAGCTATTGCATAATGAGGATAACCATTATCACATAAATCTCTCCCCTTGTATGGTTAGCACCCAAAAGAATCTAAACACTTGCAAAAATGTTCCATGATATAAATGTGCATGACATAAAAGCATTTTCCAAGAGAACCAGTTGAAGAGTAAACATCTCATTAATTTCATAGGGCTAATGATGAGAAGTCAATTAAGTGCTTCCCCATACTATCTTTGAGTTAATAAGCCATTAGAATAACCAAAATCTCATAGTGTTTTAGTCATCCAACATTTACCTCATTTTGAAATATCATGATAAGGCATAGCAAATTGATGGCAAATAGAACATGCATATTCAACTTTAAAAGATGCATATCAAGCACACAAGACAACAAAAGAAATCATAAACTAATATATGACAATCTGGTTGAGCAAAAAAAATAGCAGATATATATATATATACCTCGTTTCTCAGCAAAAGAGATCATGAACACCTGTTTTAGTACTTCTGAACTCATATTTTGAATAAGGACCTTAGGTACTTAAAAAGATATATTCTCAACATACAAAAGATTAGATAATAAACATATAAACATCAAGAGATTTCACCATTAAATTTTATCTTTAGATAAGGAGTTAATAAATGTCCTTTTTTTTTACAACATTTCCAGATGAATATGCTCTTCCTTACTCATTTTTAGCTGAGGGTGAGTTGAAATATGAAGTTTTGCTACTAGAGTGCCTTTTGGTAAAAGCCTCAAAAGACTTCCCCTACACTAGTGGCCTCTTGGATTAGGTACAGGATTCCCCTACATATGTGCAAATTCTAATGCTTCCTTTGGATCCTTTTAGATCAGCTTATTATTTTCTTATTAAAGTACTTTTCCTGCAAATCAATGTTAAGATCAAGTGTGGAAACTAAAGTCTCCTATTAGTAGTACTTCATAATGATTCCTTTTGCAATGATACTTTTCTTATAGGATTCATGAATTTCATCAAAGGTACTAATTCAAATTCTTTAGAACAAACCCATATCTCAAGGCAAAAAGCATATTAGTTCATGAAGTTTATCCAAGGTTTTTAAATCACTTGAAACTAATATATCAAAAGATGATTTTTCAATAAAAAATTTTAAAAGTTTACAAGTACCACAAACTTTTATTCAATTATAAGATTAATCACATCGTGCTCACATGTACACAAGAGCTAGGAGATGTTCCCATAAATCTGGAAGGCATTTATAGATCAAGTTTAGAGACTTTTAAAAGAAATTCCTTTAATTAGTAGAACCTAATGATAAAGATAACAAATAATTCATATGCTTAAGGAATTATTTTTGAAAAATTATATCAAATGCTTTAATTATCATATATCAAAAAATATTTTAAAAGTAATTGAACTTTATAATTTCAAAGGGAAGTAACAATTCCAAATCATATGAAACACAATGAATGTTCAACAAAAATATTTTGGTCCATGAATTTTAGACATAGGCTTTAATCCACTTTAAATCAATACATTCTAGTTAAGAGTTCAAAACATGATTTACCAATAAAAACTTTGAAAATAATAGAAATAATTAGCGTATTATAGTTCAACAATCTTGCAATATTAAGTGGGAATTTCTTTTGGATTTCCAATTATTTCCATTCAATCATAAACTAATCTATTCTAATCAAGGTATAACGATCATAACTATACTTACCATTACTTGTCATGCTTGTTGGTGGAGAATTAAGGTGCCTAGAGTGCTAGAGAATTAGATTCCTTGTTCAAGGTTTCTCTTTTGGCATAGACTTCTTCAATTTTCAAGGCTTGGCTCCCTTTCATAAATTAGATAGATAGTGTCTTCTCATTCTCAGGTTCCTTCCTGTTGATTCTCAAAACTTTTCAAACTCCCTTGTTCTTTTGAGTGGTCCAATCATTCTTGACTCCTTTTGATTTATTTGCCTATCCTTTTTACTCTATGAAAAATCCTTTCTAGGAACATTTGGATAAGACCAAGGAATTCTATGATATGACCAAGTGCTCATGTAATAATATTTTAAATTGCACTGCCATTGTTTATGCCCAAATTTATGACAATAGTAACATTTTACTTTCCTATAGTAGTTAGAGTGATCATACCTAGAAGCTGCTCTTGTTTGAGATGTAGTGCCCATTGATTCTTCACTCTTTGGAGTAGCCTAAGATTGAGATTGAATTGGTGTAGATGCTTCTTCTTTTGTACAACATCTAAGCCCACTCTTATTATGTGGACTTCTTCCTTGCCCTAGAAACATCTAAAGGGACTCCTTTCCTTTGACTAGCCTTTCATTTACAAGTTTAGCATCTACTAGCTCTTTCTTAACCTACTCATTGAACTTGGTGAGTTTTTCATTCTTAGTCCTAAGGTCTAAGTGTTTTTCTATGAGGTTTGAAATCTTTAATTTTAATGAAGAGATGGCTNCTTTTTCTATGAGGTTTGAAATCTTTAATTTTAATGAAGAGATGGCTTGATCCGTGCCTTCTTGTTATCTATTCAAAATACTTTGATACCAGTGTTGAAAGCTTTTATCTTCATCTTTAGATTCATCATTTGAGGTGCTAGCGTCATCAACTATGAGAGCCAAACATATGAGATGTGAATCTTTTGCATCATCCTCCATCTTACTTTAGTCTCTATCATCCCAACTGGTGTAGATATTTTTTTCCTTTTCATCTCTTTATCACTTCTATTCTTTACCTTTAACCTTTCATTACTAGGGCACATTTGGAGACCACATGGCCTCTTCCATCACATACCAAGCAGTCTATTAAAGATGAATCAAAATTGGAACTTGGAAAATTTTTACCTCTTTCCTTATCTTTAAAGCTCTTACTCATCTGGTCAATTACATTGGTTAGTTTTTGAATCTTAGCCTTAAGATATAAGTTCTCATTCTTGAGATAAAAACCTTCATCATTAAGAACTTTAATTTTTATTTCCTTGACATGTAAAGCATCTTTTATCTCAATGCATAAATTTTAAAAAGAAAAAATCTCATTGCAAAATATTTCATACCTTTCATCAATATTACAAACACTATTAAGCTTGTAAGAGTAGACACTTTTATTTCTAAATAGAATGAAAGATTTACCTTTTGGCAGATATGATACAAAGATTGGATACAGTAGTTGATAAAGATAATCAATCTCCTTGACTAAGTATATATGGTGTTGAAAGCTCCTTTCATTGTTCACTCTTCAAGATTGATGAAAAAATCAAGAGTACCAAGCTCTGATACCACTTGTGGATCATTGAACTTAGAAGGAGGGGGATGAATAAGTTCCGCAAATTAAAATTATGTGATTCCTCAACTTGGGTAGTCCACACTTGGAGGATAGTTCACAAACACACCTCCAGACTTTGTTCCTACCAAAATGTGGTTTGAAGGGTACCACACACTGTATAATCTTCAAGCCCCACTCTGAAGTGTTGTGAAGCTACACTAACCACTCAACCTTGCAAGGTCCTATCAGGCTTGGAATGTGATTCTAGGCTTTCACAACCTTTACAATCTTGAGCTCCACTTAGGAGTGTTGTGTTGCAATACCAACCACGCAATCCCACAAGATCCTGACAAGCTCAATCAAGATGCCTTTCTATAAGAAGCACATTAACCCAACAAGGTAACAAGGGAGAACAATAATTACAAGGGATGAATGCAACTTAGTTTGTTGATCCTTGTACTATGAAGTACAACACACTTTTACAATGGAAAAATGATAATACAATGAGGAGCAACAAAGATCACTATGATTGACAAATGATTATACAATGATTGTGCAAGAGCTTTCTTATTTCCCAATGCATATGATGTCTTTTTATAACTACCATGTTTCCAAATCTATCTTGGAACTCATGCAACAGCTAGCTAACAATATCTAATGATCATGGAATATTTCTTCTTCATGCCTAAGATGTCTTTCTATATTTGCCCTCTATTCTAATAAGACTTCTTTGTTTGGAAAAGACATATTTTTGAAATATCCATTCTAGGAAGACATCTTTTCCTAGGGAGAGACATCTTTCTAAAACTAGCTTACAATCTGTGAAGATGTCTTTGTCTAATGAAAGACATCTTCTATGTTACAGAGACATCTTCACCTATGCTGCCTACTAGAAAGACATCTTTGGTATGGAAAAGACGTCTCTTCTACAAGGGCCAAAAACGAAACTACTCATTTTGATGTTAGGAGCCTCTAAATTCCTTCAAACAAGTTCCCATAGACCTTATAACCTCCTAGACTCATCAAAATCACCCAAAAACACTTTGAAACATGCCAAAACATCCACGAATCATCCTCAACAAAAATAGACATATTTTTTCTTAAATTCTTCGTATTCATCCATGCTCCCTTGAGTCCTAGTAATCCAAAATTTGCTCGAGTCCTTTGCTCTTACTCTTGTAAAAACAACAACCACCCAAACATCCTTGTACTCCATTTACCTTAACATTTTGACATACCAAAATGTCAATAAGGATGCCTTTGAAAACCTTAAGCAAGAGTTGGCATAGTTACTAATAGCCTATCCTCCACAAGAGGGTAAACCATTTTACATCTACCTTGCTATCTCTCACATGTTCATTGTCTCTCTACTCTACCAGAAACATGATGATGAAGTAAAGATGTCAGTATACTACCTTAGCCATGCATTAGTTACCCACAAGACATGATACATTGAAGTAGAGAAGTATTTTCTAGCATTAGTCTTCTAATGGTAGAAGGGGAGACACTACCTCTTCAAAAGCCAAGTCAACATCATTTGTAAAGATAATGTACTTAGATCCATAACAAATAATTTCTACAAGAATAGCTATATAGCTTGATGGAAAGCCATAATAGACCTTCATTACATCTCTTAGTCCTTAACAAAAGATCAAGCAATAGCCATACAATTCACTATTTCACCCATCAATGATCAAGTAGCCATAGATTCTAATTTTCCTAATGAACATGTTAACATCATTAGTCAAGTGCCCAAGGGCTATGAGGTGGTCATGCACTTTGATAGAGCTTCAACTACCCATGGGATTAGTGTTGCTACAATCACAACATTTCCATCTAGTGAAATCCAATCCTTCACCTACCATTTTTAGTTTCCATGTACCAATAACATAGCAAAGTATGAGGATTTGATTAGGGGGATAATAGTAGCTCATGACCTAGGAATAAAATGATCAATAATTAGAGGCAACTTACAACTTGTGATTAATCAAGTAACCAAGGTTTATGATGCAAAGCTAAATAATTATAGCCTTAGTATGACCTAGGGTTGTAATTATTACAATAGTTTATAGATGTTGATATCCAACACATACCCTAAAACAAGAATACCATAGCTGATGCAATTACAATGTTAGCCCTCCATGTGATGTTAGATGTGTTTAGTAAGCTTTCCACCTTGACTATGAATTGTGCTATCCCTATCACGTAGAGCACTAAGGATACCTTCATGGTCATAGTTCATACAACTCCTACCAAGGAATGGTATGATGATATCAAATTTTACCTTATGCATGGTGAACCTTCATAAGGCTTGACTACTACTAAAAAGGATGTTGTACCTAAACAATCCAAACAATATGTCATAGTAGATGATAACACATTATGTTGATGATTCTATGATGGTATACTATTAAATTTCTTGGATAAAATCGAAGCTAGAATAGTCCTAGAGTAGGTTCACAAGGGTATTTGTGGGGGACATAGAGGACCTAGAGCCATGGTTGCTAAACTTAGATGGTTAGGTTACTATTGGTCCTATATGAAAGGTGACTACCTGAAAAAGATTAAGAACTATGACACATGCTAGTGGTATAATAATCTCATTCACATAACACCTTCTAAGTTGCACACTACTTAGATCACTTGGTCGTTTCAACAATGGGGTTTGGATATCATTGGACCTATAACACCTAAGTCTTCCATAGGGCATAACTTCATCATCACCATAACTGAATACTTTACCAAGTGGGTTGATTCTATTCCCTTAAGAAGGACAACATCTAAACAAGTCTATAAATTCATATTCGATAAAATAGTAGCCCGTTTTGGCATACCTATGATCATAGTCATAGACAATGGACCATAATTTAGTAGAAAAGAAATAAAGGATTTCTGTCATGACCTAGGCATTAAGCATCCTGTCTCATCATCTTATTACCCTCAAGCAAATGGACAAGAAAAATCAAACAACAAGGCCATCATCAACTAGCTCAAGAAGATGCTTAACAATAGCAAGTGCAAATGGCATGAGCAACTTGTCCATGCACTTTGGGCCTGTTAGACAACCTGTTGTATGGCAACTGGTGTAAAACCTTATAGCCTAATTTATGGTTCTAAATCCATTTTACCTCTTGAATTATCGATGTTATTACTCCAAGTAGCCTTGACCAACTTCATCAATGATGAGAAAAGTAAGGAGATATGGACTGCAAACCTAGACTTGGTGGAGGAGTAGTATGTATGAATGCTTACTCATGTCAAATAGTATCAAGAGAGGCAAAAATGGTAGCATCACCATAACTTGACCAAGTGTCAAATCAAGGAAGGTTATTTGGTCTTCAAAGCTATTTGTAAGCATGCAAATAAATTCTCAACTAACTAGGAAGGATCCTTCTTGGTCACTAGAGCCTACAGCAATGAAGCATTCAAGATTGCAAACATGAATGGGAATGAGCTAGATAATCTAGTTAATCATTCCTATCTAAAATCATATTACATGTAGCCTACAACAACCTTCACAAACCAACATCAAGAAAGCCTACACGAATCTTTTGATGTCCTACCAAGATCTTAAATTGGCAATATAGCCTATCAAGACCTTAAATTGACACCATGGTCTATTATGACCTTAAACTGGTAGCATGTCCTGAAAGGGCCTTAAACTAGTACCCTATCTCATCATGGCCTTAAACTGGCAACTTTGGTGTCCTAGGTATCTATGGCTTTATTTGTCATCTCGTCATGCTATGTGGCTTGTATGCATTGTAATGTTATAACTTGCTATGTTTGCTTGGTTTTCTTGTCCTCTTGGAGTTGTGTTTACAAGATGAAGCTTGGAGCCATTGTAAATGTACAATTCATTATAGCAACAAGTCACCATGCAACCTTGATGTAAAAGATTTGTAAGTTTTTCCTGTTGTGACAAGAGTGCTTTTACCATTGCCCTCCATCTAGTACCACTTCTTGAGCCCAACCTTGTAACTTGATTATGACCCTTCATACCTTAAGCAACAATATTGACCAATGTCTGACATTCATGCATTTATGGCCATATCACATCCTTTCTTCATGCTCATCTTCCAAGTCCACTTGAATGTAACACATCTCATTTAATTGAAATCACTAAGTCCATCAGACATAATCTCATTCAATGGGATAACCCCCAAGTCCATTGAGTGTAACACAACTCACTCGACGGGAAAACCAGATCTAACTAGCCTTGGCAAAGAAACCTAATGAAGGTGTCCCCCATAAAAAAATGAAAAAGAAAATTTCCAAGAAGTCAAATAACCTAGTTACCAAGATGATAGCTCCAAAAATGCAAAGGAAGAAGCCTAATGGTCAAAATTCCTTGGAGCAAAGTGATGGTTCCTCAAACACTTCTGCCAAGTGCACCACATTTCAAGGCATAACTTATCAATTTCATGTTATAGCCATGATGTCAACACTTTGAATCCATCATTATCCCTTATAACCATCTCTCCATAACCTCATTACCACCTCATCATCATAGCCTTATTCCATCATAACAAGCACTCCTCAACATGGTTCGACATGACTAAATCAAGTGTGGAGAGAGAACATCAGTGGTAGACCTACTATGGTGTTTTGTATTCTTTTTCAATACCTCTCAGGTCAATCCTCAAAATAGAGGGACCATTGGAACACCATCAAGATTTACATGTTGTAACCATTTTTCCTCCACCCCATGAAACTGGAGGCAAAACTTCATTATAAACATGAAGATTGTAATCCATGAGGAGAAATCTCGCATATCTCATACTTTTGGGGCTGAAAATGCCTCATAAGTGGTCAAAGCCACATCACCCAAGTGGAAAAATTCATGTACTAGTTATATTTGGGCTTAGGGGGGTCAAAATGCCTTTTGAGATGCCAAAAATGGAAATTTTATGGGTTTTATGGGGGCATATCACTTTCTACGCTAGAAATGCATGCATGTAGGGTGTAGTTTACCTATCCCCAGTGTAGAGGGATGTGGAAGGTAGATCTCACCTACCACCAGGATGGAGGGGTATAGCCTTCCACCCCCCCCCCCCCCCCCCCCCCCC